>CAXKSV010000001.1:0-75966 GCA_964056405.1 Acronicta alni | reverse complement strand
AGGTGTACATAAGGAGTACATAAGAAGTAAATAAGAAGTACATAAGGAGTATATAAGGAGTACATAAGGAGATCATAAGAAGTAAATAAGAAGTACATAAGGAGAACATAAGGAGTACATAAGAAGTACATAAGGTGTACATAAGGAGTACATAAGGAGTACATAAGGAGTACGTAAGGAGTACATAAGAAGTAAATAAGAAGTACATAAGGAAAACATAAGGAATACATAAGGAGTACATAAGGAGTACATAAGAAGTACATAAGGTGTACATAAGGAGTACATAAGGAATACATAAGGAGTACATAAGGAGTACATAAGGAGTACATAAGGAGTACATAAGGAGTACATAAGGAGTACATAAGGAGTACATAAGGAGTACATAAGGAGTACATAAGGAGTACATAAGGATTACATAAGGAGTACATAAGGAGTACATAAGGATTACATAAGGAGTACATAAGAAGTAAATAAGAAGTACATAAGGAGTACATAAGGAGTACATAAGGAGATCATAAGAAGTACATAAGGAGTACATAAGAAGTAAATAAGAAGTACATTAGAAGTACATAAGGAGTATATAAGGAGTATATAAGGAGTACATAAGAAGTACATAAGGTGTACATAAGGAGTACATAAGAAGTAAATAAGAAGTACATAAGGAGTATATAAGGAGTACATAAGGAGATCATAAGAAGTAAATAAGAAGTACATAAGGAGAACATAAGGAGTACATAAGAAGTACATAAGGTGTACATAAGGAGTACATAAGGAGTACATAAGGAGTACATAAGGAGTACATAAGAAGTAAATAAGAAGTACATAAGGAAAACATAAGGAGTACATAAGAAGTACATAAGGTGTACATAAGGAGTACATAAGAAGTAAATAAGAAGTACATAAGAAGTACATAAGGAGTACATAAGGAGTACATAAGGAGTACATAAGGAGTACATAAGGAGTACATAAGGAGTACATAAGGATTACATAAGAAGTACATAAGAAGTAAATAAGAAGTAAATAAGAAGTACATAAGGAGTATATAAGGAGTACATAAGGAGATCATAAGAAGTAAATAAGAAGTAAATAAGAAGTAAATAAGAAGTACATAAGGAGTACATAAGGAGTACATAAGGAGTACATAAGGAGTACATAAGGATTGTACCTATGTACTTACCTATGTACTCCTTATGTACTTCTTATGATCTCATAAGGAGATCATAAGAAGTACATAAGGAGATCATAAGAAGTAAATAAGAAGTACATAAGGAGAACATAAGGAGTACATAAGAAGTAAATAAGAAGTAAATAAGAAGTACATAAGGAGTATATAAGGAGTACATAAGGAGATCATAAGAAGTAAATAAGAAGTACATAAGGAGAACATAAGGAGTACATAAGAAGTACATAAGGAGTACATAAGAAGTACATAAGGTGTACATAAGGAGTACATAAGGAATACATAAGGAGTACATAAGGAGTACATAAGGAGTACATAAGGAGTACATAAGGAGTACATAAGGAGTACATAAGGAGTACATAAGGAGTACATAAGGAGTACATAAGGAGTACATAAGGAGTACATAAGGAGTACATAAGGAGTACATAAGGAGATCATAAGAAGTAAATAAGAAGTAAATAAGAAGTACATAAGGAGTATATAAGGAGTACATAAGGAGATCATAAGAAGTAAATAAGAAGTAAATAAGAAGTACATAAGGAGTATATAAGGAGTACATAAGGAGATCATAAGAAGTAAATAAGAAGTACATAAGGAGTACATAAGGAGTACATAAGGAGATCATAAGAAGTACATAAGGTGTACATAAGGAGTACATAAGGAATACATAAGGAGTACATAAGGAGTACATAAGGAGTACATAAGGAGTACATAAGGAGAACATAAGGAGTACATAAGAAGTACATAAGGTGTACATAAGGAGTACATAAGGAATACATAAGGAGTACATAAGGAGTACATAAGGAGTACATAAGGAGTACATAAGGAGTACATAAGGAGTACATAAGGAGTACATAAGGAGTACATAAGGATTACATAAGGAGTACATAAGAAGTAAATAAGAAGTACATAAGGAGTATATAAGGAGTACATTAGGAGATCATAAGAAGTAAATAAGAAGTACATAAGGAGTATATAAGGAGTACATAAGGAGATCATAAGAAGTAAATAAGAAGTACATAAGGAGAACATAAGGAGTACATAAGAAGTACATAAGGTGTACATAAGGAGTACATAAGGAATACATAAGGAGTACATAAGGTGTACATAAGGAGTACATAAGAAGTAAATAAGAAGTACATAAGAAGTACATAAGGAGTATATAAGGAGTATATAAGGAGTACATAAGAAGTACATAAGGTGTACATAAGGAGTACATAAGAAGTAAATAAGAAGTACATAAGGAGTACATAAGGAATACATAAGGAGTACATAAGGAGTACATAAGGAGTACATAAGGAGTACATAAGGGGTACATAAGGAGTACATAAGGATTACATAAGGAGTACATAAGAAGTAAATAAGAAGTACATAAGGAGTATATAAGGAGTACATAAGGAGATCATAAGAAGTAAATAAGAAGTACATAAGGAGTACATACGGAGTACATAAGGAGATCATAAGAAGTAAATAAGAAGTACATAAGGAGTATATAAGGAGTACATAAGGAGATCATAAGAAGTAAATAAGAAGTACATAAGGAGAACATAAGGAGTACATAAGAAGTACATAAGGTGTACATAAGGAGTACATAAGAAGTAAATAAGAAGTACATAAGGAGTACATAAGGAGTACATAAGGAGTACATAAGTTGTACATAAGGAGTACATAAGAAGTAAATAAGAAGTACATAAGGAGTACATAAGGAGTACATAAGTTGTACATAAGGAGTACATAAGGAGTACATAAGGAGTACATAAGGAGTACATAAGGAGTACATAAGGAGTACATAAGGACTACATAAGGAGTACATAAGGAGTACATAAGGAGTACATAAGGAGTACATAAGGAGTACATAAGGAGTACATAAGGAGTACATAAGGAGTACATAAGAAGTAAATAAGAAGTACGTAAGGAGTACATAAGGAGTACATAAGGAGTACATAAGGAGATCATAAGAAGTACATAAGGAGAACATAAGGAGTACATAAGAAGTACATAAGTTGTACATAAGGAGTACATAAGAAGTAAATAAGAAGTACATAAGGAGTATATAAGGAGTATATAAGGAGTACATAAGAAGTACATAAGGTGTACATAAGGAATACATAAGGAGTACATAAGGAGTACATAAGGAGTACATAAGGAGTACATAAGGAGTACATAAGGAGTACATAAGGAGTACATAAGGAGTACATAAGGAGTACATAAGGAGTACATAAGGAGTACATAAGGAGTACATAAGGAGTACATAAGGAGTACATAAGGAGTACATAAGGAGATCATAAGAAGTAAATAAGAAGTACATAAGGTGTATATAAGGAGTACATAAGGAGATCATAAGAAGTAAATAAGGAGTACATAAGGAGATCATAAGAAGTAAATAAGAAGTAAATAAGAAGTACATAAGAAGTACATAAGGAGTATATAAGGAGTACATAAGGAGATCATAAGAAGTAAATAAGAAGTACATAAGGAGTACATAAGGAGTACATAAGGAGTACATAAGGAGTACATAAGGAGTACATAAGGAGTACATAAGGAGTACATAAGGATTACATAAGGAGTACATAAGAAGTAAATAAGAAGTACATAAGGAGTACATAAGGAGTACATAAGGAGATCATAAGAAGTACATAAGGAGAACATAAGGAGTACATAAGAAGTACATAAGGTGTACATAAGGAGTACATAAGAAGTAAATAAGAAGTACATAAGAAGTACATAAGGAGTATATAAGGAGTACATAAGAAGTACATAAGGTGTACATAAGGAGTACATAAGAAGTAAATAAGAAGTACATAAGGAGTACATAAGGAATACATAAGGAGTACATAAGGAGTACATAAGGAGTACATAAGGAGTACATAAGGGGTACATAAGGAGTACATAAGGATTACATAAGGAGTACATACGGAGTACATAAGGATTGTACCTATGTACTTACCTATGTACTCCTTATGTACTTCTTATGATCTCATAAGGAGATCATAAGAAGTACATAAGGAGATCATAAGAAGTAAATAAGAAGTACATAAGGAGAACATAAGGAGTACATAAGAAGTAAATAAGAAGTAAATAAGAAGTACATAAGGAGTATATAAGGAGTACATAAGGAGATCATAAGAAGTAAATAAGAAGTACATAAGGAGAACATAAGGAGTACATAAGAAGTACATAAGGAGTACATAAGAAGTACATAAGGTGTACATAAGGAGTACATAAGGAATACATAAGGAGTACATAAGAAGTACATAAGGAGTACATACGGAGTACATAAGGATTGTACCTATGTACTTACCTATGTACTCCTTATGTACTTCTTATGATCTCATAAGGAGATCATAAGAAGTACATAAGGAGATCATAAGAAGTAAATAAGAAGTACATAAGGAGAACATAAGGAGTACATAAGAAGTAAATAAGAAGTAAATAAGAAGTACATAAGGAGTATATAAGGAGTACATAAGGAGATCATAAGAAGTAAATAAGAAGTACATAAGGAGAACATAAGGAGTACATAAGAAGTACATAAGGAGTACATAAGAAGTACATAAGGTGTACATAAGGAGTACATAAGGAATACATAAGGAGTACATAAGGAGTACATAAGGAGTACATAAGGAGTACATAAGGAGTACATAAGGAGTACATAAGGAGTACATAAGGAGTACATAAGGAGTACATAAGGAGTACATAAGGAGTACATAAGGAGTACATAAGGAGTACATAAGGAGTACATAAGGAGATCAAAAGAAGTAAATAAGAAGTAAATAAGAAGTACATAAGGAGTATATAAGGAGTACATAAGGAGATCATAAGAAGTAAATAAGAAGTAAATAAGAAGTACATAAGGAGTATATAAGGAGTACATAAGGAGATCATAAGAAGTAAATAAGAAGTACATAAGGAGAACATAAGGAGTACATAAGAAGTACATAAGGTGTACATAAGGAGTACATAAGGAATACATAAGGAGTACATAAGGAGTACATAAGGAGTAAATAAGGAGTACATAAGGAGTACATAAGGAGTACATAAGGAGTACATAAGGAGTACATAAGGAGTACATAAGGAGTAAATAAGGAGTATATAAGGAGTACATTAGGAGATCATAAGAAGTAAATAAGAAGTACATAAGGAGTATATAAGGAGTACATAAGGAGATCATAAGAAGTAAATAAGAAGTACATAAGGAGAACATAAGGAGTACATAAGAAGTACATAAGGTGTACATAAGGAGTACATAAGGAATACATAAGGAGTACATAAGGTGTACATAAGGAGTACATAAGAAGTAAATAAGAAGTACATAAGAAGTACATAAGGAGTATATAAGGAGTATATAAGGAGTACATAAGAAGTACATAAGGTGTACATAAGGAGTACATAAGAAGTAAATAAGAAGTACATAAGGAGTACATAAGGAATACATAAGGAGTACATAAGGAGTACATAAGGAGTACATAAGGAGTACATAAGGAGTACATAAGGGGTACATAAGGAGTACATAAGGATTACATAAGGAGTACATAAGAAGTAAATAAGAAGTACATAAGGAGTATATAAGGAGTACATAAGGAGATCATAAGAAGTAAATAAGAAGTACATAAGGAGTACATACGGAGTACATAAGGAGATCATAAGAAGTAAATAAGAAGTACATAAGGAGTATATAAGGAGTACATAAGGAGATCATAAGAAGTAAATAAGAAGTACATAAGGAGAACATAAGGAGTACATAAGAAGTACATAAGGTGTACATAAGGAGTACATAAGAAGTAAATAAGAAGTACATAAGGAGTACATAAGGAGTACATAAGGAGTACATAAGTTGTACATAAGGAGTACATAAGAAGTAAATAAGAAGTACATAAGGAGTACATAAGGAGTACATAAGTTGTACATAAGGAGTACATAAGGAGTACATAAGGAGTACATAAGGAGTACATAAGGAGTACATAAGGAGTACATAAGGAGTACATAAGGAGTACATAAGGAGTACATAAGGAGTACATAAGGAGTACATAAGGAGTACATAAGGAGTACATAAGGAGTACATAAGAAGTAAATAAGAAGTACGTAAGGAGTACATAAGGAGTACATAAGGAGTACATAAGGAGATCATAAGAAGTACATAAGGAGAACATAAGGAGTACATAAGAAGTACATAAGTTGTACATAAGGAGTACATAAGAAGTAAATAAGAAGTACATAAGGAGTATATAAGGAGTATATAAGGAGTACATAAGAAGTACATAAGGTGTACATAAGGAATACATAAGGAGTACATAAGGAGTACATAAGGAGTACATAAGGAGTACATAAGGAGTACATAAGGAGTACATAAGGAGTACATAAGGAGTACATAAGGAGTACATAAGGAGTACATAAGGAGTACATAAGGAGTACATAAGGAGTACATAAGGAGTACATAAGGAGTACATAAGGAGTACATAAGGAGTACATAAGGAGATCATAAGAAGTAAATAAGAAGTACATAAGGTGTATATAAGGAATACATAAGGAGATCATAAGAAGTAAATAAGAAGTACATAAGGAGTATATAAGGAGTACATAAGGAGATCATAAGAAGTAAATAAGAAGTAAATAAGAAGTACATAAGAAGTACATAAGGAGTATATAAGGAGTACATAAGGAGATCATAAGAAGTAAATAAGAAGTACATAAGGAGTACATAAGGAGTACATAAGGAGTACATAAGGAGTACATAAGGAGTACATAAGGAGTACATAAGGAGTACATAAGGATTACATAAGGAGTACATAAGAAGTAAATAAGAAGTACATAAGGAGTACATAAGGAGTACATAAGGAGATCATAAGAAGTACATAAGGAGAACATAAGGAGTACATAAGAAGTACATAAGGTGTACATAAGGAGTACATAAGAAGTAAATAAGAAGTACATAAGAAGTACATAAGGAGTATATAAGGAGTACATAAGAAGTACATAAGGTGTACATAAGGAGTACATAAGAAGTAAATAAGAAGTACATAAGGAGTACATAAGGAATACATAAGGAGTACATAAGGAGTACATAAGGAGTACATAAGGAGTACATAAGGGGTACATAAGGAGTACATAAGGATTACATAAGGAGTACATACGGAGTACATAAGGATTGTACCTATGTACTTACCTATGTACTCCTTATGTACTTCTTATGATCTCATAAGGAGATCATAAGAAGTACATAAGGAGATCATAAGAAGTAAATAAGAAGTACATAAGGAGAACATAAGGAGTACATAAGAAGTAAATAAGAAGTACATAAGGAGTATATAAGGAGTATATAAGGAGTACATAAGAAGTACATAAGGTGTACATAAGGAATACATAAGGAGTACATAAGGAGTACATAAGGAGTACATAAGGAGTACATAAGGAGTACATAAGGAGTACATAAGGAGTACATAAGGAGTACATAAGGAGTACATAAGGAGTACATAAGGAGTACATAAGAAGTAAATAAGAAGTACGTAAGGAGTACATAAGGAGTACATAAGGAGTACATAAGGAGATCATAAGAAGTACATAAAGAGAACATAAGGAGTACATAAGAAGTACATAAGTTGTACATAAGGAGTACATAAGAAGTAAATAAGAAGTACAT
Source organism: Acronicta alni (assembly GCA_964056405.1). Lineage (NCBI taxonomy): Eukaryota > Metazoa > Arthropoda > Insecta > Lepidoptera > Noctuidae > Acronicta > Acronicta alni. The sequence goes on along the minus strand of CAXKSV010000001.1, from coordinate 68,149 downwards.
AAGGAGTATATAAGGAGTATATAAGGAGTACATAAGAAGTACATAAGGTGTGCATAAGGAATACATAAGGAGTACATAAGGAGTACATAAGGAGTACATAAGGAGTACATAAGGAGTACATAAGGAGTACATAAGGAGTACATAAGGAGTACATAAGGAGTACATAAGGAGTACATAAGGAGTACATAAGGAGTACATAAGGAGTACATAAGGAGATCATAAGAAGTAAATAAGAAGTACATAAGGTGTATATAAGGAGTACATAAGGAGATCATAAGAAGTAAATAAGAAGTACATAAGGAGTATATAAGGAGTACATAAGGAGATCATAAGAAGTAAATAAGAAGTAAATAAGAAGTACATAAGAAGTACATAAGGAGTATATAAGGAGTACATAAGGAGATCATAGGAAGTAAATAAGAAGTACATAAGGAGTACATAAGGAGTACATAAGGAGTACATAAGGAGTACATAAGGAGTACATAAGGAGTACATAAGGAGTACATAAGGAGTACATAAGGAGATCATAAGAAGTACATAAGGAGAACATAAGGAGTACATAAGAAGTACATAAGGTGTACATAAGGAGTACATAAGGAATACATAAGGAGTACATAAGGAGTACATAAGGAGTACATAAGGAGTACATAAGGAGTACATAAGGAGTACATAAGGAGTACATAAGAAGTAAATAAGAAGTAAATAAGAAGTACATAAGGAGTACATAAGGAGTACATAAGGAGATCATAAGAAGTAAATAAGAAGTACATAAGGAGAACATAAGGAGTACATAAGAAGTACATAAGGTGTACATAAGGAGTACATAAGAAGTAAATAAGAAGTAAATAAGAAGTACATAAGGAGTATATAAGGAGTACATAAGGAGTACATAAGGAGATCATAAGAAGTACATAAGGAGAACATAAGGAGAACATAAGGAGTACATAAGAAGTACATAAGGTGTACATAAGGAGTACATAAGAAGTAAATAAGAAGTACATAAGGAGTATATAAGGAGTACATAAGGAGATCATAAGAAGTACATAAGAAGTAAATAAGAAGTACATAAGGAGTATATAAGGAGTACATAAGGAGATCATAAGAAGTACATAAGGAGAACATAAGGAGTACATAAGAAGTACATAAGGAGTACATAAGAAGTACACAAGGTGTACATAAGGAGTACATAAGGAATACATAAGGAGTACATAAGGAGTACATAAGGAGTACATAAGGAGTACATAAGGAGTACATAAGGAGTACATAAGAAGTAAATAAGAAGTAAATAAGAAGTACATAAGGAGTACATAAGGAGTACATAAGGAGATCATAAGAAGTAAATAAGAAGTACATAAGGAGAACATAAGGAGTACATAAGAAGTAAATAAGAAGTACATAAGGAGTATATAAGGAGTACATAAGGAGTACATAAGGAGTACATAAGGAATACATAAGGTGAGTACATAAGAAGTAAATAAGAAGTACATAAGGAGTACATAAGGAGTACATAAGGAGTACATAAGGAGTACATAAGGAGTACATAAGGAGTACATAAGGATTACATAAGGAGTACATAAGAAGTAAATAAGAAGTACATAAGGAGTACATAAGGAGTACATAAGGAGTACATAAGGAGATCATAAGAAGTACATAAGGAGTACATAAGAAGTAAATAAGAAGTACATAAGGAGTACATAAGGAGTACATAAGGAGTACATAAGGAGTACATAAGGAGTACATAAGGAGTACATAAGGTGTACATAAGGAGTACATAAGGATTACATAAGGAGTACATAAGAAGTAAATAAGAAGTACATAAGGAGTACATAAGGAGTACATAAGGAGTACATAAGGAGATCATAAGAAGTACATAAGGAGTACATAAGAAGTAAATAAGAAGTACATAAGAAGTACATAAGGAGTATATAAGGAGTATATAAGGAGTACATAAGAAGTACATAAGGTGTACATAAGGAGTACATAAGAAGTAAATAAGAAGTACATAAGGAGTATATAAGGAGTACATAAGGAGATCATAAGAAGTAAATAAGAAGTACATAAGGAGAACATAAGGAGTACATAAGAAGTACATAAGGTGTACATAAGGAGTACATAAGGAGTACATAAGGAGTACGTAAGGAGTACATAAGAAGTAAATAAGAAGTACATAAGGAAAACATAAGGAATACATAAGGAGTACATAAGGAGTACATAAGAAGTACATAAGGTGTACATAAGGAGTACATAAGGAATACATAAGGAGTACATAAGGAGTACATAAGGAGTACATAAGGAGTACATAAGGAGTACATAAGGAGTACATAAGGAGTACATAAGGAGTACATAAGGAGTACATAAGGAGTACATAAGGATTACATAAGGAGTACATAAGGAGTACATAAGGATTACATAAGGAGTACATAAGAAGTAAATAAGAAGTACATAAGGAGTACATAAGGAGTACATAAGGAGATCATAAGAAGTACATAAGGAGTACATAAGAAGTAAATAAGAAGTACATTAGAAGTACATAAGGAGTATATAAGGAGTATATAAGGAGTACATAAGAAGTACATAAGGTGTACATAAGGAGTACATAAGAAGTAAATAAGAAGTACATAAGGAGTATATAAGGAGTACATAAGGAGATCATAAGAAGTAAATAAGAAGTACATAAGGAGAACATAAGGAGTACATAAGAAGTACATAAGGTGTACATAAGGAGTACATAAGGAGTACATAAGGAGTACATAAGGAGTACATAAGAAGTAAATAAGAAGTACATAAGGAAAACATAAGGAGTACATAAGAAGTACATAAGGTGTACATAAGGAGTACATAAGAAGTAAATAAGAAGTACATAAGAAGTACATAAGGAGTACATAAGGAGTACATAAGGAGTACATAAGGAGTACATAAGGAGTACATAAGGAGTACATAAGGATTACATAAGAAGTACATAAGAAGTAAATAAGAAGTAAATAAGAAGTACATAAGGAGTATATAAGGAGTACATAAGGAGATCATAAGAAGTAAATAAGAAGTAAATAAGAAGTAAATAAGAAGAATAAGAAGTAAATAAGAAGTAAATAAGAAGTACATAAGGAGTACATAAGGAGTACATAAGGAGTACATAAGGAGTACATAAGGATTGTACCTATGTACTTACCTATGTACTCCTTATGTACTTCTTATGATCTCATAAGGAGATCATAAGAAGTACATAAGGAGATCATAAGAAGTAAATAAGAAGTACATAAGGAGAACATAAGGAGTACATAAGAAGTAAATAAGAAGTAAATAAGAAGTACATAAGGAGTATATAAGGAGTACATAAGGAGATCATAAGAAGTAAATAAGAAGTACATAAGGAGAACATAAGGAGTACATAAGAAGTACATAAGGAGTACATAAGAAGTACATAAGGTGTACATAAGGAGTACATAAGGAATACATAAGGAGTACATAAGGAGTACATAAGGAGTACATAAGGAGTACATAAGGAGTACATAAGGAGTACATAAGGAGTACATAAGGAGTACATAAGGAGTACATAAGGAGTACATAAGGAGTACATAAGGAGTACATAAGGAGTACATAAGGAGATCATAAGAAGTAAATAAGAAGTAAATAAGAAGTACATAAGGAGTATATAAGGAGTACATAAGGAGATCATAAGAAGTAAATAAGAAGTAAATAAGAAGTACATAAGGAGTATATAAGGAGTACATAAGGAGATCATAAGAAGTAAATAAGAAGTACATAAGGAGTACATAAGGAGTACATAAGGAGATCATAAGAAGTACATAAGGTGTACATAAGGAGTACATAAGGAATACATAAGGAGTACATAAGGAGTACATAAGGAGTACATAAGGAGTACATAAGGAGAACATAAGGAGTACATAAGAAGTACATAAGGTGTACATAAGGAGTACATAAGGAATACATAAGGAGTACATAAGGAGTACATAAGGAGTACATAAGGAGTACATAAGGAGTACATAAGGAGTACATAAGGAGTACATAAGGAGTACATAAGGATTACATAAGGAGTACATAAGAAGTAAATAAGAAGTACATAAGGAGTATATAAGGAGTACATTAGGAGATCATAAGAAGTAAATAAGAAGTACATAAGGAGTATATAAGGAGTACATAAGGAGATCATAAGAAGTAAATAAGAAGTACATAAGGAGAACATAAGGAGTACATAAGAAGTACATAAGGTGTACATAAGGAGTACATAAGGAATACATAAGGAGTACATAAGGTGTACATAAGGAGTACATAAGAAGTAAATAAGAAGTACATAAGAAGTACATAAGGAGTATATAAGGAGTATATAAGGAGTACATAAGAAGTACATAAGGTGTACATAAGGAGTACATAAGAAGTAAATAAGAAGTACATAAGGAGTACATAAGGAATACATAAGGAGTACATAAGGAGTACATAAGGAGTACATAAGGAGTACATAAGGGGTACATAAGGAGTACATAAGGATTACATAAGGAGTACATAAGAAGTAAATAAGAAGTACATAAGGAGTATATAAGGAGTACATAAGGAGATCATAAGAAGTAAATAAGAAGTACATAAGGAGTACATACGGAGTACATAAGGAGATCATAAGAAGTAAATAAGAAGTACATAAGGAGTATATAAGGAGTACATAAGGAGATCATAAGAAGTAAATAAGAAGTACATAAGGAGAACATAAGGAGTACATAAGAAGTACATAAGGTGTACATAAGGAGTACATAAGAAGTAAATAAGAAGTACATAAGGAGTACATAAGGAGTACATAAGGAGTACATAAGTTGTACATAAGGAGTACATAAGAAGTAAATAAGAAGTACATAAGGAGTACATAAGGAGTACATAAGTTGTACATAAGGAGTACATAAGGAGTACATAAGGAGTACATAAGGAGTACATAAGGAGTACATAAGGAGTACATAAGGACTACATAAGGAGTACATAAGGAGTACATAAGGAGTACATAAGGAGTACATAAGGAGTACATAAGGAGTACATAAGGAGTACATAAGGAGTACATAAGAAGTAAATAAGAAGTACGTAAGGAGTACATAAGGAGTACATAAGGAGTACATAAGGAGATCATAAGAAGTACATAAGGAGAACATAAGGAGTACATAAGAAGTACATAAGTTGTACATAAGGAGTACATAAGAAGTAAATAAGAAGTACATAAGGAGTATATAAGGAGTATATAAGGAGTACATAAGAAGTACATAAGGTGTACATAAGGAATACATAAGGAGTACATAAGGAGTACATAAGGAGTACATAAGGAGTACATAAGGAGTACATAAGGAGTACATAAGGAGTACATAAGGAGTACATAAGGAGTACATAAGGAGTACATAAGGAGTACATAAGGAGTACATAAGGAGTACATAAGGAGTACATAAGGAGTACATAAGGATTGTACCCATGTACTTACCTATGTACTCCTTATGTACTTCTTATGATCTCATAAGGAGATCATAAGAAGTACATAAGGAGATCATAAGAAGTAAATAAGAAGTACATAAGGAGAACATAAGGAGTACATGAGGAGTACATAAGGAGTACATAAGGATTACATAAGGAGTACATAAGAAGTAAATAAGAAGTAAATAAGAAGTAAATAAGAAGTACATAAGGAGTATATAAGGATTACATAAGGAGATCATAAGAAGTAAATAAGAAGTAAATAAGAAGTACATAAGGAGTACATAAGGAGTACATAAGGAGATCATAAGAAGTACATAAGGAGAACATAAGGAGTACATAAGAAGTACATAAGGTGTACATAAGGAGTACATAAGAAGTAAATAAGAAGTACATAAGAAGTACATAAGGAGTATATAAGGAGTACATAAGAAGTACATAAGGTGTACATAAGGAGTACATAAGAAGTAAATAAGAAGTACATAAGGAGTACATAAGGAATACATAAGGAGTACATAAGGAGTACATAAGGAGTACATAAGGAGTACATAAGGGGTACATAAGGAGTACATAAGGATTACATAAGGAGTACATACGGAGTACATAAGGATTGTACCTATGTACTTACCTATGTACTCCTTATGTACTTCTTATGATCTCATAAGGAGATCATAAGAAGTACATAAGGAGATCATAAGAAGTAAATAAGAAGTACATAAGGAGAACATAAGGAGTACATAAGAAGTAAATAAGAAGTAAATAAGAAGTACATAAGGAGTATATAAGGAGTACATAAGGAGATCATAAGAAGTAAATAAGAAGTACATAAGGAGAACATAAGGAGTACATAAGAAGTACATAAGGAGTACATAAGAAGTACATAAGGTGTACATAAGGAGTACATAAGGAATACATAAGGAGTACATAAGAAGTACATAAGGAGTACATACGGAGTACATAAGGATTGTACCTATGTACTTACCTATGTACTCCTTATGTACTTCTTATGATCTCATAAGGAGATCATAAGAAGTACATAAGGAGATCATAAGAAGTAAATAAGAAGTACATAAGGAGAACATAAGGAGTACATAAGAAGTAAATAAGAAGTAAATAAGAAGTACATAAGGAGTATATAAGGAGTACATAAGGAGATCATAAGAAGTAAATAAGAAGTACATAAGGAGAACATAAGGAGTACATAAGAAGTACATAAGGAGTACATAAGAAGTACATAAGGTGTACATAAGGAGTACATAAGGAATACATAAGGAGTACATAAGGAGTACATAAGGAGTACATAAGGAGTACATAAGGAGTACATAAGGAGTACATAAGGAGTACATAAGGAGTACATAAGGAGTACATAAGGAGTACATAAGGAGTACATAAGGAGTACATAAGGAGTACATAAGGAGTACATAAGGAGATCAAAAGAAGTAAATAAGAAGTAAATAAGAAGTACATAAGGAGTATATAAGGAGTACATAAGGAGATCATAAGAAGTAAATAAGAAGTAAATAAGAAGTACATAAGGAGTATATAAGGAGTACATAAGGAGATCATAAGAAGTAAATAAGAAGTACATAAGGAGAACATAAGGAGTACATAAGAAGTACATAAGGTGTACATAAGGAGTACATAAGGAATACATAAGGAGTACATAAGGAGTACATAAGGAGTAAATAAGGAGTACATAAGGAGTACATAAGGAGTACATAAGGAGTACATAAGGAGTACATAAGGAGTACATAAGGAGTACATAAGGAGTACATAAGGATTACATAAGGATTACATAAGGAGTACATAAGAAGTAAATAAGAAGTACATAAGGAGTATATAAGGAGTACATAAGGAGATCATAAGAAGTAAATATGAAGTACATAAGGAGAACATAAGGAGTACATAAGGAGTACATAAGGAGTACATAAGGATTGTACCCATGTACTTACCTATGTACTCCTTATGTACTTCTTATGATCTCATAAGGAGATCATAAGAAGTACATAAGGAGATCATAAGAAGTAAATAAGAAGTACATAAGGAGAACATAAGGAGTACATGAGGAGTACATAAGGAGTACATAAGGATTACATAAGGAGTACATAAGAAGTAAATAAGAAGTAAATAAGAAGTAAATAAGAAGTACATAAGGAGTATATAAGGATTACATAAGGAGATCATAAGAAGTAAATAAGAAGTAAATAAGAAGTACATAAGGAGTATATAAGGAGTACATAAGGAGATCATAAGAAGTAAATAAGAAGTAAATAAGAAGTACATAAGGAGTATATAAGGAGTACATAAGGAGATCATAAGAAGTACATAAGGAGTACATAAGAAGTAAATAAGAAGTACATAAGAAGTACATAAGGAGTATATAAGGAGTATATAAGGAGTACATAAGAAGTACATAAGGTGTACATAAGGAGTACATAAGAAGTAAATAAGGAGTACATAAGGAGTACATAAGGAGTACATAAGAAGTACATAAGGAGTACATAAGGAGTACATAAGGAGTACATAAGGAGTACATAAGGAGTACATAAGGAGTACATAAGGAGTACATAAGGAGTACATAAGGAGTACATAAGGTGTACATAAGGAGTACATAAGGATTACATAAGGAGTACATAAGAAGTAAATAAGAAGTACATAAGGAGTACATAAGGAGTACATAAGGAGTACATAAGGAGTACATAAGGAGATCATAAGAAGTACATAAGGAGTACATAAGAAGTAAATAAGGAGTATATAAGGAGTACATAAGAAGTAAATAAGAAGTAAATAAGAAGTACATAAGGAGTACATAAGGAGTACATAAGGAGATCATAAGAAGTAAATAAGAAGTACATAAGGAGAACATAAGGAGTACATAAGAAGTACATAAGGTGTACATAAGGAGTACATAAGAAGTAAATAAGAAGTAAATAAGAAGTACATAAGGAGTATATAAGGAGTACATAAGGAGTACATAAGGAGATCATAAGAAGTACATAAGAAGTAAATAAGAAGTACATAAGGAGTATATAAGGAGTACATAAGGAGATCATAAGAAGTACATAAGGAGAACATAAGGAGTACATAAGAAGTACATAAGGAGTACATAAGAAGTACACAAGGTGTACATAAGGAGTACATAAGGAATACATAAGGAGTACATAAGGAGTACATAAGGAGTACATAAGGAGTACATAAGGAGTACATAAGGAGTACATAAGGAGTACATAAGAAGTAAATAAGAAGTACATAAGGAGTACATAAGGAGTACATAAGGAGATCATAAGAAGTAAATAAGAAGTACATAAGGAGAACATAAGGAGTACATAAGAAGTAAATAAGAAGTACATAAGGAGTATATAAGGAGTACATAAGGAGTACATAAGGAGTACATAAGGAATACATAAGGTGTACATAAGGAGTACATAAGAAGTAAATAAGAAGTACATAAGGAGTACATAAGGAGTACATAAGGAGTACATAAGGAGTACATAAGGAGTACATAAGGAGTACATAAGGAGTACATAAGGATTACATAAGGAGTACATAAGAAGTAAATAAGAAGTACATAAGGAGTACATAAGGAGTACATAAGGAGTACATAAGGAGTACATAAGGTGTACATAAGGAGTACATAAGGATTACATAAGGAGTACATAAGAAGTATATAAGAAGTACATAAGGAGTACATAAGGAGTACATAAGGAGTACATAAGGAGATCATAAGAAGTACATAAGGAGTACATAAGAAGTAAATAAGAAGTACATAAGAAGTACATAAGGAGTATATAAGGAGTATATAAGGAGTACATAAGAAGTACATAAGGTGTACATAAGGAGTACATAAGAAGTAAATAAGAAGTACATAAGGAGTATATAAGGAGTACATAAGGAGATCATAAGAAGTAAATAAGAAGTACATAAGGAGAACATAAGGAGTACATAAGAAGTACATAAGGTGTACATAAGGAGTACATAAGGAGTACATAAGGAGTACATAAGGAGTACATAAGAAGTAAATAAGAAGTACATAAGGAAAACATAAGGAGTACATAAGAAGTACATAAGGTGTACATAAGGAGTACATAAGGATTACATAAGGAGTACATAAGAAGTAAATAAGAAGTACATAAGGAGTACATAAGGAGTACATAAGGAGTACATAAGGAGATCATAAGAAGTACATAAGGAGTACATAAGAAGTAAATAAGAAGTACATAAGAAGTACATAAGGAGTATATAAGGAGTATATAAGGAGTACATAAGAAGTACATAAGGTGTACATAAGGAGTACATAAGAAGTAAATAAGGAGTACATAAGGAGTACATAAGGAGTACATAAGAAGTACATAAGGAGTACATAAGGAGTACATAAGGAGTACATAAGGAGTACATAAGGAGTACATAAGGAGTACATAAGGAGTACATAAGGAGTACATAAGGAGTACATAAGGTGTACATAAGGAGTACATAAGGATTACATAAGGAGTACATAAGAAGTAAATAAGAAGTACATAAGGAGTACATAAGGAGTACATAAGGAGTACATAAGGAGATCATAAGAAGTACATAAGGAGTACATAAGAAGTAAATAAGAAGTACATAAGAAGTACATAAGGAGTATATAAGGAGTATATAAGGAGTACATAAGAAGTACATAAGGTGTACATAAGGAGTACATAAGAAGTAAATAAGAAGTACATAAGGAGTATATAAGGAGTACATAAGGAGATCATAAGAAGTAAATAAGAAGTACATAAGGAGAACATAAGGAGTACATAAGAAGTACATAAGGTGTACATAAGGAGTACATAAGGAGTACATAAGGAGTACATAAGGAGTACATAAGAAGTAAATAAGAAGTACATAAGGAAAACATAAGGAGTACATAAGAAGTACATAAGGTGTACATAAGGAGTACATAAGAAGTAAATAAGGAGTACATAAGGAGTACATAAGGAGTACATAAGAAGTACATAAGGAGTACATAAGGAGTACATAAGGAGTACATAAGGAGTACATAAGGAGTACATAAGAAGTACATAAGGAGTACATAAGGAGAACATAAGGAGTACATAAGGTGTACATAAGGAGTACATAAGGATTACATAAGGAGTACATAAGAAGTAAATAAGAAGTACATAAGGAGTACATAAGGAGTACATAAGGAGATCATAAGAAGTACATAAGGAGTACATAAGAAGTAAATAAGAAGTACATTAGAAGTACATAAGGAGTATATAAGGAGTATATAAGGAGTACATAAGAAGTACATAAGGTGTACATAAGGAGTACATAAGAAGTAAATAAGAAGTACATAAGGAGTATATAAGGAGTACATAAGGAGATCATAAGAAGTAAATAAGAAGTACATAAGGAGAACATAAGGAGTACATAAGAAGTACATAAGGTGTACATAAGGAGTACATAAGGAGTACATAAGGAGTACATAAGGAGTACATAAGAAGTAAATAAGAAGTACATAAGGAAAACATAAGGAGTACATAAGAAGTACATAAGGTGTACATAAGGAGTACATAAGAAGTAAATAAGAAGTACATAAGAAGTACATAAGGAGTACATAAGGAGTACATAAGGAGTACATAAGGAGTACATAAGGAGTACATAAGGAGTACATAAGGATTACATAAGAAGTACATAAGAAGTAAATAAGAAGTAAATAAGAAGTACATAAGGAGTATATAAGGAGTACATAAGGAGATCATAAGAAGTAAATAAGAAGTAAATAAGAAGTAAATAAGAAGTACATAAGGAGTACATAAGGAGTACATAAGGAGTACATAAGGAGTACATAAGGATTGTACCTATGTACTTACCTATGTACTCCTTATGTACTTCTTATGATCTCATAAGGAGATCATAAGAAGTACATAAGGAGATCATAAGAAGTAAATAAGAAGTACATAAGGAGAACATAAGGAGTACATAAGAAGTAAATAAGAAGTAAATAAGAAGTACATAAGGAGTATATAAGGAGTACATAAGGAGATCATAAGAAGTAAATAAGAAGTACATAAGGAGAACATAAGGAGTACATAAGAAGTACATAAGGAGTACATAAGAAGTACATAAGGTGTACATAAGGAGTACATAAGGAATACATAAGGAGTACATAAGGAGTACATAAGGAGTACATAAGGAGTACATAAGGAGTACATAAGGAGTACATAAGGAGTACATAAGGAGTACATAAGGAGTACATAAGGAGTACATAAGGAGTACATAAGGAGTACATAAGGAGTACATAAGGAGATCATAAGAAGTAAATAAGAAGTAAATAAGAAGTACATAAGGAGTATATAAGGAGTACATAAGGAGATCATAAGAAGTAAATAAGAAGTAAATAAGAAGTACATAAGGAGTATATAAGGAGTACATAAGGAGATCATAAGAAGTAAATAAGAAGTACATAAGGAGTACATAAGGAGTACATAAGGAGATCATAAGAAGTACATAAGGTGTACATAAGGAGTACATAAGGAATACATAAGGAGTACATAAGGAGTACATAAGGAGTACATAAGGAGTACATAAGGAGAACATAAGGAGTACATAAGAAGTACATAAGGTGTACATAAGGAGTACATAAGGAATACATAAGGAGTACATAAGGAGTACATAAGGAGTACATAAGAAGTACATAAGGAGTACATAAGGAGTACATAAGGAGTACATAAGTTGTACATAAGGAGTACATAAGAAGTAAATAAGAAGTACATAAGGAGTATATAAGGAGTACATTAGGAGATCATAAGAAGTAAATAAGAAGTACATAAGGAGTATATAAGGAGTACATAAGGAGATCATAAGAAGTAAATAAGAAGTACATAAGGAGTACATAAGAAGTACATAAGGTGTACATAAGGAGTACATAAGGAATACATAAGGAGTACATAAGGTGTACATAAGGAGTACATAAGAAGTAAATAAGAAGTACATAAGAAGTACATAAGGAGTATATAAGGAGTACATAAGAAGTACATAAGGTGTACATAAGGAGTACATAAGAAGTAAATAAGAAGTACATAAGGAGTACATAAGGAATACATAAGGAGTACATAAGGAGTACATAAGGAGTACATAAGGAGTACATAAGGGGTACATAAGGAGTACATAAGGATTACATAAGGAGTACATAAGAAGTAAATAAGAAGTACATAAGGAGTATATAAGGAGTACATAAGGAGATCATAAGAAGTAAATAAGAAGTACATAAGGAGTACATACGGAGTACATAAGGAGATCATAAGAAGTAAATAAGAAGTACATAAGGAGTATATAAGGAGTACATAAGGAGATCATAAGAAGTAAATAAGAAGTACATAAGGAGAACATAAGGAGTACATAAGAAGTACATAAGGTGTACATAAGGAGTACATAAGAAGTAAATAAGAAGTACATAAGGAGTACATAAGGAGTACATAAGGAGTACATAAGTTGTACATAAGGAGTACATAAGAAGTAAATAAGAAGTACATAAGGAGTACATAAGGAGTACATAAGTTGTACATAAGGAGTACATAAGGAGTACATAAGGAGTACATAAGGAGTACATAAGGAGTACATAAGGAGTACATAAGGAGTACATAAGGAGTACATAAGGAGTACATAAGGAGTACATAAGGAGTACATAAGGAGTACATAAGGAGTACATAAGGAGTACATAAGGAGTACATAAGGAGTACATAAGAAGTAAATAAGAAGTACGTAAGGAGTACATAAGGAGTACATAAGGAGTACATAAGGAGATCATAAGAAGTACATAAGGAGAACATAAGAAGTAAATAAGAAGTACATAAGGAGTATATAAGGAGTATATAAGGAGTACATAAGAAGTACATAAGTTGTACATAAGGAGTACATAAGAAGTAAATAAGAAGTACATAAGGAGTATATAAGGAGTATATAAGGAGTACATAAGAAGTACATAAGGTGTACATAAGGAATACATAAGGAGTACATAAGGAGTACATAAGGAGTACATAAGGAGTACATAAGGAGTACATAAGGAGTACATAAGGAGTACATAAGGAGTACATAAGGAGTACATAAGGAGTACATAAGGAGTACATAAGGAGTACATAAGGAGTACATAAGGAGTACATAAGGAGTACATAAGGAGATCATAAGAAGTAAATAAGAAGTACATAAGGTGTATATAAGGAGTACATAAGGAGATCATAAGAAGTAAATAAGAAGTACATAAGGAGTATATAAGGAGTACATAAGGAGATCATAAGAAGTAAATAAGAAGTAAATAAGAAGTACATAAGGAGTATATAAGGAGTACATAAGGAGATCATAAGAAGTAAATAAGAAGTACATAAGGAGTACATAAGGAGTACATAAGGAGTACATAAGGAGTACATAAGGAGTACATAAGGAGTACATAAGGAGTACATAAGGATTACATAAGGAGTACATAAGAAGTAAATAAGAAGTACATAAGGAGTACATAAGGAGTACATAAGGAGATCATAAGAAGTACATAAGGAGAACATAAGGAGTACATAAGAAGTACATAAGGTGTACATAAGGAGTACATAAGAAGTAAATAAGAAGTACATAAGAAGTACATAAGGAGTATATAAGGAGTACATAAGAAGTACATAAGGTGTACATAAGGAGTACATAAGAAGTAAATAAGAAGTACATAAGGAGTACATAAGGAATACATAAGGAGTACATAAGGAGTACATAAGGAGTACATAAGGAGTACATAAGGGGTACATAAGGAGTACATAAGGATTACATAAGGAGTACATACGGAGTACATAAGGATTGTACCTATGTACTTACCTATGTACTCCTTATGTACTTCTTATGATCTCATAAGGAGATCATAAGAAGTACATAAGGAGATCATAAGAAGTAAATAAGAAGTACATAAGGAGAACATAAGGAGTACATAAGAAGTAAATAAGAAGTAAATAAGAAGTACATAAGGAGTATATAAGGAGTACATAAGGAGATCATAAGAAGTAAATAAGAAGTACATAAGGAGAACATAAGGAGTACATAAGAAGTACATAAGGAGTACATAAGAAGTACATAAGGTGTACATAAGGAGTACATAAGGAATACATAAGGAGTACATAAGAAGTACATAAGGAGTACATACGGAGTACATAAGGATTGTACCTATGTACTTACCTATGTACTCCTTATGTACTTCTTATGATCTCATAAGGAGATCATAAGAAGTACATAAGGAGATCATAAGAAGTAAATAAGAAGTACATAAGGAGAACATAAGGAGTACATAAGAAGTAAATAAGAAGTAAATAAGAAGTACATAAGGAGTATATAAGGAGTACATAAGGAGATCATAAGAAGTAAATAAGAAGTACATAAGGAGAACATAAGGAGTACATAAGAAGTACATAAGGAGTACATAAGAAGTACATAAGGTGTACATAAGGAGTACATAAGGAATACATAAGGAGTACATAAGGAGTACATAAGGAGTACATAAGGAGTACATAAGGAGTACATAAGGAGTACATAAGGAGTACATAAGGAGTACATAAGGAGTACATAAGGAGTACATAAGGAGTACATAAGGAGTACATAAGGAGTACATAAGGAGTACATAAGGAGATCATAAGAAGTAAATAAGAAGTAAATAAGAAGTACATAAGGAGTATATAAGGAGTACATAAGGAGATCATAAGAAGTAAATAAGAAGTAAATAAGAAGTACATAAGGAGTATATAAGGAGTACATAAGGAGATCATAAGAAGTAAATAAGAAGTACATAAGGAGAACATAAGGAGTACATAAGAAGTACATAAGGTGTACATAAGGAGTACATAAGGAATACATAAGGAGTACATAAGGAGTACATAAGGAGTAAATAAGGAGTACATAAGGAGTACATAAGGAGTACATAAGGAGTACATAAGGAGTACATAAGGAGTACATAAGGAGTACATAAGGAGTACATAAGGAGTACATAAGGATTACATAAGGATTACATAAGGAGTACATAAGAAGTAAATAAGAAGTACATAAGGAGTATATAAGGAGTACATAAGGAGATCATAAGAAGTAAATATGAAGTACATAAGGAGAACATAAGGAGTACATAAGGAGTACATAAGGAGTACATAAGGATTGTACCTATGTACTTACCTATGTACTCCTTATGTACTTCTTATGATCTCATAAGGAGATCATAAGAAGTACATAAGGAGATCATAAGAAGTAAATAAGAAGTACATAAGGAGTACATAAGGAGTACATAAGGAGATCATAAGAAGTAAATAAGAAGTAAATAAGAAGTACATAAGGAGTATATAAGGAGTACATAAGGAGATCATAAGAAGTAAATAAGAAGTACATAAGGAGAACATAAGGAGTACATGAGGAGTACATAAGGAGTACATAAGGATTACATAAGGAGTACATAAGAAGTAAATAAGAAGTAAATAAGAAGTAAATAAGAAGTACATAAGGAGTATATAAGGATTACATAAGGAGATCATAAGAAGTAAATAAGAAGTAAATAAGAAGTACATAAGGAGTATATAAGGAGTACATAAGGAGATCATAAGAAGTAAATAAGAAGTAAATAAGAAGTACATAAGGAGTATATAAGGAGTACATAAGGAGATCATAAGAAGTACATAAGGAGTACATAAGAAGTAAATAAGAAGTACATAAGAAGTACATAAGGAGTATATAAGGAGTATATAAGGAGTACATAAGAAGTACATAAGGTGTACATAAGGAGTACATAAGAAGTAAATAAGGAGTACATAAGGAGTACATAAGGAGTACATAAGAAGTACATAAGGAGTACATAAGGAGTACATAAGGAGTACATAAGGAGTACATAAGGAGTACATAAGGAGTACATAAGGAGTACATAAGGAGTACATAAGGAGTACATAAGGTGTACATAAGGAGTACATAAGGATTACATAAGGAGTACATAAGAAGTAAATAAGAAGTACATAAGGAGTACATAAGGAGTACATAAGGAGTACATAAGGAGTACATAAGGAGATCATAAGAAGTACATAAGGAGTACATAAGAAGTAAATAAGAAGTACATAAGAAGTACATAAGGAGTATATAAGGAGTATATAAGGAGTACATAAGAAGTACATAAGGTGTACATAAGGAGTACATAAGAAGTAAATAAGAAGTACATAAGGAGTATATAAGGAGTACATAAGGAGATCATAAGAAGTAAATAAGAAGTACATAAGGAGAACATAAGGAGTACATAAGAAGTACATAAGGTGTACATAAGGAGTACATAAGGAGTACATAAGGAGTACATAAGGAGTACATAAGAAGTAAATAAGAAGTACATAAGGAAAACATAAGGAGTACATAAGAAGTACATAAGGTGTACATAAGGAGTACATAAGAAGTAAATAAGGAGTACATAAGGAGTACATAAGGAGTACATAAGAAGTACATAAGGAGTACATAAGGAGTACATAAGGAGTACATAAGGAGAACATAAGGAGTACATAAGGTGTACATAAGGAGTACATAAGGAGTACATAAGGAGTACATAAGGAGTACATAAGAAGTAAATAAGAAGTACATAAGGAAAACATAAGGAGTACATAAGAAGTACATAAGGTGTACATAAGGAGTACATAAGAAGTAAATAAGGAGTACATAAGGAGTACATAAGGAGTACATAAGGAGTACATAAGGAGTACATAAGGAGTACATAAGGAGTACATAAGGAGTACATAAGGAGTACATAAGGAGAACATAAGGAGTACATAAGGTGTACATAAGGAGTACATAAGGATTACATAAGGAGTACATAAGAAGTAAATAAGAAGTACATAAGGAGTACATAAGGAGTACATAAGGAGTACATAAGGAGATCATAAGAAGTACATAAGGAGTACATAAGAAGTAAATAAGAAGTAAATAAGAAGTACATAAGGAGTACATACGGAGTACATAAGGAGATCATAAGAAGTAAATAAGAAGTAAATAAGAAGTAAATAAGAAGTACATAAGGAGTACATACGGAGTACATAAGGATTGTACCTATGTACTTACCTATGTACTCCTTATGTACTTCTTATGATCTCATAAGGAGATCATAAGAAGTACATAAGGAGATCATAAGAAGTAAATAAGAAGTACATAAGGAGAACATAAGGAGTACATAAGAAGTAAATAAGAAGTAAATAAGAAGTACATAAGGAGTATATAAGGAGTACATAAGGAGATCATAAGAAGTAAATAAGAAGTACATAAGGAGAACATAAGGAGTACATAAGAAGTACATAAGGAGTACATAAGAAGTACATAAGGTGTACATAAGGAGTACATAAGGAATACATAAGGAGTACATAAGGAGTACATAAGGAGTACATAAGGAGTACATAAGGAGTACATAAGGAGTACATAAGGAGTACATAAGGAGTACATAAGGAGTACATAAGGAGTACATAAGGAGTACATAAGGAGTACATAAGGAGTACATAAGGAGATCATAAGAAGTAAATAAGAAGTAAATAAGAAGTACATAAGGAGTATATAAGGAGTACATAAGGAGATCATAAGAAGTAAATAAGAAGTAAATAAGAAGTACATAAGGAGTATATAAGGAGTACATAAGGAGATCATAAGAAGTAAATAAGAAGTACATAAGGAGAACATAAGGAGTACATAAGAAGTACATAAGGTGTACATAAGAAGTACATAAGAAGTAAATAAGAAGTACATAAGGAGTACATAAGGAGTACATAAGGAGATCATAAGAAGTACATAAGGAGATTATAAGGAGTACATAAGAAGTACATAAGGTGTACATACGAAGTAAATAAGAAGTACATAAGGAGTATATAAGGAGTACATAAGGAGATTATAAGAAGTAAATAAGAAGTACATAAGGAGAACATAAGGAGTACATAAGAAGTACATAAGGTGTACATAAGGAGTACATAAGGAATACATAAGGAGTACATAAGGAGTACATAAGAAGTACATAAGGTGTACATAAGGAGTACATAAGGAATACATAAGGAGTACATAAGGAGTACATAAGGAGTACATAAGGAGTACATAAGGAGTACATAAGGAGTACATAAGGAGTACATAAGGAGTACATAAGGAGTACATAAGGAGTACATAAGGATTACATAAGGAGTACATAAGAAGTAAATAAGAAGTACATAAGGAGTACATAAGGAGTACATAAGGAGATCATAAGAAGTACATAAAGAGAACATAAGGAGTACATAAGAAGTACATAAGGTGTACATAAGGAGTACATAAGAAGTAAATAAGAAGTACATAAGGAGTATATAAGGAGTACATTAGGAGATCATAAGAAGTAAATAAGAAGTACATAAGGAGTACATAAGGAGTACATAAGGAGATCATAAGAAGTACATAAAGAGAACATAAGGAGTACATAAGAAGTAAATAAGAAGTACATAAGGAGTATATAAGGAGTACATTAGGAGATCATAAGAAGTAAATAAGAAGTACATAAGGAGTATATAAGGAGTACATAAGGAGATCATAAGAAGTAAATAAGAAGTACATAAGGAGTACATAAGGAGTACATAAGGAGTACATAAGTTGTACATAAGGAGTACATAAGAAGTAAATAAGAAGTACATAAGGAGTACATAAGGAGTACATAAGTTGTACATAAGGAGTATATAAGGAGTACATAAGGAGATCATAAGAAGTACATAAGAAGTAAATAAGAAGTACATAAGGAGTATATAAGGAGTACATAAGGAGATCATAAGAAGTACATAAGGAGAACATAAGGAGTACATAAGAAGTACATAAGGAGTACATAAGAAGTACACAAGGTGTACATAAGGAGTACATAAGGAATACATAAGGAGTACATAAGGAGTACATAAGGAGTACATAAGGAGTACATAAGGAGTACATAAGGAGTACATAAGAAGTAAATAAGAAGTAAATAAGAAGTACATAAGGAGTACATAAGGAGTACATAAGGAGATCATAAGAAGTAAATAAGAAGTACATAAGGAGAACATAAGGAGTACATAAGAAGTAAATAAGAAGTACATAAGGAGTATATAAGGAGTACATAAGGAGTACATAAGGAGTACATAAGGAATACATAAGGTGAGTACATAAGAAGTAAATAAGAAGTACATAAGGAGTACATAAGGAGTACATAAGGAGTACATAAGGAGTACATAAGGAGTACATAAGGAGTACATAAGGATTACATAAGGAGTACATAAGAAGTAAATAAGAAGTACATAAGGAGTACATAAGGAGTACATAAGGAGTACATAAGGAGATCATAAGAAGTACATAAGGAGTACATAAGAAGTAAATAAGAAGTACATAAGGAGTACATAAGGAGTACATAAGGAGTACATAAGGAGTACATAAGGAGTACATAAGGAGTACATAAGGTGTACATAAGGAGTACATAAGGATTACATAAGGAGTACATAAGAAGTAAATAAGAAGTACATAAGGAGTACATAAGGAGTACATAAGGAGTACATAAGGAGATCATAAGAAGTACATAAGGAGTACATAAGAAGTAAATAAGAAGTACATAAGAAGTACATAAGGAGTATATAAGGAGTATATAAGGAGTACATAAGAAGTACATAAGGTGTACATAAGGAGTACATAAGAAGTAAATAAGAAGTACATAAGGAGTATATAAGGAGTACATAAGGAGATCATAAGAAGTAAATAAGAAGTACATAAGGAGAACATAAGGAGTACATAAGAAGTACATAAGGTGTACATAAGGAGTACATAAGGAGTACATAAGGAGTACGTAAGGAGTACATAAGAAGTAAATAAGAAGTACATAAGGAAAACATAAGGAATACATAAGGAGTACATAAGGAGTACATAAGAAGTACATAAGGTGTACATAAGGAGTACATAAGGAATACATAAGGAGTACATAAGGAGTACATAAGGAGTACATAAGGAGTACATAAGGAGTACATAAGGAGTACATAAGGAGTACATAAGGAGTACATAAGGAGTACATAAGGAGTACATAAGGATTACATAAGGAGTACATAAGGAGTACATAAGGATTACATAAGGAGTACATAAGAAGTAAATAAGAAGTACATAAGGAGTACATAAGGAGTACATAAGGAGATCATAAGAAGTACATAAGGAGTACATAAGAAGTAAATAAGAAGTACATTAGAAGTACATAAGGAGTATATAAGGAGTATATAAGGAGTACATAAGAAGTACATAAGGTGTACATAAGGAGTACATAAGAAGTAAATAAGAAGTACATAAGGAGTATATAAGGAGTACATAAGGAGATCATAAGAAGTAAATAAGAAGTACATAAGGAGAACATAAGGAGTACATAAGAAGTACATAAGGTGTACATAAGGAGTACATAAGGAGTACATAAGGAGTACATAAGGAGTACATAAGAAGTAAATAAGAAGTACATAAGGAAAACATAAGGAGTACATAAGAAGTACATAAGGTGTACATAAGGAGTACATAAGAAGTAAATAAGAAGTACATAAGAAGTACATAAGGAGTACATAAGGAGTACATAAGGAGTACATAAGGAGTACATAAGGAGTACATAAGGAGTACATAAGGATTACATAAGAAGTACATAAGAAGTAAATAAGAAGTAAATAAGAAGTACATAAGGAGTATATAAGGAGTACATAAGGAGATCATAAGAAGTAAATAAGAAGTAAATAAGAAGTAAATAAGAAGTACATAAGGAGTACATAAGGAGTACATAAGGAGTACATAAGGAGTACATAAGGATTGTACCTATGTACTTACCTATGTACTCCTTATGTACTTCTTATGATCTCATAAGGAGATCATAAGAAGTACATAAGGAGATCATAAGAAGTAAATAAGAAGTACATAAGGAGAACATAAGGAGTACATAAGAAGTAAATAAGAAGTAAATAAGAAGTACATAAGGAGTATATAAGGAGTACATAAGGAGATCATAAGAAGTAAATAAGAAGTACATAAGGAGAACATAAGGAGTACATAAGAAGTACATAAGGAGTACATAAGAAGTACATAAGGTGTACATAAGGAGTACATAAGGAATACATAAGGAGTACATAAGGAGTACATAAGGAGTACATAAGGAGTACATAAGGAGTACATAAGGAGTACATAAGGAGTACATAAGGAGTACATAAGGAGTACATAAGGAGTACATAAGGAGTACATAAGGAGTACATAAGGAGTACATAAGGAGATCATAAGAAGTAAATAAGAAGTAAATAAGAAGTACATAAGGAGTATATAAGGAGTACATAAGGAGATCATAAGAAGTAAATAAGAAGTAAATAAGAAGTACATAAGGAGTATATAAGGAGTACATAAGGAGATCATAAGAAGTAAATAAGAAGTACATAAGGAGTACATAAGGAGTACATAAGGAGATCATAAGAAGTACATAAGGTGTACATAAGGAGTACATAAGGAATACATAAGGAGTACATAAGGAGTACATAAGGAGTACATAAGGAGTACATAAGGAGAACATAAGGAGTACATAAGAAGTACATAAGGTGTACATAAGGAGTACATAAGGAATACATAAGGAGTACATAAGGAGTACATAAGGAGTACATAAGGAGTACATAAGGAGTACATAAGGAGTACATAAGGAGTACATAAGGAGTACATAAGGATTACATAAGGAGTACATAAGAAGTAAATAAGAAGTACATAAGGAGTATATAAGGAGTACATTAGGAGATCATAAGAAGTAAATAAGAAGTACATAAGGAGTATATAAGGAGTACATAAGGAGATCATAAGAAGTAAATAAGAAGTACATAAGGAGAACATAAGGAGTACATAAGAAGTACATAAGGTGTACATAAGGAGTACATAAGGAATACATAAGGAGTACATAAGGTGTACATAAGGAGTACATAAGAAGTAAATAAGAAGTACATAAGAAGTACATAAGGAGTATATAAGGAGTATATAAGGAGTACATAAGAAGTACATAAGGTGTACATAAGGAGTACATAAGAAGTAAATAAGAAGTACATAAGGAGTACATAAGGAATACATAAGGAGTACATAAGGAGTACATAAGGAGTACATAAGGAGTACATAAGGGGTACATAAGGAGTACATAAGGATTACATAAGGAGTACATAAGAAGTAAATAAGAAGTACATAAGGAGTATATAAGGAGTACATAAGGAGATCATAAGAAGTAAATAAGAAGTACATAAGGAGTACATACGGAGTACATAAGGAGATCATAAGAAGTAAATAAGAAGTACATAAGGAGTATATAAGGAGTACATAAGGAGATCATAAGAAGTAAATAAGAAGTACATAAGGAGAACATAAGGAGTACATAAGAAGTACATAAGGTGTACATAAGGAGTACATAAGAAGTAAATAAGAAGTACATAAGGAGTACATAAGGAGTACATAAGGAGTACATAAGTTGTACATAAGGAGTACATAAGAAGTAAATAAGAAGTACATAAGGAGTACATAAGGAGTACATAAGTTGTACATAAGGAGTACATAAGGAGTACATAAGGAGTACATAAGGAGTACATAAGGAGTACATAAGGAGTACATAAGGACTACATAAGGAGTACATAAGGAGTACATAAGGAGTACATAAGGAGTACATAAGGAGTACATAAGGAGTACATAAGGAGTACATAAGGAGTACATAAGAAGTAAATAAGAAGTACGTAAGGAGTACATAAGGAGTACATAAGGAGTACATAAGGAGATCATAAGAAGTACATAAGGAGAACATAAGGAGTACATAAGAAGTACATAAGTTGTACATAAGGAGTACATAAGAAGTAAATAAGAAGTACATAAGGAGTATATAAGGAGTATATAAGGAGTACATAAGAAGTACATAAGGTGTACATAAGGAATACATAAGGAGTACATAAGGAGTACATAAGGAGTACATAAGGAGTACATAAGGAGTACATAAGGAGTACATAAGGAGTACATAAGGAGTACATAAGGAGTACATAAGGAGTACATAAGGAGTACATAAGGAGTACATAAGGAGTACATAAGGAGTACATAAGGAGTACATAAGGAGATCATAAGAAGTAAATAAGAAGTACATAAGGTGTATATAAGGAGTACATAAGGAGATCATAAGAAGTAAATAAGGAGTACATAAGGAGATCATAAGAAGTAAATAAGAAGTAAATAAGAAGTACATAAGAAGTACATAAGGAGTATATAAGGAGTACATAAGGAGATCATAAGAAGTAAATAAGAAGTACATAAGGAGTACATAAGGAGTACATAAGGAGTACATAAGGAGTACATAAGGAGTACATAAGGAGTACATAAGGAGTACATAAGGATTACATAAGGAGTACATAAGAAGTAAATAAGAAGTACATAAGGAGTACATAAGGAGTACATAAGGAGATCATAAGAAGTACATAAGGAGAACATAAGGAGTACATAAGAAGTACATAAGGTGTACATAAGGAGTACATAAGAAGTAAATAAGAAGTACATAAGAAGTACATAAGGAGTATATAAGGAGTACATAAGAAGTACATAAGGTGTACATAAGGAGTACATAAGAAGTAAATAAGAAGTACATAAGGAGTACATAAGGAATACATAAGGAGTACATAAGGAGTACATAAGGAGTACATAAGGAGTACATAAGGGGTACATAAGGAGTACATAAGGATTACATAAGGAGTACATACGGAGTACATAAGGATTGTACCTATGTACTTACCTATGTACTCCTTATGTACTTCTTATGATCTCATAAGGAGATCATAAGAAGTACATAAGGAGATCATAAGAAGTAAATAAGAAGTACATAAGGAGAACATAAGGAGTACATAAGAAGTAAATAAGAAGTAAATAAGAAGTACATAAGGAGTATATAAGGAGTACATAAGGAGATCATAAGAAGTAAATAAGAAGTACATAAGGAGAACATAAGGAGTACATAAGAAGTACATAAGGAGTACATAAGAAGTACATAAGGTGTACATAAGGAGTACATAAGGAATACATAAGGAGTACATAAGAAGTACATAAGGAGTACATACGGAGTACATAAGGATTGTACCTATGTACTTACCTATGTACTCCTTATGTACTTCTTATGATCTCATAAGGAGATCATAAGAAGTACATAAGGAGATCATAAGAAGTAAATAAGAAGTACATAAGGAGAACATAAGGAGTACATAAGAAGTAAATAAGAAGTAAATAAGAAGTACATAAGGAGTATATAAGGAGTACATAAGGAGATCATAAGAAGTAAATAAGAAGTACATAAGGAGAACATAAGGAGTACATAAGAAGTACATAAGGAGTACATAAGAAGTACATAAGGTGTACATAAGGAGTACATAAGGAATACATAAGGAGTACATAAGGAGTACATAAGGAGTACATAAGGAGTACATAAGGAGTACATAAGGAGTACATAAGGAGTACATAAGGAGTACATAAGGAGTACATAAGGAGTACATAAGGAGTACATAAGGAGTACATAAGGAGTACATAAGGAGTACATAAGGAGATCAAAAGAAGTAAATAAGAAGTAAATAAGAAGTACATAAGGAGTATATAAGGAGTACATAAGGAGATCATAAGAAGTAAATAAGAAGTAAATAAGAAGTACATAAGGAGTATATAAGGAGTACATAAGGAGATCATAAGAAGTAAATAAGAAGTACATAAGGAGAACATAAGGAGTACATAAGAAGTACATAAGGTGTACATAAGGAGTACATAAGGAATACATAAGGAGTACATAAGGAGTACATAAGGAGTAAATAAGGAGTACATAAGGAGTACATAAGGAGTACATAAGGAGTACATAAGGAGTACATAAGGAGTACATAAGGAGTACATAAGGAGTACATAAGGATTACATAAGGATTACATAAGGAGTACATAAGAAGTAAATAAGAAGTACATAAGGAGTATATAAGGAGTACATAAGGAGATCATAAGAAGTAAATATGAAGTACATAAGGAGAACATAAGGAGTACATAAGGAGTACATAAGGAGTACATAAGGATTGTACCCATGTACTTACCTATGTACTCCTTATGTACTTCTTATGATCTCATAAGGAGATCATAAGAAGTACATAAGGAGATCATAAGAAGTAAATAAGAAGTACATAAGGAGAACATAAGGAGTACATGAGGAGTACATAAGGAGTACATAAGGATTACATAAGGAGTACATAAGAAGTAAATAAGAAGTAAATAAGAAGTAAATAAGAAGTACATAAGGAGTATATAAGGATTACATAAGGAGATCATAAGAAGTAAATAAGAAGTAAATAAGAAGTACATAAGGAGTATATAAGGAGTACATAAGGAGATCATAAGAAGTAAATAAGAAGTAAATAAGAAGTACATAAGGAGTATATAAGGAGTACATAAGGAGATCATAAGAAGTACATAAGGAGTACATAAGAAGTAAATAAGAAGTACATAAGAAGTACATAAGGAGTATATAAGGAGTATATAAGGAGTACATAAGAAGTACATAAGGTGTACATAAGGAGTACATAAGAAGTAAATAAGGAGTACATAAGGAGTACATAAGGAGTACATAAGAAGTACATAAGGAGTACATAAGGAGTACATAAGGAGTACATAAGGAGTACATAAGGAGTACATAAGGAGTACATAAGGAGTACATAAGGAGTACATAAGGAGTACATAAGGTGTACATAAGGAGTACATAAGGATTACATAAGGAGTACATAAGAAGTAAATAAGAAGTACATAAGGAGTACATAAGGAGTACATAAGGAGTACATAAGGAGTACATAAGGAGATCATAAGAAGTACATAAGGAGTACATAAGAAGTAAATAAGGAGTATATAAGGAGTACATAAGAAGTAAATAAGAAGTAAATAAGAAGTACATAAGGAGTACATAAGGAGTACATAAGGAGATCATAAGAAGTAAATAAGAAGTACATAAGGAGAACATAAGGAGTACATAAGAAGTACATAAGGTGTACATAAGGAGTACATAAGAAGTAAATAAGAAGTAAATAAGAAGTACATAAGGAGTATATAAGGAGTACATAAGGAGTACATAAGGAGATCATAAGAAGTACATAAGAAGTAAATAAGAAGTACATAAGGAGTATATAAGGAGTACATAAGGAGATCATAAGAAGTACATAAGGAGAACATAAGGAGTACATAAGAAGTACATAAGGAGTACATAAGAAGTACACAAGGTGTACATAAGGAGTACATAAGGAATACATAAGGAGTACATAAGGAGTACATAAGGAGTACATAAGGAGTACATAAGGAGTACATAAGGAGTACATAAGGAGTACATAAGAAGTAAATAAGAAGTACATAAGGAGTACATAAGGAGTACATAAGGAGATCATAAGAAGTAAATAAGAAGTACATAAGGAGAACATAAGGAGTACATAAGAAGTAAATAAGAAGTACATAAGGAGTATATAAGGAGTACATAAGGAGTACATAAGGAGTACATAAGGAATACATAAGGTGTACATAAGGAGTACATAAGAAGTAAATAAGAAGTACATAAGGAGTACATAAGGAGTACATAAGGAGTACATAAGGAGTACATAAGGAGTACATAAGGAGTACATAAGGAGTACATAAGGATTACATAAGGAGTACATAAGAAGTAAATAAGAAGTACATAAGGAGTACATAAGGAGTACATAAGGAGTACATAAGGAGTACATAAGGTGTACATAAGGAGTACATAAGGATTACATAAGGAGTACATAAGAAGTATATAAGAAGTACATAAGGAGTACATAAGGAGTACATAAGGAGTACATAAGGAGATCATAAGAAGTACATAAGGAGTACATAAGAAGTAAATAAGAAGTACATAAGAAGTACATAAGGAGTATATAAGGAGTATATAAGGAGTACATAAGAAGTACATAAGGTGTACATAAGGAGTACATAAGAAGTAAATAAGAAGTACATAAGGAGTATATAAGGAGTACATAAGGAGATCATAAGAAGTAAATAAGAAGTACATAAGGAGAACATAAGGAGTACATAAGAAGTACATAAGGTGTACATAAGGAGTACATAAGGAGTACATAAGGAGTACATAAGGAGTACATAAGAAGTAAATAAGAAGTACATAAGGAAAACATAAGGAGTACATAAGAAGTACATAAGGTGTACATAAGGAGTACATAAGGATTACATAAGGAGTACATAAGAAGTAAATAAGAAGTACATAAGGAGTACATAAGGAGTACATAAGGAGTACATAAGGAGATCATAAGAAGTACATAAGGAGTACATAAGAAGTAAATAAGAAGTACATAAGAAGTACATAAGGAGTATATAAGGAGTATATAAGGAGTACATAAGAAGTACATAAGGTGTACATAAGGAGTACATAAGAAGTAAATAAGAAGTACATAAGAAGTACATAAGGAGTATATAAGGAGTATATAAGGAGTACATAAGAAGTACATAAGGTGTACATAAGGAGTACATAAGAAGTAAATAAGGAGTACATAAGGAGTACATAAGGAGTACATAAGAAGTACATAAGGAGTACATAAGGAGTACATAAGGAGTACATAAGGAGTACATAAGGAGTACATAAGGAGTACATAAGGAGTACATAAGGAGTACATAAGGAGTACATAAGGTGTACATAAGGAGTACATAAGGATTACATAAGGAGTACATAAGAAGTAAATAAGAAGTACATAAGGAGTACATAAGGAGTACATAAGGAGTACATAAGGAGATCATAAGAAGTACATAAGGAGTACATAAGAAGTAAATAAGAAGTACATAAGAAGTACATAAGGAGTACATAAGGAGTACATAAGGAGTACATAAGGAGTACATAAGGAGTACATAAGGAGTACATAAGGAGTACATAAGGAGTACATAAGGAGTACATAAGGTGTACATAAGGAGTACATAAGGATTACATAAGGAGTACATAAGAAGTAAATAAGAAGTACATAAGGAGTACATAAGGAGTACATAAGGAGTACATAAGGAGATCATAAGAAGTACATAAGGAGTACATAAGAAGTAAATAAGAAGTACATAAGAAGTACATAAGGAGTATATAAGGAGTATATAAGGAGTACATAAGAAGTACATAAGGTGTACATAAGGAGTACATAAGAAGTAAATAAGAAGTACATAAGGAGTATATAAGGAGTACATAAGGAGATCATAAGAAGTAAATAAGAAGTACATAAGGAGAACATAAGGAGTACATAAGAAGTACATAAGGTGTACATAAGGAGTACATAAGGAGTACATAAGGAGTACATAAGGAGTACATAAGAAGTAAATAAGAAGTACATAAGGAAAACATAAGGAGTACATAAGAAGTACATAAGGTGTACATAAGGAGTACATAAGAAGTAAATAAGGAGTACATAAGGAGTACATAAGGAGTACATAAGAAGTACATAAGGAGTACATAAGGAGTACATAAGGAGTACATAAGGAGTACATAAGGAGTACATAAGAAGTACATAAGGAGTACATAAGGAGAACATAAGGAGTACATAAGGTGTACATAAGGAGTACATAAGGATTACATAAGGAGTACATAAGAAGTAAATAAGAAGTACATAAGGAGTACATAAGGAGTACATAAGGAGATCATAAGAAGTACATAAGGAGTACATAAGAAGTAAATAAGAAGTACATTAGAAGTACATAAGGAGTATATAAGGAGTATATAAGGAGTACATAAGAAGTACATAAGGTGTACATAAGGAGTACATAAGAAGTAAATAAGAAGTACATAAGGAGTATATAAGGAGTACATAAGGAGATCATAAGAAGTAAATAAGAAGTACATAAGGAGAACATAAGGAGTACATAAGAAGTACATAAGGTGTACATAAGGAGTACATAAGGAGTACATAAGGAGTACATAAGGAGTACATAAGAAGTAAATAAGAAGTACATAAGGAAAACATAAGGAGTACATAAGAAGTACATAAGGTGTACATAAGGAGTACATAAGAAGTAAATAAGAAGTACATAAGAAGTACATAAGGAGTACATAAGGAGTACATAAGGAGTACATAAGGAGTACATAAGGAGTACATAAGGAGTACATAAGGATTACATAAGAAGTACATAAGAAGTAAATAAGAAGTAAATAAGAAGTACATAAG
Organism: Acronicta alni; assembly: GCA_964056405.1. Taxonomy (NCBI): domain Eukaryota; kingdom Metazoa; phylum Arthropoda; class Insecta; order Lepidoptera; family Noctuidae; genus Acronicta; species Acronicta alni. The sequence continues at coordinate 38,504 of CAXKSV010000001.1, read as the reverse complement.
GAGTATATAAGGAGTATATAAGGAGTACATAAGGAGATCATAAGAAGTAAATAAGAAGTACATAAGGAGTACATAAGGAGATCATAAGAAGTAAATAAGAAGTAAATAAGAAGTAAATAAGAAGTACATAAGGAGTACATAAGGAGTACATAAGGAGTACATAAGGAGTACATAAGGATTGTACCTATGTACTTACCTATGTACTCCTTATGTACTTCTTATGATCTCATAAGGAGATCATAAGAAGTACATAAGGAGATCATAAGAAGTAAATAAGAAGTACATAAGGAGAACATAAGGAGTACATAAGAAGTAAATAAGAAGTAAATAAGAAGTACATAAGGAGTATATAAGGAGTACATAAGGAGATCATAAGAAGTAAATAAGAAGTACATAAGGAGAACATAAGGAGTACATAAGAAGTACATAAGGAGTACATAAGAAGTACATAAGGTGTACATAAGGAGTACATAAGGAATACATAAGGAGTACATAAGGAGTACATAAGGAGTACATAAGGAGTACATAAGGAGTACATAAGGAGTACATAAGGAGTACATAAGGAGTACATAAGGAGTACATAAGGAGTACATAAGGAGTACATAAGGAGTACATAAGGAGTACATAAGGAGATCATAAGAAGTAAATAAGAAGTAAATAAGAAGTACATAAGGAGTATATAAGGAGTACATAAGGAGATCATAAGAAGTAAATAAGAAGTAAATAAGAAGTACATAAGGAGTATATAAGGAGTACATAAGGAGATCATAAGAAGTAAATAAGAAGTACATAAGGAGTACATAAGGAGTACATAAGGAGATCATAAGAAGTACATAAGGTGTACATAAGGAGTACATAAGGAATACATAAGGAGTACATAAGGAGTACATAAGGAGTACATAAGGAGTACATAAGGAGAACATAAGGAGTACATAAGAAGTACATAAGGTGTACATAAGGAGTACATAAGGAATACATAAGGAGTACATAAGGAGTACATAAGGAGTACATAAGGAGTACATAAGGAGTACATAAGGAGTACATAAGGAGTACATAAGGATTACATAAGGAGTACATAAGAAGTAAATAAGAAGTACATAAGGAGTATATAAGGAGTACATTAGGAGATCATAAGAAGTAAATAAGAAGTACATAAGGAGTATATAAGGAGTACATAAGGAGATCATAAGAAGTAAATAAGAAGTACATAAGGAGTACATAAGAAGTACATAAGGTGTACATAAGGAGTACATAAGGAATACATAAGGAGTACATAAGGTGTACATAAGGAGTACATAAGAAGTAAATAAGAAGTACATAAGAAGTACATAAGGAGTATATAAGGAGTACATAAGAAGTACATAAGGTGTACATAAGGAGTACATAAGAAGTAAATAAGAAGTACATAAGGAGTACATAAGGAGTACATAAGGAATACATAAGGAGTACATAAGGAGTACATAAGGAGTACATAAGGAGTACATAAGGGGTACATAAGGAGTACATAAGGATTACATAAGGAGTACATAAGAAGTAAATAAGAAGTACATAAGGAGTATATAAGGAGTACATAAGGAGATCATAAGAAGTAAATAAGAAGTACATAAGGAGTACATACGGAGTACATAAGGAGATCATAAGAAGTAAATAAGAAGTACATAAGGAGTATATAAGGAGTACATAAGGAGATCATAAGAAGTAAATAAGAAGTACATAAGGAGAACATAAGGAGTACATAAGAAGTACATAAGGTGTACATAAGGAGTACATAAGAAGTAAATAAGAAGTACATAAGGAGTACATAAGGAGTACATAAGGAGTACATAAGTTGTACATAAGGAGTACATAAGAAGTAAATAAGAAGTACATAAGGAGTACATAAGGAGTACATAAGTTGTACATAAGGAGTACATAAGGAGTACATAAGGAGTACATAAGGAGTACATAAGGAGTACATAAGGAGTACATAAGGAGTACATAAGGAGTACATAAGGAGTACATAAGGAGTACATAAGGAGTACATAAGGAGTACATAAGGAGTACATAAGGAGTACATAAGGAGTACATAAGGAGTACATAAGAAGTAAATAAGAAGTACGTAAGGAGTACATAAGGAGTACATAAGGAGTACATAAGGAGATCATAAGAAGTACATAAGGAGAACATAAGAAGTAAATAAGAAGTACATAAGGAGTATATAAGGAGTATATAAGGAGTACATAAGAAGTACATAAGTTGTACATAAGGAGTACATAAGAAGTAAATAAGAAGTACATAAGGAGTATATAAGGAGTATATAAGGAGTACATAAGAAGTACATAAGGTGTACATAAGGAATACATAAGGAGTACATAAGGAGTACATAAGGAGTACATAAGGAGTACATAAGGAGTACATAAGGAGTACATAAGGAGTACATAAGGAGTACATAAGGAGTACATAAGGAGTACATAAGGAGTACATAAGGAGTACATAAGGAGTACATAAGGAGTACATAAGGAGTACATAAGGAGATCATAAGAAGTAAATAAGAAGTACATAAGGTGTATATAAGGAGTACATAAGGAGATCATAAGAAGTAAATAAGAAGTACATAAGGAGTATATAAGGAGTACATAAGGAGATCATAAGAAGTAAATAAGAAGTAAATAAGAAGTACATAAGGAGTATATAAGGAGTACATAAGGAGATCATAAGAAGTAAATAAGAAGTACATAAGGAGTACATAAGGAGTACATAAGGAGTACATAAGGAGTACATAAGGAGTACATAAGGAGTACATAAGGAGTACATAAGGATTACATAAGGAGTACATAAGAAGTAAATAAGAAGTACATAAGGAGTACATAAGGAGTACATAAGGAGATCATAAGAAGTACATAAGGAGAACATAAGGAGTACATAAGAAGTACATAAGGTGTACATAAGGAGTACATAAGAAGTAAATAAGAAGTACATAAGAAGTACATAAGGAGTATATAAGGAGTACATAAGAAGTACATAAGGTGTACATAAGGAGTACATAAGAAGTAAATAAGAAGTACATAAGGAGTACATAAGGAATACATAAGGAGTACATAAGGAGTACATAAGGAGTACATAAGGAGTACATAAGGGGTACATAAGGAGTACATAAGGATTACATAAGGAGTACATACGGAGTACATAAGGATTGTACCTATGTACTTACCTATGTACTCCTTATGTACTTCTTATGATCTCATAAGGAGATCATAAGAAGTACATAAGGAGATCATAAGAAGTAAATAAGAAGTACATAAGGAGAACATAAGGAGTACATAAGAAGTAAATAAGAAGTAAATAAGAAGTACATAAGGAGTATATAAGGAGTACATAAGGAGATCATAAGAAGTAAATAAGAAGTACATAAGGAGAACATAAGGAGTACATAAGAAGTACATAAGGAGTACATAAGAAGTACATAAGGTGTACATAAGGAGTACATAAGGAATACATAAGGAGTACATAAGAAGTACATAAGGAGTACATACGGAGTACATAAGGATTGTACCTATGTACTTACCTATGTACTCCTTATGTACTTCTTATGATCTCATAAGGAGATCATAAGAAGTACATAAGGAGATCATAAGAAGTAAATAAGAAGTACATAAGGAGAACATAAGGAGTACATAAGAAGTAAATAAGAAGTAAATAAGAAGTACATAAGGAGTATATAAGGAGTACATAAGGAGATCATAAGAAGTAAATAAGAAGTACATAAGGAGAACATAAGGAGTACATAAGAAGTACATAAGGAGTACATAAGAAGTACATAAGGTGTACATAAGGAGTACATAAGGAATACATAAGGAGTACATAAGGAGTACATAAGGAGTACATAAGGAGTACATAAGGAGTACATAAGGAGTACATAAGGAGTACATAAGGAGTACATAAGGAGTACATAAGGAGTACATAAGGAGTACATAAGGAGTACATAAGGAGTACATAAGGAGTACATAAGGAGATCATAAGAAGTAAATAAGAAGTAAATAAGAAGTACATAAGGAGTATATAAGGAGTACATAAGGAGATCATAAGAAGTAAATAAGAAGTAAATAAGAAGTACATAAGGAGTATATAAGGAGTACATAAGGAGATCATAAGAAGTAAATAAGAAGTACATAAGGAGAACATAAGGAGTACATAAGAAGTACATAAGGTGTACATAAGGAGTACATAAGGAATACATAAGGAGTACATAAGGAGTACATAAGGAGTAAATAAGGAGTACATAAGGAGTACATAAGGAGTACATAAGGAGTACATAAGGAGTACATAAGGAGTACATAAGGAGTACATAAGGAGTACATAAGGAGTACATAAGGATTACATAAGGATTACATAAGGAGTACATAAGAAGTAAATAAGAAGTACATAAGGAGTATATAAGGAGTACATAAGGAGATCATAAGAAGTAAATATGAAGTACATAAGGAGAACATAAGGAGTACATAAGGAGTACATAAGGAGTACATAAGGATTGTACCTATGTACTTACCTATGTACTCCTTATGTACTTCTTATGATCTCATAAGGAGATCATAAGAAGTACATAAGGAGATCATAAGAAGTAAATAAGAAGTACATAAGGAGAACATAAGGAGTACATGAGGAGTACATAAGGAGTACATAAGGATTACATAAGGAGTACATAAGAAGTAAATAAGAAGTAAATAAGAAGTAAATAAGAAGTACATAAGGAGTATATAAGGATTACATAAGGAGATCATAAGAAGTAAATAAGAAGTAAATAAGAAGTACATAAGGAGTATATAAGGAGTACATAAGGAGATCATAAGAAGTAAATAAGAAGTAAATAAGAAGTACATAAGGAGTATATAAGGAGTACATAAGGAGATCATAAGAAGTACATAAGGAGTACATAAGAAGTAAATAAGAAGTACATAAGAAGTACATAAGGAGTATATAAGGAGTATATAAGGAGTACATAAGAAGTACATAAGGTGTACATAAGGAGTACATAAGAAGTAAATAAGGAGTACATAAGGAGTACATAAGGAGTACATAAGAAGTACATAAGGAGTACATAAGGAGTACATAAGGAGTACATAAGGAGTACATAAGGAGTACATAAGGAGTACATAAGGAGTACATAAGGAGTACATAAGGAGTACATAAGGTGTACATAAGGAGTACATAAGGATTACATAAGGAGTACATAAGAAGTAAATAAGAAGTACATAAGGAGTACATAAGGAGTACATAAGGAGTACATAAGGAGTACATAAGGAGATCATAAGAAGTACATAAGGAGTACATAAGAAGTAAATAAGAAGTACATAAGAAGTACATAAGGAGTATATAAGGAGTATATAAGGAGTACATAAGAAGTACATAAGGTGTACATAAGGAGTACATAAGAAGTAAATAAGAAGTACATAAGGAGTATATAAGGAGTACATAAGGAGATCATAAGAAGTAAATAAGAAGTACATAAGGAGAACATAAGGAGTACATAAGAAGTACATAAGGTGTACATAAGGAGTACATAAGGAGTACATAAGGAGTACATAAGGAGTACATAAGAAGTAAATAAGAAGTACATAAGGAAAACATAAGGAGTACATAAGAAGTACATAAGGTGTACATAAGGAGTACATAAGAAGTAAATAAGGAGTACATAAGGAGTACATAAGGAGTACATAAGAAGTACATAAGGAGTACATAAGGAGTACATAAGGAGTACATAAGGAGAACATAAGGAGTACATAAGGTGTACATAAGGAGTACATAAGGAGTACATAAGGAGTACATAAGGAGTACATAAGAAGTAAATAAGAAGTACATAAGGAAAACATAAGGAGTACATAAGAAGTACATAAGGTGTACATAAGGAGTACATAAGAAGTAAATAAGGAGTACATAAGGAGTACATAAGGAGTACATAAGGAGTACATAAGGAGTACATAAGGAGTACATAAGGAGTACATAAGGAGTACATAAGGAGTACATAAGGAGAACATAAGGAGTACATAAGGTGTACATAAGGAGTACATAAGGATTACATAAGGAGTACATAAGAAGTAAATAAGAAGTACATAAGGAGTACATAAGGAGTACATAAGGAGTACATAAGGAGATCATAAGAAGTACATAAGGAGTACATAAGAAGTAAATAAGAAGTAAATAAGAAGTACATAAGGAGTACATACGGAGTACATAAGGAGATCATAAGAAGTAAATAAGAAGTAAATAAGAAGTAAATAAGAAGTACATAAGGAGTACATACGGAGTACATAAGGATTGTACCTATGTACTTACCTATGTACTCCTTATGTACTTCTTATGATCTCATAAGGAGATCATAAGAAGTACATAAGGAGATCATAAGAAGTAAATAAGAAGTACATAAGGAGAACATAAGGAGTACATAAGAAGTAAATAAGAAGTAAATAAGAAGTACATAAGGAGTATATAAGGAGTACATAAGGAGATCATAAGAAGTAAATAAGAAGTACATAAGGAGAACATAAGGAGTACATAAGAAGTACATAAGGAGTACATAAGAAGTACATAAGGTGTACATAAGGAGTACATAAGGAATACATAAGGAGTACATAAGGAGTACATAAGGAGTACATAAGGAGTACATAAGGAGTACATAAGGAGTACATAAGGAGTACATAAGGAGTACATAAGGAGTACATAAGGAGTACATAAGGAGTACATAAGGAGTACATAAGGAGTACATAAGGAGATCATAAGAAGTAAATAAGAAGTAAATAAGAAGTACATAAGGAGTATATAAGGAGTACATAAGGAGATCATAAGAAGTAAATAAGAAGTAAATAAGAAGTACATAAGGAGTATATAAGGAGTACATAAGGAGATCATAAGAAGTAAATAAGAAGTACATAAGGAGAACATAAGGAGTACATAAGAAGTACATAAGGTGTACATAAGAAGTACATAAGAAGTAAATAAGAAGTACATAAGGAGTACATAAGGAGTACATAAGGAGATCATAAGAAGTACATAAGGAGATTATAAGGAGTACATAAGAAGTACATAAGGTGTACATACGAAGTAAATAAGAAGTACATAAGGAGTATATAAGGAGTACATAAGGAGATTATAAGAAGTAAATAAGAAGTACATAAGGAGAACATAAGGAGTACATAAGAAGTACATAAGGTGTACATAAGGAGTACATAAGGAATACATAAGGAGTACATAAGGAGTACATAAGAAGTACATAAGGTGTACATAAGGAGTACATAAGGAATACATAAGGAGTACATAAGGAGTACATAAGGAGTACATAAGGAGTACATAAGGAGTACATAAGGAGTACATAAGGAGTACATAAGGAGTACATAAGGAGTACATAAGGAGTACATAAGGATTACATAAGGAGTACATAAGAAGTAAATAAGAAGTACATAAGGAGTACATAAGGAGTACATAAGGAGATCATAAGAAGTACATAAAGAGAACATAAGGAGTACATAAGAAGTACATAAGGTGTACATAAGGAGTACATAAGAAGTAAATAAGAAGTACATAAGGAGTATATAAGGAGTACATTAGGAGATCATAAGAAGTAAATAAGAAGTACATAAGGAGTACATAAGGAGTACATAAGGAGATCATAAGAAGTACATAAAGAGAACATAAGGAGTACATAAGAAGTAAATAAGAAGTACATAAGGAGTATATAAGGAGTACATTAGGAGATCATAAGAAGTAAATAAGAAGTACATAAGGAGTATATAAGGAGTACATAAGGAGATCATAAGAAGTAAATAAGAAGTACATAAGGAGTACATAAGGAGTACATAAGGAGTACATAAGAAGTAAATAAGAAGTACATAAGGAGTATATAAGGAGTACATAAGGAGATCATAAGAAGTAAATAAGAAGTACATAAGGAGTACATAAGGTGTACATAAGGAGTACATAAGAAGTAAATAAGAAGTACATAAGGAGTATATAAGGAGTACATAAGGAGTACATAAGAAGTAAATAAGAAGTACATAAGGAGTACATAAGGAGTACATAAGGAGATCATAAGAAGTACATAAGGAGAACATAAGGAGTACATAAGAAGTACATAAGGTGTACATACGAAGTAAATAAGAAGTACATAAGGAGTATATAAGGAGTACATTAGGAGATCATAAGAAGTAAATAAGAAGTACATAAGGAGTATATAAGGAGTACATAAGGAGATTATAAGAAGTAAATAAGAAGTACATAAGGAGAACATAAGGAGTACATAAGAAGTACATAAGGTGTACATAAGGAGTACATAAGGAATACATAAGGAGTACATAAGGAGTACATAAGGAGTACATAAGGAGTACATAAGGAGTACATAAGGAGTACATAAGGAGTACATAAGGAGTACATAAGGATTACATAAGGAGTACATAAGAAGTAAATAAGAAGTACATAAGGAGTACATAAGGAGTACATAAGGAGATCATAAGAAGTACATAAGGAGAACATAAGGAGTACATAAGAAGTACATAAGGTGTACATAAGGAGTACATAAGAAGTAAATAAGAAGTAAATAAGAAGTACATAAGGAGTATATAAGGAGTACATAAGGAGATCATAAGAAGTAAATAAGAAGTACATAAGGAGTACATAAGGAGTACATAAGGAGATCATAAGAAGTACATAAGGTGTACATAAGGAGTACATAAGGAATACATAAGGAGTACATAAGGAGTACATAAGGAGTACATAAGGAGTACATAAGGAGAACATAAGGAGTACATAAGAAGTACATAAGGTGTACATAAGGAGTACATAAGGAATACATAAGGAGTACATAAGGAGTACATAAGGAGTACATAAGGAGTACATAAGGAGTACATAAGGAGTACATAAGGAGTACATAAGGAGTACATAAGGAGTACATAAGGAGTACATAAGGAGTACATAAGGAGTACATAAGGAGTACATAAGGAGTACATAAGAAGTAAATAAGAAGTACGTAAGGAGTACATAAGGAGTACATAAGGAGTACATAAGGAGATCATAAGAAGTACATAAAGAGAACATAAGGAGTACATAAGAAGTACATAAGTTGTACATAAGGAGTACATAAGAAGTAAATAAGAAGTACATAAGGAGTATATAAGGAGTATATAAGGAGTACATAAGAAGTACATAAGGTGTGCATAAGGAATACATAAGGAGTACATAAGGAGTACATAAGGAGTACATAAGGAGTACATAAGGAGTACATAAGGAGTACATAAGGAGTACATAAGGAGTACATAAGGAGTACATAAGGAGTACATAAGGAGTACATAAGGAGTACATAAGGAGATCATAAGAAGTAAATAAGAAGTACATAAGGTGTATATAAGGAGTACATAAGGAGATCATAAGAAGTAAATAAGAAGTACATAAGGAGTATATAAGGAGTACATAAGGAGATCATAAGAAGTAAATAAGAAGTAAATAAGAAGTACATAAGAAGTACATAAGGAGTATATAAGGAGTACATAAGGAGATCATAGGAAGTAAATAAGAAGTACATAAGGAGTACATAAGGAGTACATAAGGAGTACATAAGGAGTACATAAGGAGTACATAAGGAGTACATAAGGAGTACATAAGGAGTACATAAGGAGATCATAAGAAGTACATAAGGAGAACATAAGGAGTACATAAGAAGTACATAAGGTGTACATAAGGAGTACATAAGGAATACATAAGGAGTACATAAGGAGTACATAAGGAGTACATAAGGAGTACATAAGGAGTACATAAGGAGTACATAAGGAGTACATAAGAAGTAAATAAGAAGTAAATAAGAAGTACATAAGGAGTACATAAGGAGTACATAAGGAGATCATAAGAAGTAAATAAGAAGTACATAAGGAGAACATAAGGAGTACATAAGAAGTACATAAGGTGTACATAAGGAGTACATAAGAAGTAAATAAGAAGTAAATAAGAAGTACATAAGGAGTATATAAGGAGTACATAAGGAGTACATAAGGAGATCATAAGAAGTACATAAGGAGAACATAAGGAGAACATAAGGAGTACATAAGAAGTACATAAGGTGTACATAAGGAGTACATAAGAAGTAAATAAGAAGTACATAAGGAGTATATAAGGAGTACATAAGGAGATCATAAGAAGTACATAAGAAGTAAATAAGAAGTACATAAGGAGTATATAAGGAGTACATAAGGAGATCATAAGAAGTACATAAGGAGAACATAAGGAGTACATAAGAAGTACATAAGGAGTACATAAGAAGTACACAAGGTGTACATAAGGAGTACATAAGGAATACATAAGGAGTACATAAGGAGTACATAAGGAGTACATAAGGAGTACATAAGGAGTACATAAGGAGTACATAAGAAGTAAATAAGAAGTAAATAAGAAGTACATAAGGAGTACATAAGGAGTACATAAGGAGATCATAAGAAGTAAATAAGAAGTACATAAGGAGAACATAAGGAGTACATAAGAAGTAAATAAGAAGTACATAAGGAGTATATAAGGAGTACATAAGGAGTACATAAGGAGTACATAAGGAATACATAAGGTGAGTACATAAGAAGTAAATAAGAAGTACATAAGGAGTACATAAGGAGTACATAAGGAGTACATAAGGAGTACATAAGGAGTACATAAGGAGTACATAAGGATTACATAAGGAGTACATAAGAAGTAAATAAGAAGTACATAAGGAGTACATAAGGAGTACATAAGGAGTACATAAGGAGATCATAAGAAGTACATAAGGAGTACATAAGAAGTAAATAAGAAGTACATAAGGAGTACATAAGGAGTACATAAGGAGTACATAAGGAGTACATAAGGAGTACATAAGGAGTACATAAGGTGTACATAAGGAGTACATAAGGATTACATAAGGAGTACATAAGAAGTAAATAAGAAGTACATAAGGAGTACATAAGGAGTACATAAGGAGTACATAAGGAGTACATAAGAAGTACATAAGGTGTACATAAGGAGTACATAAGAAGTAAATAAGAAGTACATAAGGAGTATATAAGGAGTACATAAGGAGATCATAAGAAGTAAATAAGAAGTACATAAGGAGAACATAAGGAGTACATAAGAAGTACATAAGGTGTACATAAGGAGTACATAAGGAGTACATAAGGAGTACGTAAGGAGTACATAAGAAGTAAATAAGAAGTACATAAGGAAAACATAAGGAGTACATAAGAAGTACATAAGGTGTACATAAGGAGTACATAAGGATTACATAAGGAGTACATAAGAAGTAAATAAGAAGTACATAAGGAGTACATAAGGAGTACATAAGGAGTACATAAGGAGATCATAAGAAGTACATAAGGAGTACATAAGAAGTAAATAAGAAGTACATAAGAAGTACATAAGGAGTATATAAGGAGTATATAAGGAGTACATAAGAAGTACATAAGGTGTACATAAGGAGTACATAAGAAGTAAATAAGGAGTACATAAGGAGTACATAAGGAGTACATAAGAAGTACATAAGGAGTACATAAGGAGTACATAAGGAGTACATAAGGAGTACATAAGGAGTACATAAGGAGTACATAAGGAGTACATAAGGAGTACATAAGGAGTACATAAGGAGTACATAAGGTGTACATAAGGAGTACATAAGGATTACATAAGGAGTACATAAGAAGTAAATAAGAAGTACATAAGGAGTACATAAGGAGTACATAAGGAGTACATAAGGAGTACATAAGGAGATCATAAGAAGTACATAAGGAGTACATAAGAAGTAAATAAGAAGTACATAAGGAAAACATAAGGAGTACATAAGAAGTACATAAGGTGTACATAAGGAGTACATAAGAAGTAAATAAGGAGTACATAAGGAGTACATAAGGAGTACATAAGAAGTATATAAGGAGTACATAAGGAGATCATAAGAAGTAAATAAGAAGTACATAAGGAGAACATAAGGAGTACATAAGAAGTACATAAGGTGTACATAAGGAGTACATAAGAAGTAAATAAGAAGTACATAAGGAGTACATAAGGAGTACATAAGGAGTACATAAGGAGTACATAAGGAGTACATAAGGAGTACATAAGGAGTACATAAGGAGTACATAAGGAGTACGTAAGGAGTACATAAGGAGTACATAAGGATTACATAAGGAGTACATAAGAAGTAAATAAGAAGTAAATAAGAAGTACATAAGGAGTATATAAGGAGTATATAAGGAGATCATAAGAAGTACATAAGGAGAACATAAGGAGTACATAAGAAGTACATAAGGTGTACATAAGGAGTACATAAGAAGTAAATAAGAAGTACATAAGAAGTACATAAGGAGTATATAAGGAGTATATAAGGAGTACATAAGAAGTACATAAGGTGTACATAAGGAGTACATAAGAAGTAAATAAGAAGTACATAAGGAGTACATAAGGAATACATAAGGAGTACATAAGGAGTACATAAGGAGTACATAAGGAGTACATAAGGGGTACATAAGGAGTACATAAGGATTACATAAGGAGTACATAAGAAGTAAATAAGAAGTACATAAGGAGTATATAAGGAGTACATAAGGAGATCATAAGAAGTAAATAAGAAGTACATAAGGAGTACATACGGAGTACATAAGGAGATCATAAGAAGTAAATAAGAAGTACATAAGGAGTATATAAGGAGTACATAAGGAGATCATAAGAAGTAAATAAGAAGTACATAAGGAGAACATAAGGAGTACATAAGAAGTACATAAGGTGTACATAAGGAGTACATAAGAAGTAAATAAGAAGTACATAAGGAGTACATAAGGAGTACATAAGGAGTACATAAGTTGTACATAAGGAGTACATAAGAAGTAAATAAGAAGTACATAAGGAGTACATAAGGAGTACATAAGTTGTACATAAGGAGTACATAAGAAGTAAATAAGAAGTACATAAGGAGTACATAAGGAGTACATAAGGAGTACATAAGGAGTACATAAGGAGTACATAAGTAGTACATAAGGAGTACATAAGGAGTACATAAGGAGTACATAAGGAGTACATAAGGAGTACATAAGGAGTACATAAGGAGTACATAAGGAGTACATAAGGAGTACATAAGAAGTAAATAAGAAGTACGTAAGGAGTACATAAGGAGTACATAAGGAGTACATAAGGAGATCATAAGAAGTACATAAGGAGAACATAAGGAGTACATAAGAAGTACATAAGTTGTACATAAGGAGTACATAAGAAGTAAATAAGAAGTACATAAGGAGTATATAAGGAGTATATAAGGAGTACATAAGAAGTACATAAGGTGTACATAAGGAATACATAAGGAGTACATAAGGAGTACATAAGGAGTACATAAGGAGTACATAAGGAGTACATAAGGAGTACATAAGGAGTACATAAGGAGTACATAAGGAGTACATAAGGAGTACATAAGGAGTACATAAGGAGTACATAAGGAGATCATAAGAAGTAAATAAGAAGTACATAAGGTGTATATAAGGAGTACATAAGGAGATCATAAGAAGTAAATAAGAAGTACATAAGGAGTATATAAGGAGTACATAAGGAGATCATAAGAAGTAAATAAGAAGTACATAAGGAGTACATAAGGAGTACATAAGGAGTACATAAGGAGTACATAAGGAGTACATAAGGAGTACATAAGGAGTACATAAGGAGATCATAAGAAGTACATAAGGAGAACATAAGGAGTACATAAGAAGTACATAAGGTGTACATAAGGAGTACATAAGGAATACATAAGGAGTACATAAGGAGTACATAAGGAGTACATAAGGAGTACATAAGGAGTACATAAGGAGTACATAAGGAGTACATAAGGAGTACATAAGAAGTAAATAAGAAGTAAATAAGAAGTACATAAGGAGTACATAAGGAGTACATAAGGAGATCATAAGAAGTAAATAAGAAGTACATAAGGAGAACATAAGGAGTACATAAGAAGTACATAAGGTGTACATAAGGAGTACATAAGAAGTAAATAAGAAGTAAATAAGAAGTACATAAGGAGTATATAAGGAGTACATAAGGAGTACATAAGGAGATCATAAGAAGTACATAAGGAGAACATAAGGAGTACATAAGAAGTACATAAGGTGTACATAAGGAGTACATAAGAAGTAAATAAGAAGTACATAAGGAGTATATAAGGAGTACATAAGGAGATCATAAGAAGTACATAAGAAGTAAATAAGAAGTACATAAGGAGTATATAAGGAGTACATAAGGAGATCATAAGAAGTACATAAGGAGAACATAAGGAGTACATAAGAAGTACATAAGGAGTACATAAGAAGTACACAAGGTGTACATAAGGAGTACATAAGGAATACATAAGGAGTACATAAGGAGTACATAAGGAGTACATAAGGAGTACATAAGGAGTACATAAGGAGTACATAAGGAGTACATAAGAAGTAAATAAGAAGTACATAAGGAGTACATAAGGAGTACATAAGGAGATCATAAGAAGTAAATAAGAAGTACATAAGGAGAACATAAGGAGTACATAAGAAGTAAATAAGAAGTACATAAGGAGTACATAAGGAGTACATAAGGAGTACATAAGGAGTACATAAGAAGTACATAAGGTGTACATAAGGAGTACATAAGGATTACATAAGGAGTACATAAGAAGTAAATAAGAAGTACATAAGGAGTACATAAGGAGTACATAAGGAGTACATAAGGAGATCATAAGAAGTACATAAGGAGTACATAAGAAGTAAATAAGAAGTACATAAGAAGTACATAAGGAGTATATAAGGAGTATATAAGGAGTACATAAGAAGTACATAAGGAGTACATAAGAAGTAAATAAGAAGTACATAAGGAAAACATAAGGAGTACATAAGAAGTACATAAGGTGTACATAAGGAGTACATAAGGATTACATAAGGAGTACATAAGAAGTAAATAAGGAGTACATAAGGAGTACATAAGGAGTACATAAGAAGTACATAAGGAGTACATAAGGAGTACATAAGGAGTACATAAGGAGTACATAAGGAGTACATAAGGAGTACATAAGGAGTACATAAGGAGTACATAAGGAGTACATAAGGAGTACATAAGGAGTACATAAGGTGTACATAAGGAGTACATAAGGATTACATAAGGAGTACATAAGAAGTAAATAAGAAGTACATAAGGAGTACATAAGGAGTACATAAGGAGTACATAAGGAGTACATAAGGAGATCATAAGAAGTACATAAGGAGTACATAAGAAGTAAATAAGAAGTACATAAGAAGTACATAAGGAGTATATAAGGAGTATATAAGGAGTACATAAGAAGTACATAAGGTGTACATAAGGAGTACATAAGAAGTAAATAAGAAGTACATAAGGAGTATATAAGGAGTACATAAGGAGATCATAAGAAGTAAATAAGAAGTACATAAGGAGAACATAAGGAGTACATAAGAAGTACATAAGGTGTACATAAGGAGTACATAAGAAGTAAATAAGAAGTACATAAGGAGTACATAAGGAGTACATAAGGAGTACATAAGGAGTACATAAGGAGTACATAAGGAGTACATAAGGAGTACATAAGGAGTACATAAGGAGTACATAAGGAGTACATAAGGAGTACATAAGGAGTACATAAGGATTACATAAGGAGTACATAAGAAGTAAATAAGAAGTAAATAAGAAGTACATAAGGAGTATATAAGGAGTATATAAGGAGATCATAAGAAGTACATAAGGAGAACATAAGGAGTACATAAGAAGTACATAAGGTGTACATAAGGAGTACATAAGAAGTAAATAAGAAGTACATAAGAAGTACATAAGGAGTATATAAGGAGTATATAAGGAGTACATAAGAAGTACATAAGGTGTACATAAGGAGTACATAAGAAGTAAATAAGAAGTACATAAGGAGTACATAAGGAATACATAAGGAGTACATAAGGAGTACATAAGGAGTACATAAGGAGTACATAAGGGGTACATAAGGAGTACATAAGGATTACATAAGGAGTACATAAGAAGTAAATAAGAAGTACATAAGGAGTATATAAGGAGTACATAAGGAGATCATAAGAAGTAAATAAGAAGTACATAAGGAGTACATACGGAGTACATAAGGAGATCATAAGAAGTAAATAAGAAGTACATAAGGAGTATATAAGGAGTACATAAGGAGATCATAAGAAGTAAATAAGAAGTACATAAGGAGAACATAAGGAGTACATAAGAAGTACATAAGGTGTACATAAGGAGTACATAAGAAGTAAATAAGAAGTACATAAGGAGTACATAAGGAGTACATAAGGAGTACATAAGTTGTACATAAGGAGTACATAAGAAGTAAATAAGAAGTACATAAGGAGTACATAAGGAGTACATAAGTTGTACATAAGGAGTACATAAGAAGTAAATAAGAAGTACATAAGGAGTACATAAGGAGTACATAAGGAGTACATAAGGAGTACATAAGGAGTACATAAGGAGTACATAAGGAGTACATAAGGAGTACATAAGGAGTACATAAGGAGTACATAAGGAGTACATAAGGAGTACATAAGGAGTACATAAGGAGTACATAAGGAGTACATAAGGAGTACATAAGGAGTACATAAGAAGTAAATAAGAAGTACGTAAGGAGTACATAAGGAGTACATAAGGAGTACATAAGGAGATCATAAGAAGTACATAAGGAGAACATAAGGAGTACATAAGAAGTACATAAGTTGTACATAAGGAGTATATAAGGAGTATATAAGGAGTACATAAGAAGTACATAAGGTGTACATAAGGAATACATAAGGAGTACATAAGGAGTACATAAGGAGTACATAAGGAGTACATAAGGAGTACATAAGGAGTACATAAGGAGTACATAAGGAGTACATAAGGAGTACATAAGGAGTACATAAGGAGATCATAAGAAGTAAATAAGAAGTACATAAGGTGTATATAAGGAGTACATAAGGAGATCATAAGAAGTAAATAAGAAGTACATAAGGAGTATATAAGGAGTACATAAGGAGATCATAAGAAGTAAATAAGAAGTACATAAGGAGCACATAAGGAGTACATAAGGAGTACATAAGGAGTACATAAGGAGTACATAAGGAGTACATAAGGAGTACATAAGGAGTACATAAGGAGATCATAAGAAGTACATAAGGAGAACATAAGGAGTACATAAGAAGTACATAAGGTGTACATAAGGAGTACATAAGGAATACATAAGGAGTACATAAGGAGTACATAAGGAGTACATAAGGAGTACATAAGGAGTACATAAGGAGTACATAAGGAGTATATAAGGAGTACATAAGAAGTAAATAAGAAGTAAATAAGAAGTACATAAGGAGTACATAAGGAGTACATAAGGAGATCATAAGAAGTAAATAAGAAGTACATAAGGAGAACATAAGGAGTACATAAGAAGTACATAAGGAGTACATAAGGAGTACATAAGGAGTACATAAGGAGTACATAAGGAGTACATAAGGAGTACATAAGGAGTACATAAGGAGTACATAAGGAGTACATAAGGAGTACATAAGAAGTAAATAAGAAGTACGTAAGGAGTACATAAGGAGTACATAAGGAGTACATAAGGAGATCATAAGAAGTACATAAGGAGAACATAAGGAGTACATAAGAAGTAAATAAGAAGTACATAAGGAGTATATAAGGAGTATATAAGGAGTACATAAGAAGTACATAAGGTGTACATAAGGAATACATAAGGAGTACATAAGGAGTACATAAGGAGTACATAAGGAGTACATAAGGAGTACATAAGGAGTACATAAGGAGTACATAAGGAGTACATAAGGAGTACATAAGGAGTACATAAGGAGATCATAAGAAGTAAATAAGAAGTACATAAGGTGTATATAAGGAGTACATAAGGAGATCATAAGAAGTAAATAAGAAGTACATAAGGAGTATATAAGGAGTACATAAGGAGATCATAAGAAGTAAATAAGAAGTACATAAGGAGTACATAAGGAGTACATAAGGAGTACATAAGGAGTACATAAGGAGTACATAAGGAGTACATAAGGAGTACATAAGGAGTACATAAGGAGTACATAAGGAGATCATAAGAAGTACATAAGGAGAACATAAGGAGTACATAAGAAGTACATAAGGTGTACATAAGGAGTACATAAGGAATACATAAGGAGTACATAAGGAGTACATAAGGAGTACATAAGGAGTACATAAGGAGTACATAAGGAGTACATAAGGAGTATATAAGGAGTACATAAGAAGTAAATAAGAAGTAAATAAGAAGTACATAAGGAGTACATAAGGAGTACATAAGGAGATCATAAGAAGTAAATAAGAAGTACATAAGGAGAACATAAGGAGTACATAAGAAGTACATAAGGTGTACATAAGGAGTACATAAGAAGTAAATAAGAAGTAAATAAGAAGTACATAAGGAGTATATAAGGAGTACATAAGGAGTACATAAGGAGATCATAAGAAGTACATAAGAAGTAAATAAGAAGTACATAAGGAGTATATAAGGAGTACATAAGGAGATCATAAGAAGTACATAAGGAGAACATAAGGAGTACATAAGAAGTACATAAGGAGTACATAAGAAGTACACAAGGTGTACATAAGGAGTACATAAGGAATACATAAGGAGTACATAAGGAGTACATAAGGAGTACATAAGGAGTACATAAGGAGTACATAAGGAGTACATAAGGAGTACATAAGAAGTAAATAAGAAGTACATAAGGAGTACATAAGGAGTACATAAGGAGATCATAAGAAGTAAATAAGAAGTACATAAGGAGAACATAAGGAGTACATAAGAAGTAAATAAGAAGTACATAAGGAGTATATAAGGAGTACATAAGGAGTACATAAGGAGTACATAAGGAATACATAAGGTGTACATAAGGAGTACATAAGAAGTAAATAAGAAGTACATAAGGAGTACATAAGGAGTACATAAGGAGTACATAAGGAGTACATAAGGAGTACATAAGGAGTACATAAGGAGTACATAAGGATTACATAAGGAGTACATAAGAAGTAAATAAGAAGTACATAAGGAGTACATAAGGAGTACATAAGGAGTACATAAGGAGATCATAAGAAGTACATAAGGAGTACATAAGAAGTAAATAAGAAGTACATAAGGAGTACATAAGGAGTACATAAGGAGTACATAAGGAGTACATAAGGAGTACATAAGGTGTACATAAGGAGTACATAAGGATTACATAAGGAGTACATAAGAAGTAAATAAGAAGTACATAAGGAGTACATAAGGAGTACATAAGGAGTACATAAGGAGATCATAAGAAGTACATAAGGAGTACATAAGAAGTAAATAAGAAGTACATAAGAAGTACATAAGGAGTATATAAGGAGTACATAAGGATTACATAAGGAGTACATAAGAAGTAAATAAGAAGTACATAAGGAGTACATAAGGAGTACATAAGGAGTACATAAGGAGATCATAAGAAGTACATAAGGAGTACATAAGAAGTAAATAAGAAGTACATAAGAAGTACATAAGGAGTACATAAGGAGTACATAAGGAGATCATAAGAAGTAAATAAGAAGTACATAAGGAGAACATAAGGAGTACATAAGAAGTAAATAAGAAGTACATAAGGAGTATATAAGGAGTACATAAGGAGTACATAAGGAGTACATAAGGAATACATAAGGTGTACATAAGGAGTACATAAGAAGTAAATAAGAAGTACATAAGGAGTACATAAGGAGTACATAAGGAGTACATAAGGAGTACATAAGGAGTACATAAGGAGTACATAAGGAGTACATAAGGATTACATAAGGAGTACATAAGAAGTAAATAAGAAGTACATAAGGAGTACATAAGGAGTACATAAGGAGTACATAAGGAGATCATAAGAAGTACATAAGGAGTACATAAGAAGTAAATAAGAAGTACATAAGGAGTACATAAGGAGTACATAAGGAGTACATAAGGAGTACATAAGGAGTACATAAGGTGTACATAAGGAGTACATAAGGATTACATAAGGAGTACATAAGAAGTAAATAAGAAGTACATAAGGAGTACATAAGGAGTACATAAGGAGTACATAAGGAGATCATAAGAAGTACATAAGGAGTACATAAGAAGTAAATAAGAAGTACATAAGAAGTACATAAGGAGTATATAAGGAGTATATAAGGAGTACATAAGAAGTACATAAGGTGTACATAAGGAGTACATAAGAAGTAAATAAGAAGTACATAAGGAGTATATAAGGAGTACATAAGGAGATCATAAGAAGTAAATAAGAAGTACATAAGGAGAACATAAGGAGTACATAAGAAGTACATAAGGTGTACATAAGGAGTACATAAGGAGTACATAAGGAGTACATAAGGAGTACATAAGAAGTAAATAAGAAGTACATAAGGAAAACATAAGGAGTACATAAGAAGTACATAAGGTGTACATAAGGAGTACATAAGGATTACATAAGGAGTACATAAGGAGTACATAAGGAGATCATAAGAAGTACATAAGGAGTACATAAGAAGTAAATAAGAAGTACATAAGAAGTACATAAGGAGTATATAAGGAGTATATAAGGAGTACATAAGAAGTAAATAAGGAGTACATAAGGAGTACATAAGGAGTACATAAGAAGTACATAAGGAGTACATAAGGAGTACATAAGGAGTACATAAGGAGTACATAAGGAGTACATAAGGAGTACATAAGGAGTACATAAGGAGTACATAAGGAGTACATAAGGTGTACATAAGGAGTACATAAGGATTACATAAGGAGTACATAAGAAGTAAATAAGAAGTACATAAGGAGTACATAAGGAGTACATAAGGAGTACATAAGGAGTACATAAGGAGATCATAAGAAGTACATAAGGAGTACATAAGAAGTAAATAAGAAGTACATAAGAAGTACATAAGGAGTATATAAGGAGTATATAAGGAGTACATAAGAAGTACATAAGGTGTACATAAGGAGTACATAAGAAGTAAATAAGAAGTACATAAGGAGTATATAAGGAGTACATAAGGAGATCATAAGAAGTAAATAAGAAGTACATAAGGAGAACATAAGGAGTACATAAGAAGTACATAAGGTGTACATAAGGAGTACATAAGGAGTACATAAGGAGTACATAAGGAGTACATAAGAAGTAAATAAGAAGTACATAAGGAAAACATAAGGAGTACATAAGAAGTACATAAGGTGTACATAAGGAGTACATAAGAAGTAAATAAGGAGTACATAAGGAGTACATAAGGAGTACATAAGAAGTACATAAGGAGAACATAAGGAGTACATAAGAAGTACATAAGGTGTACATAAGGAGTACATAAGAAGTAAATAAGAAGTACATAAGGAGTACATAAGGAGTACATAAGGAGTACATAAGTTGTACATAAGGAGTACATAAGAAGTAAATAAGAAGTACATAAGGAGTACATAAGGAGTACATAAGTTGTACATAAGGAGTACATAAGAAGTAAATAAGAAGTACATAAGGAGTACATAAGGAGTACATAAGGAGTACATAAGGAGTACATAAGGAGTACATAAGGAGTACATAAGGAGTACATAAGGAGTACATAAGGAGTACATAAGGAGTACATAAGGAGTACATAAGGAGTACATAAGGAGTACATAAGGAGTACATAAGGAGTACATAAGAAGTAAATAAGAAGTACGTAAGGAGTACATAAGGAGTACATAAGGAGTACATAAGGAGATCATAAGAAGTACATAAGGAGTACATAAGAAGTAAATAAGAAGTACATAAGAAGTACATAAGGAGTATATAAGGAGTATATAAGGAGTACATAAGAAGTACATAAGGTGTACATAAGGAGTACATAAGAAGTAAATAAGAAGTACATAAGGAGTATATAAGGAGTACATAAGGAGATCATAAGAAGTAAATAAGAAGTACATAAGGAGAACATAAGGAGTACATAAGAAGTACATAAGGTGTACATAAGGAGTACATAAGGAGTACATAAGGAGTACATAAGGAGTACATAAGAAGTAAATAAGAAGTACATAAGGAAAACATAAGGAGTACATAAGAAGTACATAAGGTGTACATAAGGAGTACATAAGAAGTAAATAAGGAGTACATAAGGAGTACATAAGGAGTACATAAGAAGTACATAAGGAGTACATAAGGAGTACATAAGGAGTACATAAGGAGTACATAAGGAGTACATAAGAAGTACATAAGGAGTACATAAGGAGAACATAAGGAGTACATAAGGTGTACATAAGGAGTACATAAGGATTACATAAGGAGTACATAAGAAGTAAATAAGAAGTACATAAGGAGTACATAAGGAGTACATAAGGAGTACATAAGGAGATCATAAGAAGTACATAAGGAGTACATAAGAAGTAAATAAGAAGTACATAAGGAGTACATAAGGAGTACATAAGGAGTACATAAGGAGTACATAAGGAGTACATAAGGAGTACATAAGGTGTACATAAGGAGTACATAAGGATTACATAAGGAGTACATAAGAAGTAAATAAGAAGTACATAAGGAGTACATAAGGAGTACATAAGGAGTACATAAGGAGATCATAAGAAGTACATAAGGAGTACATAAGAAGTAAATAAGAAGTACATAAGAAGTACATAAGGAGTATATAAGGAGTATATAAGGAAAACATAAGGAGTACATAAGAAGTACATAAGGTGTACATAAGGAGTACATAAGAAGTAAATAAGAAGTACATAAGAAGTACATAAGGAGTACATAAGGAGTACATAAGGAGTACATAAGGAGTACATAAGGAGTACATAAGGAGTACATAAGGATTACATAAGAAGTACATAAGAAGTAAATAAGAAGTAAATAAGAAGTACATAAGGAGTATATAAGGAGTACATAAGGAGATCATAAGAAGTAAATAAGAAGTACATTAGAAGTACATAAGGAGTATATAAGGAGTATATAAGGAGTACATAAGAAGTACATAAGGTGTACATAAGGAGTACATAAGAAGTAAATAAGAAGTACATAAGGAGTATATAAGGAGTACATAAGGAGATCATAAGAAGTAAATAAGAAGTACATAAGGAGAACATAAGGAGTACATAAGAAGTACATAAGGTGTACATAAGGAGTACATAAGGAGTACATAAGGAGTACATAAGGAGTACATAAGGAGTACATAAGGAGTACATAAGGAGTACATAAGAAGTAAATAAGAAGTACGTAAGGAGTACATAAGGAGTACATAAGGAGTACATAAGGAGATCATAAGAAGTACATAAGGAGAACATAAGGAGTACATAAGAAGTACATAAGTTGTACATAAGGAGTACATAAGAAGTAAATAAGAAGTACATAAGGAGTATATAAGGAGTATATAAGGAGTACATAAGAAGTACATAAGGTGTACATAAGGAATACATAAGGAGTACATAAGGAGTACATAAGGAGTACATAAGGAGTACATAAGGAGTACATAAGGAGTACATAAGGAGTACATAAGGAGTACATAAGGAGTACATAAGGAGTACATAAGGAGTACATAAGGAGTACATAAGGAGTACATAAGGAGTACATAAGGAGTACATAAGGAGATCATAAGAAGTAAATAAGAAGTACATAAGGTGTATATAAGGAGTACATAAGGAGATCATAAGAAGTAAATAAGAAGTACATAAGGAGTATATAAGGAGTACATAAGGAGATCATAAGAAGTAAATAAGAAGTAAATAAGAAGTACATAAGAAGTACATAAGGAGTATATAAGGAGTACATAAGGAGATCATAAGAAGTAAATAAGAAGTACATAAGGAGTACATAAGGAGTACATAAGGAGTACATAAGGAGTACATAAGGAGTACATAAGGAGTACATAAGGAGTACATAAGGATTACATAAGGAGTACATAAGAAGTAAATAAGAAGTACATAAGGAGTACATAAGGAGTACATAAGGAGATCATAAGAAGTACATAAGGAGAACATAAGGAGTACATAAGAAGTACATAAGGTGTACATAAGGAGTACATAAGAAGTAAATAAGAAGTACATAAGAAGTACATAAGGAGTATATAAGGAGTACATAAGAAGTACATAAGGTGTACATAAGGAGTACATAAGAAGTAAATAAGAAGTACATAAGGAGTACATAAGGAATACATAAGGAGTACATAAGGAGTACATAAGGAGTACATAAGGAGTACATAAGGGGTACATAAGGAGTACATAAGGATTACATAAGGAGTACATACGGAGTACATAAGGATTGTACCTATGTACTTACCTATGTACTCCTTATGTACTTCTTATGATCTCATAAGGAGATCATAAGAAGTACATAAGGAGATCATAAGAAGTAAATAAGAAGTACATAAGGAGAACATAAGGAGTACATAAGAAGTAAATAAGAAGTAAATAAGAAGTACATAAGGAGTATATAAGGAGTACATAAGGAGATCATAAGAAGTAAATAAGAAGTACATAAGGAGAACATAAGGAGTACATAAGAAGTACATAAGGAGTACATAAGAAGTACATAAGGTGTACATAAGGAGTACATAAGGAATACATAAGGAGTACATAAGAAGTACATAAGGAGTACATACGGAGTACATAAGGATTACATAAGAAGTACATAAGAAGTAAATAAGAAGTAAATAAGAAGTACATAAGGAGTATATAAGGAGTACATAAGGAGATCATAAGAAGTAAATAAGAAGTAAATAAGAAGTAAATAAGAAGTACATAAGGAGTACATAAGGAGTACATAAGGAGTACATAAGGAGTACATAAGGATTGTACCTATGTACTTACCTATGTACTCCTTATGTACTTCTTATGATCTCATAAGGAGATCATAAGAAGTACATAAGGAGATCATAAGAAGTAAATAAGAAGTACATAAGGAGAACATAAGGAGTACATAAGAAGTAAATAAGAAGTAAATAAGAAGTACATAAGGAGTATATAAGGAGTACATAAGGAGATCATAAGAAGTAAATAAGAAGTACATAAGGAGAACATAAGGAGTACATAAGAAGTACATAAGGAGTACATAAGAAGTACATAAGGTGTACATAAGGAGTACATAAGGAATACATAAGGAGTACATAAGGAGTACATAAGGAGTACATAAGGAGTACATAAGGAGTACATAAGGAGTACATAAGGAGTACATAAGGAGTACATAAGGAGTACATAAGGAGTACATAAGGAGTACATAAGGAGTACATAAGGAGTACATAAGGAGATCATAAGAAGTAAATAAGAAGTAAATAAGAAGTACATAAGGAGTATATAAGGAGTACATAAGGAGATCATAAGAAGTAAATAAGAAGTAAATAAGAAGTACATAAGGAGTATATAAGGAGTACATAAGGAGATCATAAGAAGTAAATAAGAAGTACATAAGGAGTACATAAGGAGTACATAAGGAGATCATAAGAAGTACATAAGGTGTACATAAGGAGTACATAAGGAATACATAAGGAGTACATAAGGAGTACATAAGGAGTACATAAGGAGTACATAAGGAGAACATAAGGAGTACATAAGAAGTACATAAGGTGTACATAAGGAGTACATAAGGAATACATAAGGAGTACATAAGGAGTACATAAGGAGTACATAAGGAGTACATAAGGAGTACATAAGGAGTACATAAGGAGTACATAAGGATTACATAAGGAGTACATAAGAAGTAAATAAGAAGTACATAAGGAGTATATAAGGAGTACATTAGGAGATCATAAGAAGTAAATAAGAAGTACATAAGGAGTATATAAGGAGTACATAAGGAGATCATAAGAAGTAAATAAGAAGTACATAAGGAGAACATAAGGAGTACATAAGAAGTACATAAGGTGTACATAAGGAGTACATAAGGAATACATAAGGAGTACATAAGGTGTACATAAGGAGTACATAAGAAGTAAATAAGAAGTACATAAGAAGTACATAAGGAGTATATAAGGAGTATATAAGGAGTACATAAGAAGTACATAAGGTGTACATAAGGAGTACATAAGAAGTAAATAAGAAGTACATAAGGAGTACATAAGGAATACATAAGGAGTACATAAGGAGTACATAAGGAGTACATAAGGAGTACATAAGGGGTACATAAGGAGTACATAAGGATTACATAAGGAGTACATAAGAAGTAAATAAGAAGTACATAAGGAGTATATAAGGAGTACATAAGGAGATCATAAGAAGTAAATAAGAAGTACATAAGGAGTACATACGGAGTACATAAGGAGATCATAAGAAGTAAATAAGAAGTACATAAGGAGTATATAAGGAGTACATAAGGAGATCATAAGAAGTAAATAAGAAGTACATAAGGAGAACATAAGGAGTACATAAGAAGTACATAAGGTGTACATAAGGAGTACATAAGAAGTAAATAAGAAGTACATAAGGAGTACATAAGGAGTACATAAGGAGTACATAAGTTGTACATAAGGAGTACATAAGAAGTAAATAAGAAGTACATAAGGAGTACATAAGGAGTACATAAGTTGTACATAAGGAGTACATAAGGAGTACATAAGGAGTACATAAGGAGTACATAAGGAGTACATAAGGAGTACATAAGGAGTACATAAGGAGTACATAAGGAGTACATAAGGAGTACATAAGGAGTACATAAGGAGTACATAAGGAGTACATAAGGAGTACATAAGAAGTAAATAAGAAGTACGTAAGGAGTACATAAGGAGTACATAAGGAGTACATAAGGAGATCATAAGAAGTACATAAGGAGAACATAAGGAGTACATAAGAAGTACATAAGTTGTACATAAGGAGTACATAAGAAGTAAATAAGAAGTACATAAGGAGTATATAAGGAGTATATAAGGAGTACATAAGAAGTACATAAGGTGTACATAAGGAATACATAAGGAGTACATAAGGAGTACATAAGGAGTACATAAGGAGTACATAAGGAGTACATAAGGAGTACATAAGGAGTACATAAGGAGTACATAAGGAGTACATAAGGAGTACATAAGGAGTACATAAGGAGTACATAAGGAGTACATAAGGAGTACATAAGGAGTACATAAGGAGATCATAAGAAGTAAATAAGAAGTACATAAGGTGTATATAAGGAGTACATAAGGAGATCATAAGAAGTAAATAAGAAGTACATAAGGAGTATATAAGGAGTACATAAGGAGATCATAAGAAGTAAATAAGAAGTAAATAAGAAGTACATAAGAAGTACATAAGGAGTATATAAGGAGTACATAAGGAGATCATAAGAAGTAAATAAGAAGTACATAAGGAGTACATAAGGAGTACATAAGGAGTACATAAGGAGTACATAAGGAGTACATAAGGAGTACATAAGGAGTACATAAGGATTACATAAGGAGTACATAAGAAGTAAATAAGAAGTACATAAGGAGTACATAAGGAGTACATAAGGAGATCATAAGAAGTACATAAGGAGAACATAAGGAGTACATAAGAAGTACATAAGGTGTACATAAGGAGTACATAAGAAGTAAATAAGAAGTACATAAGAAGTACATAAGGAGTATATAAGGAGTACATAAGAAGTACATAAGGTGTACATAAGGAGTACATAAGAAGTAAATAAGAAGTACATAAGGAGTACATAAGGAATACATAAGGAGTACATAAGGAGTACATAAGGAGTACATAAGGAGTACATAAGGGGTACATAAGGAGTACATAAGGATTACATAAGGAGTACATACGGAGTACATAAGGATTGTACCTATGTACTTACCTATGTACTCCTTATGTACTTCTTATGATCTCATAAGGAGATCATAAGAAGTACATAAGGAGATCATAAGAAGTAAATAAGAAGTACATAAGGAGAACATAAGGAGTACATAAGAAGTAAATAAGAAGTAAATAAGAAGTACATAAGGAGTATATAAGGAGTACATAAGGAGATCATAAGAAGTAAATAAGAAGTACATAAGGAGAACATAAGGAGTACATAAGAAGTACATAAGGAGTACATAAGAAGTACATAAGGTGTACATAAGGAGTACATAAGGAATACATAAGGAGTACATAAGAAGTACATAAGGAGTACATACGGAGTACATAAGGATTGTACCTATGTACTTACCTATGTACTCCTTATGTACTTCTTATGATCTCATAAGGAGATCATAAGAAGTACATAAGGAGATCATAAGAAGTAAATAAGAAGTACATAAGGAGAACATAAGGAGTACATAAGAAGTAAATAAGAAGTAAATAAGAAGTACATAAGGAGTATATAAGGAGTAAATAAGGAGATCATAAGAAGTAAATAAGAAGTACATAAGGAGAACATAAGGAGTACATAAGAAGTACATAAGGAGTACATAAGAAGTACATAAGGTGTACATAAGGAGTACATAAGGAATACATAAGGAGTACATAAGGAGTACATAAGGAGTACATAAGGAGTACATAAGGAGTACATAAGGAGTACATAAGGAGTACATAAGGAGTACATAAGGAGTACATAAGGAGTACATAAGGAGTACATAAGGAGTACATAAGGAGTACATAAGGAGTACATAAGGAGATCATAAGAAGTAAATAAGAAGTAAATAAGAAGTACATAAGGAGTATATAAGGAGTACATAAGGAGATCATAAGAAGTAAATAAGAAGTAAATAAGAAGTACATAAGGAGTATATAAGGAGTACATAAGGAGATCATAAGAAGTAAATAAGAAGTACATAAGGAGAACATAAGGAGTACATAAGAAGTACATAAGGTGTACATAAGGAGTACATAAGGAATACATAAGGAGTACATAAGGAGTACATAAGGAGTAAATAAGGAGTACATAAGGAGTACATAAGGAGTACATAAGGAGTACATAAGGAGTACATAAGGAGTACATAAGGAGTACATAAGGAGTACATAAGGATTACATAAGGATTACATAAGGAGTACATAAGAAGTAAATAAGAAGTACATAAGGAGTATATAAGGAGTACATAAGGAGATCATAAGAAGTAAATATGAAGTACATAAGGAGAACATAAGGAGTACATAAGGAGTACATAAGGAGTACATAAGGATTGTACCTATGTACTTACCTATGTACTCCTTATGTACTTCTTATGATCTCATAAGGAGATCATAAGAAGTACATAAGGAGATCATAAGAAGTAAATAAGAAGTACATAAGGAGAACATAAGGAGTACATGAGGAGTACATAAGGAGTACATAAGGATTACATAAGGAGTACATAAGAAGTAAATAAGAAGTAAATAAGAAGTAAATAAGAAGTACATAAGGAGTATATAAGGATTACATAAGGAGATCATAAGAAGTAAATAAGAAGTAAATAAGAAGTACATAAGGAGTATATAAGGAGTACATAAGGAGATCATAAGAAGTAAATAAGAAGTAAATAAGAAGTACATAAGGAGTATATAAGGAGTACATAAGGAGATCATAAGAAGTACATAAGGAGTACATAAGAAGTAAATAAGAAGTACATAAGAAGTACATAAGGAGTATATAAGGAGTATATAAGGAGTACATAAGAAGTACATAAGGTGTACATAAGGAGTACATAAGAAGTAAATAAGGAGTACATAAGGAGTACATAAGGAGTACATAAGAAGTACATAAGGAGTACATAAGGAGTACATAAGGAGTACATAAGGAGTACATAAGGAGTACATAAGGAGTACATAAGGAGTACATAAGGAGTACATAAGGAGTACATAAGGTGTACATAAGGAGTACATAAGGATTACATAAGGAGTACATAAGAAGTAAATAAGAAGTACATAAGGAGTACATAAGGAGTACATAAGGAGTACATAAGGAGTACATAAGGAGATCATAAGAAGTACATAAGGAGTACATAAGAAGTAAATAAGGAGTATATAAGGAGTACATAAGAAGTAAATAAGAAGTAAATAAGAAGTACATAAGGAGTACATAAGGAGTACATAAGGAGATCATAAGAAGTAAATAAGAAGTACATAAGGAGAACATAAGGAGTACATAAGAAGTACATAAGGTGTACATAAGGAGTACATAAGAAGTAAATAAGAAGTAAATAAGAAGTACATAAGGAGTATATAAGGAGTACATAAGGAGTACATAAGGAGATCATAAGAAGTACATAAGAAGTAAATAAGAAGTACATAAGGAGTATATAAGGAGTACATAAGGAGATCATAAGAAGTACATAAGGAGAACATAAGGAGTACATAAGAAGTACATAAGGAGTACATAAGAAGTACACAAGGTGTACATAAGGAGTACATAAGGAATACATAAGGAGTACATAAGGAGTACATAAGGAGTACATAAGGAGTACATAAGGAGTACATAAGGAGTACATAAGGAGTACATAAGAAGTAAATAAGAAGTACATAAGGAGTACATAAGGAGTACATAAGGAGATCATAAGAAGTAAATAAGAAGTACATAAGGAGAACATAAGGAGTACATAAGAAGTAAATAAGAAGTACATAAGGAGTATATAAGGAGTACATAAGGAGTACATAAGGAGTACATAAGGAATACATAAGGTGTACATAAGGAGTACATAAGAAGTAAATAAGAAGTACATAAGGAGTACATAAGGAGTACATAAGGAGTACATAAGGAGTACATAAGGAGTACATAAGGAGTACATAAGGAGTACATAAGGAGTACATAAGGATTACATAAGGAGTACATAAGAAGTAAATAAGAAGTACATAAGGAGTACATAAGGAGTACATAAGGAGTACATAAGGAGATCATAAGAAGTACATAAGGAGTACATAAGAAGTAAATAAGAAGTACATAAGGAGTACATAAGGAGTACATAAGGAGTACATAAGGAGTACATAAGGAGTACATAAGGTGTACATAAGGAGTACATAAGGATTACATAAGGAGTACATAAGAAGTAAATAAGAAGTACATAAGGAGTACATAAGGAGTACATAAGGAGTACATAAGGAGATCATAAGAAGTACATAAGGAGTACATAAGAAGTAAATAAGAAGTACATAAGAAGTACATAAGGAGTATATAAGGAGTATATAAGGAGTACATAAGAAGTACATAAGGTGTACATAAGGAGTACATAAGAAGTAAATAAGAAGTACATAAGGAGTATATAAGGAGTACATAAGGAGATCATAAGAAGTAAATAAGAAGTACATAAGGAGAACATAAGGAGTACATAAGAAGTACATAAGGTGTACATAAGGAGTACATAAGGAGTACATAAGGAGTACATAAGGAGTACATAAGAAGTAAATAAGAAGTACATAAGGAAAACATAAGGAGTACATAAGAAGTACATAAGGTGTACATAAGGAGTACATAAGGATTACATAAGGAGTACATAAGAAGTAAATAAGAAGTACATAAGGAGTACATAAGGAGTACATAAGGAGTACATAAGGAGATCATAAGAAGTACATAAGGAGTACATAAGAAGTAAATAAGAAGTACATAAGAAGTACATAAGGAGTATATAAGGAGTATATAAGGAGTACATAAGAAGTACATAAGGTGTACATAAGGAGTACATAAGAAGTAAATAAGGAGTACATAAGGAGTACATAAGGAGTACATAAGAAGTACATAAGGAGTACATAAGGAGTACATAAGGAGTACATAAGGAGTACATAAGGAGTACATAAGGAGTACATAAGGAGTACATAAGGAGTACATAAGGAGTACATAAGGTGTACATAAGGAGTACATAAGGATTACATAAGGAGTACATAAGAAGTAAATAAGAAGTACATAAGGAGTACATAAGGAGTACATAAGGAGTACATAAGGAGTACATAAGGAGATCATAAGAAGTACATAAGGAGTACATAAGAAGTAAATAAGAAGTACATAAGAAGTACATAAGGAGTATATAAGGAGTATATAAGGAGTACATAAGAAGTACATAAGGTGTACATAAGGAGTACATAAGAAGTAAATAAGAAGTACATAAGGAGTATATAAGGAGTACATAAGGAGATCATAAGAAGTAAATAAGAAGTACATAAGGAGAACATAAGGAGTACATAAGAAGTACATAAGGTGTACATAAGGAGTACATAAGGAGTACATAAGGAGTACATAAGGAGTACATAAGAAGTAAATAAGAAGTACATAAGGAAAACATAAGGAGTACATAAGAAGTACATAAGGTGTACATAAGGAGTACATAAGAAGTAAATAAGGAGTACATAAGGAGTACATAAGGAGTACATAAGAAGTACATAAGGAGTACATAAGGAGTACATAAGGAGTACATAAGGAGTACATAAGGAGTACATAAGAAGTACATAAGGAGTACATAAGGAGAACATAAGGAGTACATAAGGTGTACATAAGGAGTACATAAGGATTACATAAGGAGTACATAAGAAGTAAATAAGAAGTACATAAGGAGTACATAAGGAGTACATAAGGAGATCATAAGAAGTACATAAGGAGTACATAAGAAGTAAATAAGAAGTACATTAGAAGTACATAAGGAGTATATAAGGAGTATATAAGGAGTACATAAGAAGTACATAAGGTGTACATAAGGAGTACATAAGAAGTAAATAAGAAGTACATAAGGAGTATATAAGGAGTACATAAGGAGATCATAAGAAGTAAATAAGAAGTACATAAGGAGAACATAAGGAGTACATAAGAAGTACATAAGGTGTACATAAGGAGTACATAAGGAGTACATAAGGAGTACATAAGGAGTACATAAGAAGTAAATAAGAAGTACATAAGGAAAACATAAGGAGTACATAAGAAGTACATAAGGTGTACATAAGGAGTACATAAGAAGTAAATAAGAAGTACATAAGAAGTACATAAGGAGTACATAAGGAGTACATAAGGAGTACATAAGGAGTACATAAGGAGTACATAAGGAGTACATAAGGATTACATAAGAAGTACATAAGAAGTAAATAAGAAGTAAATAAGAAGTACATAAGGAGTATATAAGGAGTACATAAGGAGATCATAAGAAGTAAATAAGAAGTAAATAAGAAGTAAATAAGAAGTACATAAGGAGTACATAAGGAGTACATAAGGAGTACATAAGGAGTACATAAGGATTGTACCTATGTACTTACCTATGTACTCCTTATGTACTTCTTATGATCTCATAAGGAGATCATAAGAAGTACATAAGGAGATCATAAGAAGTAAATAAGAAGTACATAAGGAGAACATAAGGAGTACATAAGAAGTAAATAAGAAGTAAATAAGAAGTACATAAGGAGTATATAAGGAGTACATAAGGAGATCATAAGAAGTAAATAAGAAGTACATAAGGAGAACATAAGGAGTACATAAGAAGTACATAAGGAGTACATAAGAAGTACATAAGGTGTACATAAGGAGTACATAAGGAATACATAAGGAGTACATAAGGAGTACATAAGGAGTACATAAGGAGTACATAAGGAGTACATAAGGAGTACATAAGGAGTACATAAGGAGTACATAAGGAGTACATAAGGAGTACATAAGGAGTACATAAGGAGTACATAAGGAGTACATAAGGAGATCATAAGAAGTAAATAAGAAGTAAATAAGAAGTACATAAGGAGTATATAAGGAGTACATAAGGAGATCATAAGAAGTAAATAAGAAGTAAATAAGAAGTACATAAGGAGTATATAAGGAGTACATAAGGAGATCATAAGAAGTAAATAAGAAGTACATAAGGAGTACATAAGGAGTACATAAGGAGATCATAAGAAGTACATAAGGTGTACATAAGGAGTACATAAGGAATACATAAGGAGTACATAAGGAGTACATAAGGAGTACATAAGGAGTACATAAGGAGAACATAAGGAGTACATAAGAAGTACATAAGGTGTACATAAGGAGTACATAAGGAATACATAAGGAGTACATAAGGAGTACATAAGGAGTACATAAGGAGTACATAAGGAGTACATAAGGAGTACATAAGGAGTACATAAGGATTACATAAGGAGTACATAAGAAGTAAATAAGAAGTACATAAGGAGTATATAAGGAGTACATTAGGAGATCATAAGAAGTAAATAAGAAGTACATAAGGAGTATATAAGGAGTACATAAGGAGATCATAAGAAGTAAATAAGAAGTACATAAGGAGAACATAAGGAGTACATAAGAAGTACATAAGGTGTACATAAGGAGTACATAAGGAATACATAAGGAGTACATAAGGTGTACATAAGGAGTACATAAGAAGTAAATAAGAAGTACATAAGAAGTACATAAGGAGTATATAAGGAGTATATAAGGAGTACATAAGAAGTACATAAGGTGTACATAAGGAGTACATAAGAAGTAAATAAGAAGTACATAAGGAGTACATAAGGAATACATAAGGAGTACATAAGGAGTACATAAGGAGTACATAAGGAGTACATAAGGAGTACATAAGGGGTACATAAGGAGTACATAAGGATTACATAAGGAGTACATAAGAAGTAAATAAGAAGTACATAAGGAGTATATAAGGAGTACATAAGGAGATCATAAGAAGTAAATAAGAAGTACATAAGGAGTACATACGGAGTACATAAGGAGATCATAAGAAGTAAATAAGAAGTACATAAGGAGTATATAAGGAGTACATAAGGAGATCATAAGAAGTAAATAAGAAGTACATAAGGAGAACATAAGGAGTACATAAGAAGTACATAAGGTGTACATAAGGAGTACATAAGAAGTAAATAAGAAGTACATAAGGAGTACATAAGGAGTACATAAGGAGTACATAAGTTGTACATAAGGAGTACATAAGAAGTAAATAAGAAGTACATAAGGAGTACATAAGGAGTACATAAGTTGTACATAAGGAGTACATAAGGAGTACATAAGGAGTACATAAGGAGTACATAAGGAGTACATAAGGAGTACATAAGGAGTACATAAGGAGTACATAAGGAGTACATAAGGAGTACATAAGGAGTACATAAGGAGTACATAAGGAGTACATAAGGAGTACATAAGAAGTAAATAAGAAGTACGTAAGGAGTACATAAGGAGTACATAAGGAGTACATAAGGAGATCATAAGAAGTACATAAGGAGAACATAAGGAGTACATAAGAAGTACATAAGTTGTACATAAGGAGTACATAAGAAGTAAATAAGAAGTACATAAGGAGTATATAAGGAGTATATAAGGAGTACATAAGAAGTACATAAGGTGTACATAAGGAATACATAAGGAGTACATAAGGAGTACATAAGGAGTACATAAGGAGTACATAAGGAGTACATAAGGAGTACATAAGGAGTACATAAGGAGTACATAAGGAGTACATAAGGAGTACATAAGGAGTACATAAGGAGTACATAAGGAGTACATAAGGAGTACATAAGGAGTACATAAGGAGTACATAAGGAGATCATAAGAAGTAAATAAGAAGTACATAAGGTGTATATAAGGAATACATAAGGAGATCATAAGAAGTAAATAAGAAGTACATAAGGAGTATATAAGGAGTACATAAGGAGATCATAAGAAGTAAATAAGAAGTAAATAAGAAGTACATAAGAAGTACATAAGGAGTATATAAGGAGTACATAAGGAGATCATAAGAAGTAAATAAGAAGTACATAAGGAGTACATAAGGAGTACATAAGGAGTACATAAGGAGTACATAAGGAGTACATAAGGAGTACATAAGGAGTACATAAGGATTACATAAGGAGTACATAAGAAGTAAATAAGAAGTACATAAGGAGTACATAAGGAGTACATAAGGAGATCATAAGAAGTACATAAGGAGAACATAAGGAGTACATAAGAAGTACATAAGGTGTACATAAGGAGTACATAAGAAGTAAATAAGAAGTACATAAGAAGTACATAAGGAGTATATAAGGAGTACATAAGAAGTACATAAGGTGTACATAAGGAGTACATAAGAAGTAAATAAGAAGTACATAAGGAGTACATAAGGAATACATAAGGAGTACATAAGGAGTACATAAGGAGTACATAAGGAGTACATAAGGGGTACATAAGGAGTACATAAGGATTACATAAGGAGTACATACGGAGTACATAAGGATTGTACCTATGTACTTACCTATGTACTCCTTATGTACTTCTTATGATCTCATAAGGAGATCATAAGAAGTACATAAGGAGATCATAAGAAGTAAATAAGAAGTACATAAGGAGAACATAAGGAGTACATAAGAAGTAAATAAGAAGTACATAAGGAGTATATAAGGAGTATATAAGGAGTACATAAGAAGTACATAAGGTGTACATAAGGAATACATAAGGAGTACATAAGGAGTACATAAGGAGTACATAAGGAGTACATAAGGAGTACATAAGGAGTACATAAGGAGTACATAAGGAGTACATAAGGAGTACATAAGGAGTACATAAGGAGTACATAAGAAGTAAATAAGAAGTACGTAAGGAGTACATAAGGAGTACATAAGGAGTACATAAGGAGATCATAAGAAGTACATAAAGAGAACATAAGGAGTACATAAGAAGTACATAAGTTGTACATAAGGAGTACATAAGAAGTAAATAAGAAGTACATAAGGAGTATATAAGGAGTATATAAGGAGTACATAAGAAGTACATAAGGTGTGCATAAGGAATACATAAGGAGTACATAAGGAGTACATAAGGAGTACATAAGGAGTACATAAGGAGTACATAAGGAGTACATAAGGAGTACATAAGGAGTACATAAGGAGTACATAAGGAGTACATAAGGAGTACATAAGGAGTACATAAGGAGTACATAAGGAGATCATAAGAAGTAAATAAGAAGTACATAAGGTGTATATAAGGAGTACATAAGGAGATCATAAGAAGTAAATAAGAAGTACATAAGGAGTATATAAGGAGTACATAAGGAGATCATAAGAAGTAAATAAGAAGTAAATAAGAAGTACATAAGAAGTACATAAGGAGTATATAAGGAGTACATAAGGAGATCATAGGAAGTAAATAAGAAGTACATAAGGAGTACATAAGGAGTACATAAGGAGTACATAAGGAGTACATAAGGAGTACATAAGGAGTACATAAGGAGTACATAAGGAGTACATAAGGAGATCATAAGAAGTACATAAGGAGAACATAAGGAGTACATAAGAAGTACATAAGGTGTACATAAGGAGTACATAAGGAATACATAAGGAGTACATAAGGAGTACATAAGGAGTACATAAGGAGTACATAAGGAGTACATAAGGAGTACATAAGGAGTACATAAGAAGTAAATAAGAAGTAAATAAGAAGTACATAAGGAGTACATAAGGAGTACATAAGGAGATCATAAGAAGTAAATAAGAAGTACATAAGGAGAACATAAGGAGTACATAAGAAGTACATAAGGTGTACATAAGGAGTACATAAGAAGTAAATAAGAAGTAAATAAGAAGTACATAAGGAGTATATAAGGAGTACATAAGGAGTACATAAGGAGATCATAAGAAGTACATAAGGAGAACATAAGGAGAACATAAGGAGTACATAAGAAGTACATAAGGTGTACATAAGGAGTACATAAGAAGTAAATAAGAAGTACATAAGGAGTATATAAGGAGTACATAAGGAGATCATAAGAAGTACATAAGAAGTAAATAAGAAGTACATAAGGAGTATATAAGGAGTACATAAGGAGATCATAAGAAGTACATAAGGAGAACATAAGGAGTACATAAGAAGTACATAAGGAGTACATAAGAAGTACACAAGGTGTACATAAGGAGTACATAAGGAATACATAAGGAGTACATAAGGAGTACATAAGGAGTACATAAGGAGTACATAAGGAGTACATAAGGAGTACATAAGAAGTAAATAAGAAGTAAATAAGAAGTACATAAGGAGTACATAAGGAGTACATAAGGAGATCATAAGAAGTAAATAAGAAGTACATAAGGAGAACATAAGGAGTACATAAGAAGTAAATAAGAAGTACATAAGGAGTATATAAGGAGTACATAAGGAGTACATAAGGAGTACATAAGGAATACATAAGGTGAGTACATAAGAAGTAAATAAGAAGTACATAAGGAGTACATAAGGAGTACATAAGGAGTACATAAGGAGTACATAAGGAGTACATAAGGAGTACATAAGGATTACATAAGGAGTACATAAGAAGTAAATAAGAAGTACATAAGGAGTACATAAGGAGTACATAAGGAGTACATAAGGAGATCATAAGAAGTACATAAGGAGTACATAAGAAGTAAATAAGAAGTACATAAGGAGTACATAAGGAGTACATAAGGAGTACATAAGGAGTACATAAGGAGTACATAAGGAGTACATAAGGTGTACATAAGGAGTACATAAGGATTACATAAGGAGTACATAAGAAGTAAATAAGAAGTACATAAGGAGTACATAAGGAGTACATAAGGAGTACATAAGGAGATCATAAGAAGTACATAAGGAGTACATAAGAAGTAAATAAGAAGTACATAAGAAGTACATAAGGAGTATATAAGGAGTATATAAGGAGTACATAAGAAGTACATA
>OZ043915.1:18378549-18733607 GCA_964056405.1 Acronicta alni | reverse complement strand
GCGCGTCCCGGCGACCGTGACCTGAAAACAAACAAGATAATTAGCAGTTTTGTTGTAAAATTGACCGAAAAAACAGTTTTTTGACTATATTTTCGAAATTTCCCCCACCACCTACCCCTAATTTTTGCACAGTTTTGTAGCCCGTTTCGCCCCGAATCCGCAGGTACCCCGCTTGTGGGATAGCTTGCAGGAAACCTCAAAAAATTGAATCATATCTGACTACGTACCGAGTTTACCTTATAGGTGACGCACTTAGTACAACGCGGTTAATTTTTACAGCAAACATAGCATTTTGACGCGGTTTTCAACCCCTATATTGTTTTATATTGTTATATTCGTCTCCCGAGCACACATCCGCGTACCTGGACACCAAAAATTTTCCATTTTCACGAAAATTTAATTTTCATCATATTTATATTTTATTAAAAATCAAAATTAATTCATTTTTCCAAATTTAAGCAAAATTTTGATCCCGTTCGATACACATCAGTCTGGAACAGCACCTGGCGCGCGTCCCGGCGACCGTGACCTGAAAACAAACAAGATAATTAGCAGTTTTGTTGTAAAATTGACCGAAAAAACAGTTTTTTGACTATATTTTCGGAAATTTCCCCCACCACCTACCCCTAATTTTTGCACAGTTTTGTAGCCCGTTTCGCCCCGAATCCGCAGGTACCCCGCTTGTGGGGATAGCTTGCAGGAAACCTCAAAAAATTGACCAACATCATATCTGACTACGTACCGAGTTTACCTTATAGGTGACGCACTTAGTACAACGCGGTTAATTTTTACAGCAAACATAGCATTTTGACGCGGTTTTCAACCCCTATATTGTTTTATATTGTTATATTCGTCTCCCGAGCACACATCCGCGTACCTGGACACCAAAAATTTTCCATTTTCACGAAATTTAATTTTCATCATATTTATATTTTATTAAAAATCAAAATTAATTCATTTTTCCAAATTTAAGCAAAATTTTGATCCCGTTCGATACACATCAGTCTGGAACAGCACCTGGCGCGCGTCCCGGCGACCGTGACCTGAAAACAAACAAGATAATTAGCAGTTTTGTTGTAAAATTGACCGAAAAAACAGTTTTTTGACTATATTTTCGAAATTTCCCCCACCACCTACCCCTAATTTTTGCACAGTTTTGTAGCCCGTTTCGCCCCGAATCCGCAGGTACCCCGCTTGTGGGGATAGCTTGCAGGAAACCTCAAAAAATTGACCAACATCATATCTGACTACGTACCGAGTTTACCTTATAGGTGACGCACTTAGTACAACGCGGTTAATTTTTACAGCAAACATAGCATTTTGACGCGGTTTTCAACCCCTATATTGTTTTATATTGTTATATTCGTCTCCCGAGCACACATCCGCGTACCTGGACACCAAAAATTTTCCATTTTCACGAAAATTTAATTTTCATCATATTTATATTTTATTAAAAATCAAAATTAATTCATTTTTCCAAATTTAAGCAAAATTTTGATCCCGTTCGATACACATCAGTCTGGAACAGCACCTGGCGCGCGTCCCGGCGACCGTGACCTGAAAACAAACAAGATAATTAGCAGTTTTGTTGTAAAATTGACCGAAAAAAACAGTTTTTTGACTATATTTTCGAAATTTCCCCCCACCACCTACCCCTAATTTTTGCACAGTTTTGTAGCCCGTTTCGCCCCGAATCCGCAGGTACCCCGCTTGTGGGGATAGCTTGCAGGAAACCTCAAAAAATTGACCAACATCATATCTGACTACGTACCGAGTTTACCTTATAGGTGACGCACTTAGTACAACGCGGTTAATTTTTACAGCAAACATAGCATTTTGACGCGGTTTTCAACCCCTATATTGTTTTATATTGTTATATTCGTCTCCCGAGCACACATCCGCGTACCTGGACACCAAAAATTTTCCATTTTCACGAAAATTTAATTTTCATCATATTTATATTTTATTAAAAATCAAAATTAATTCATTTTTCCAAATTTAAGCAAAATTTTGATCCCGTTCGATACACATCAGTCTGGAACAGCACCTGGCGCGCGTCCCGGCGACCGTGACCTGAAAACAAACAAGATAATTAGCAGTTTTGTTGTAAAATTGACCGAAAAAACAGTTTTTTGACTATATTTTCGAAATTTCCCCCACCACCTACCCCTAATTTTTGCACAGTTTTGTAGCCCGTTTCGCCCCGAATCCGCAGGTACCCCGCTTGTGGGGATAGCTTGCAGGAAACCTCAAAAAAATTGACCAACATCATATCTGACTACGTACCGAGTTTACCTTATAGGTGACGCACTTAGTACAACGCGGTTAATTTTTACAGCAAACATAGCATTTTGACGCGGTTTTCAACCCCTATATTGTTTTATATTGTTATATTCGTCTCCCGAGCACACATCCGCGTACCTGGACACCAAAAATTTTCCATTTTCACGAAAATTTAATTTTCATCATATTTATATTTTATTAAAAATCAAAATTATTCATTTTTCCAAATTTAAGCAAAATTTTGATCCCGTTCGATACACATCAGTCTGGAACAGCACCTGGCGCGCGTCCCGGCGACCGTGACCTGAAAACAAACAAGATAATTAGCAGTTTTGTTGTAAAATTGACCGAAAAAACAGTTTTTTGACTATATTTTCGAAATTTCCCCCACCACCTACCCCTAATTTTTGCACAGTTTTGTAGCCCGTTTCGCCCCGAATCCGCAGGTACCCCGCTTGTGGGGATAGCTTGCAGGAAACCTCAAAAAATTGACCAACATCATATCTGACTACGTACCGAGTTTACCTTATAGGTGACGCACTTAGTACAACGCGGTTAATTTTTACAGCAAACATAGCATTTTGACGCGGTTTTCAACCCCTATATTGTTTTATATTGTTATATTCGTCTCCCGAGCACACATCCGCGTACCTGGACACCAAAAATTTTCCATTTTCACGAAAATTTAATTTTCATCATATTTATATTTTATTAAAAATCAAAATTAATTCATTTTTCCAAATTTAAGCAAAATTTTGATCCCGTTCGATACACATCAGTCTGGAACAGCACCTGGCGCGCGTCCCGGCGACCGTGACCTGAAAACAAACAAGATAATTAGCAGTTTTGTTGTAAAATTGACCGAAAAAAACAGTTTTTTTGACTATATTTTCGAAATTTCCCCCACCACCTACCCCTAATTTTTGCACAGTTTTGTAGCCCGTTTCGCCCCGAATCCGCAGGTACCCCGCTTGTGGGGATAGCTTGCAGGAAACCTCAAAAAATTGACCAACATCATATCTGACTACGT
This sequence comes from Acronicta alni, assembly GCA_964056405.1. NCBI lineage: Eukaryota > Metazoa > Arthropoda > Insecta > Lepidoptera > Noctuidae > Acronicta > Acronicta alni. The sequence continues at coordinate 18,730,294 of OZ043915.1, read as the reverse complement.
ACCGAGTTTACCTTATAGGTGACGCACTTAGTACAACGCGGTTAATTTTTACAGCAAACATAGCATTTTGACGCGGTTTTCAACCCCTATATTGTTTTATATTGTTATATTCGTCTCCCGAGCACACATCCGCGTACCTGGACACCAAAAATTTTCCATTTTCACGAAAATTTAATTTTCATCATATTTATATTTTATTAAAAATCAAAATTAATTCATTTTTCCAAATTTAAGCAAAATTTTGATCCCGTTCGATACACATCAGTCTGGAACAGCACCTGGCGCGCGTCCCGGCGACCGTGACCTGAAAACAAACAAGATAATTAGCAGTTTTGTTGTAAAATTGACCGAAAAAAACAGTTTTTTGACTATATTTTCGAAATTTCCCCCACCACCTACCCCTAATTTTTGCACAGTTTTGTAGCCCGTTTCGCCCCGAATCCGCAGGTACCCCGCTTGTGGGGATAGCTTGCAGGAAACCTCAAAAAATTGACCAACATCATATCTGACTACGTACCGAGTTTACCTTATAGGTGACGCACTTAGTACAACGCGGTTAATTTTTACAGCAAACATAGCATTTTGACGCGGTTTTCAACCCCTATATTGTTTTATATTGTTATATTCGTCTCCCGAGCACACATCCGCGTACCTGGACACCAAAAATTTTCCATTTTCACGAAATTTAATTTTCATCATATTTATATTTTATTAAAAATCAAAATTAATTCATTTTTCCAAATTTAAGCAAAATTTTGATCCCGTTCGATACACATCAGTCTGGAACAGCACCTGGCGCGCGTCCCGGCGACCGTGACCTGAAAACAAACAAGATAATTAGCAGTTTTGTTGTAAAATTGACCGAAAAAACAGTTTTTTGACTATATTTTCGAAATTTCCCCCACCACCTACCCCTAATTTTTGCACAGTTTTGTAGCCCGTTTCGCCCCGAATCCGCAGGTACCCCGCTTGTGGGGATAGCTTGCAGGAAACCTCAAAAAATTGACCAACATCATATCTGACTACGTACCGAGTTTACCTTATAGGTGACGCACTTAGTACAACGCGGTTAATTTTTACAGCAAACATAGCATTTTGACGCGGTTTTCAACCCCTATATTGTTTTATATTGTTATATTCGTCTCCCGAGCACACATCCGCGTACCTGGACACCAAAAATTTTCCATTTTCACGAAAATTTAATTTTCATCATATTTATATTTTATTAAAAATCAAAATTAATTCATTTTTCCAAATTTAAGCAAAATTTTGATCCCGTTCGATACACATCAGTCTGGAACAGCACCTGGCGCGCGTCCCGGCGACCGTGACCTGAAAACAAACAAGATAATTAGCAGTTTTGTTGTAAAATTGACCGAAAAAACAGTTTTTTGACTATATTTTCGAAATTTCCCCCACCACCTACCCCTAATTTTTGCACAGTTTTGTAGCCCGTTTCGCCCCGAATCCGCAGGTACCCCGCTTGTGGGGATAGCTTGCAGGAAACCTCAAAAAATTGACCAACATCATATCTGACTACGTACCGAGTTTACCTTATAGGTGACGCACTTAGTACAACGCGGTTAATTTTTACAGCAAACATAGCATTTTGACGCGGTTTTCAACCCCTATATTGTTTTATATTGTTATATTCGTCTCCCGAGCACACATCCGCGTACCTGGACACCAAAAATTTTCCATTTTCACGAAAATTTAATTTTCATCATATTTATATTTTATTAAAAATCAAAATTAATTCATTTTTCCAAATTTAAGCAAAATTTTGATCCCGTTCGATACACATCAGTCTGGAACAGCACCTGGCGCGCGTCCCGGCGACCGTGACCTGAAAACAAACAAGATAATTAGCAGTTTTGTTGTAAAATTGACCGAAAAAACAGTTTTTTGACTATATTTTCGAAATTTCCCCCACCACCTACCCCTAATTTTTGCACAGTTTTGTAGCCCGTTTCGCCCCGAATCCGCAGGTACCCCGCTTGTGGGGATAGCTTGCAGGAAACCTCAAAAAATTGACCAACATCATATCTGACTACGTACCGAGTTTACCTTATAGGTGACGCACTTAGTACAACGCGGTTAATTTTTACAGCAAACATAGCATTTTGACGCGGTTTTCAACCCCTATATTGTTTTATATTGTTATATTCGTCTCCCGAGCACACATCCGCGTACCTGGACACCAAAAATTTTCCATTTTCACGAAAATTTAATTTTCATCATATTTATATTTTATTAAAAATCAAAATTAATTCATTTTTCCAAATTTAAGCAAAATTTTGATCCCGTTCGATACACATCAGTCTGGAACAGCACCTGGCGCGCGTCCCGGCGACCGTGACCTGAAAACAAACAAGATAATTAGCAGTTTTGTTGTAAAATTGACCGAAAAAACAGTTTTTTGACTATATTTTCGAAATTTCCCCCACCACCTACCCCTAATTTTTGCACAGTTTTGTAGCCCGTTTCGCCCCGAATCCGCAGGTACCCCGCTTGTGGGGATAGCTTGCAGGAAACCTCAAAAAATTGACCAACATCATATCTGACTACGTACCGAGTTTACCTTATAGGTGACGCACTTAGTACAACGCGGTTAATTTTTACAGCAAACATAGCATTTTGACGCGGTTTTCAACCCCTATATTGTTTTATATTGTTATATTCGTCTCCCGAGCACACATCCGCGTACCTGGACACCAAAAATTTTCCATTTTCACGAAAATTTAATTTTCATCATATTTATATTTTATTAAAAATCAAAATTAATTCATTTTTCCAAATTTAAGCAAAATTTTGATCCCGTTCGATACACATCAGTCTGGAACAGCACCTGGCGCGCGTCCCGGCGACCGTGACCTGAAAACAAACAAGATAATTAGCAGTTTTGTTGTAAAATTGACCGAAAAAACAGTTTTTTGACTATATTTTCGAAATTTCCCCCACCACCTACCCCTAATTTTTGCACAGTTTTGTAGCCCGTTTCGCCCCGAATCCGCAGGTACCCCGCTTGTGGGGATAGCTTGCAGGAAACCTCAAAAAATTGACCAACATCATATCTGACTACGTACCGAGTTTACCTTATAGGTGACGCACTTAGTACAACGCGGTTAATTTTTACAGCAAACATAGCATTTTGACGCGGTTTTCAACCCCTATATTGTTTTATATTGTTATATTCGTCTCCCGAGCACACATCCGCGTACCTGGACACCAAAAATTTTCCATTTTCACGAAAATTTAATTTTCATCATATTTATATTTTATTAAAAATCAAAATTAATTCATTTTTCCAAATTTAAGCAAAATTTTGATCCCGTTCGATACACATCAGTCTGGAACAGCACCTGGCGCGCGTCCCGGCGACCGTGACCTGAAAACAAACAAGATAATTAGCAGTTTTGTTGTAAAATTGACCGAAAAAACAGTTTTTTGACTATATTTTCGAAATTTCCCCCACCACCTACCCCTAATTTTTGCACAGTTTTGTAGCCCGTTTCGCCCCGAATCCGCAGGTACCCCGCTTGTGGGGATAGCTTGCAGGAAACCTCAAAAAATTGACCAACATCATATCTGACTACGTACCGAGTTTACCTTATAGGTGACGCACTTAGTACAACGCGGTTAATTTTTACAGCAAACATAGCATTTTGACGCGGTTTTCAACCCCTATATTGTTTTATATTGTTATATTCGTCTCCCGAGCACACATCCGCGTACCTGGACACCAAAAATTTTCCATTTTCACGAAAATTTAATTTTCATCATATTTATATTTTATTAAAAATCAAAATTAATTCATTTTTCCAAATTTAAGCAAAATTTTGATCCCGTTCGATACACATCAGTCTGGAACAGCACCTGGCGCGCGTCCCGGCGACCGTGACCTGAAAACAAACAAGATAATTAGCAGTTTTGTTGTAAAATTGACCGAAAAAACAGTTTTTTGACTATATTTTCGAAATTTCCCCCACCACCTACCCCTAATTTTTGCACAGTTTTGTAGCCCGTTTCGCCCCGAATCCGCAGGTACCCCGCTTGTGGGGATAGCTTGCAGGAAACCTCAAAAAATTGACCAACATCATATCTGACTACGTACCGAGTTTACCTTATAGGTGACGCACTTAGTACAACGCGGTTAATTTTTACAGCAAACATAGCATTTTGACGCGGTTTTCAACCCCTATATTGTTTTATATTGTTATATTCGTCTCCCGAGCACACATCCGCGTACCTGGACACCAAAAATTTTCCATTTTCACGAAAATTTAATTTTCATCATATTTATATTTTATTAAAAATCAAAATTAATTCATTTTTCCAAATTTAAGCAAAATTTTGATCCCGTTCGATACACATCAGTCTGGAACAGCACCTGGCGCGCGTCCCGGCGACCGTGACCTGAAAACAAACAAGATAATTAGCAGTTTTGTTGTAAAATTGACCGAAAAAACAGTTTTTTGACTATATTTTCGAAATTTCCCCCACCACCTACCCCTAATTTTTGCACAGTTTTGTAGCCCGTTTCGCCCCGAATCCGCAGGTACCCCGCTTGTGGGGATAGCTTGCAGGAAACCTCAAAAAATTGACCAACATCATATCTGACTACGTACCGAGTTTACCTTATAGGTGACGCACTTAGTACAACGCGGTTAATTTTTACAGCAAACATAGCATTTTGACGCGGTTTTCAACCCCTATATTGTTTTATATTGTTATATTCGTCTCCCGAGCACACATCCGCGTACCTGGACACCAAAAATTTTCCATTTTCACGAAAATTTAATTTTCATCATATTTATATTTTATTAAAAATCAAAATTAATTCATTTTTCCAAATTTAAGCAAAATTTTGATCCCGTTCGATACACATCAGTCTGGAACAGCACCTGGCGCGCGTCCCGGCGACCGTGACCTGAAAACAAACAAGATAATTAGCAGTTTTGTTGTAAAATTGACCGAAAAAACAGTTTTTTGACTATATTTTCGAAATTTCCCCCACCACCTACCCCTAATTTTTGCACAGTTTTGTAGCCCGTTTCGCCCCGAATCCGCAGGTACCCCGCTTGTGGGGATAGCTTGCAGGAAACCTCAAAAAATTGACCAACATCATATCTGACTACGTACCGAGTTTACCTTATAGGTGACGCACTTAGTACAACGCGGTTAATTTTTACAGCAAACATAGCATTTTGACGCGGTTTTCAACCCCTATATTGTTTTATATTGTTATATTCGTCTCCCGAGCACACATCCGCGTACCTGGACACCAAAAATTTTCCATTTTCACGAAAATTTAATTTTCATCATATTTATATTTTATTAAAAATCAAAATTAATTCATTTTTCCAAATTTAAGCAAAATTTTGATCCCGTTCGATACACATCAGTCTGGAACAGCACCTGGCGCGCGTCCCGGCGACCGTGACCTGAAAACAAACAAGATAATTAGCAGTTTTGTTGTAAAATTGACCGAAAAAACAGTTTTTTGACTATATTTTCGAAATTTCCCCCACCACCTACCCCTAATTTTTGCACAGTTTTGTAGCCCGTTTCGCCCCGAATCCGCAGGTACCCCGCTTGTGGGGATAGCTTGCAGGAAACCTCAAAAAATTGACCAACATCATATCTGACTACGTACCGAGTTTACCTTATAGGTGACGCACTTAGTACAACGCGGTTAATTTTTACAGCAAACATAGCATTTTGACGCGGTTTTCAACCCCTATATTGTTTTATATTGTTATATTCGTCTCCCGAGCACACATCCGCGTACCTGGACACCAAAAATTTTCCATTTTCACGAAAATTTAATTTTCATCATATTTATATTTTATTAAAAATCAAAATTAATTCATTTTTCCAAATTTAAGCAAAATTTTGATCCCGTTCGATACACATCAGTCTGGAACAGCACCTGGCGCGCGTCCCGGCGACCGTGACCTGAAAACAAACAAGATAATTAGCAGTTTTGTTGTAAAATTGACCGAAAAAACAGTTTTTTGACTATATTTTCGAAATTTCCCCCACCACCTACCCCTAATTTTTGCACAGTTTTGTAGCCCGTTTCGCCCCGAATCCGCAGGTACCCCGCTTGTGGGGATAGCTTGCAGGAAACCTCAAAAAATTGACCAACATCATATCTGACTACGTACCGAGTTTACCTTATAGGTGACGCACTTAGTACAACGCGGTTAATTTTTACAGCAAACATAGCATTTTGACGCGGTTTTCAACCCCTATATTGTTTTATATTGTTATATTCGTCTCCCGAGCACACATCCGCGTACCTGGACACCAAAAATTTTCCATTTTCACGAAAATTTAATTTTCATCATATTTATATTTTATTAAAAATCAAAATTAATTCATTTTTCCAAATTTAAGCAAAATTTTGATCCCGTTCGATACACATCAGTCTGGAACAGCACCTGGCGCGCGTCCCGGCGACCGTGACCTGAAAACAAACAAGATAATTAGCAGTTTTGTTGTAAAATTGACCGAAAAAACAGTTTTTTGACTATATTTTCGAAATTTCCCCCACCACCTACCCCTAATTTTTGCACAGTTTTGTAGCCCGTTTCGCCCCGAATCCGCAGGTACCCCGCTTGTGGGGATAGCTTGCAGGAAACCTCAAAAAATTGACCAACATCATATCTGACTACGTACCGAGTTTACCTTATAGGTGACGCACTTAGTACAACGCGGTTAATTTTTACAGCAAACATAGCATTTTGACGCGGTTTTCAACCCCTATATTGTTTTATATTGTTATATTCGTCTCCCGAGCACACATCCGCGTACCTGGACACCAAAAATTTTCCATTTTCACGAAAATTTAATTTTCATCATATTTATATTTTATTAAAAATCAAAATTAATTCATTTTTCCAAATTTAAGCAAAATTTTGATCCCGTTCGATACACATCAGTCTGGAACAGCACCTGGCGCGCGTCCCGGCGACCGTGACCTGAAAACAAACAAGATAATTAGCAGTTTTGTTGTAAAATTGACCGAAAAAACAGTTTTTTGACTATATTTTCGAAATTTCCCCCACCACCTACCCCTAATTTTTGCACAGTTTTGTAGCCCGTTTCGCCCCGAATCCGCAGGTACCCCGCTTGTGGGGATAGCTTGCAGGAAACCTCAAAAAATTGACCAACATCATATCTGACTACGTACCGAGTTTACCTTATAGGTGACGCACTTAGTACAACGCGGTTAATTTTTACAGCAAACATAGCATTTTGACGCGGTTTTCAACCCCTATATTGTTTTATATTGTTATATTCGTCTCCCGAGCACACATCCGCGTACCTGGACACCAAAAATTTTCCATTTTCACGAAAATTTAATTTTCATCATATTTATATTTTATTAAAAATCAAAATTAATTCATTTTTCCAAATTTAAGCAAAATTTTGATCCCGTTCGATACACATCAGTCTGGAACAGCACCTGGCGCGCGTCCCGGCGACCGTGACCTGAAAACAAACAAGATAATTAGCAGTTTTGTTGTAAAATTGACCGAAAAAACAGTTTTTTGACTATATTTTCGAAATTTCCCCCACCACCTACCCCTAATTTTTGCACAGTTTTGTAGCCCGTTTCGCCCCGAATCCGCAGGTACCCCGCTTGTGGGGATAGCTTGCAGGAAACCTCAAAAAATTGACCAACATCATATCTGACTACGTACCGAGTTTACCTTATAGGTGACGCACTTAGTACAACGCGGTTAATTTTTACAGCAAACATAGCATTTTGACGCGGTTTTCAACCCCTATATTGTTTTATATTGTTATATTCGTCTCCCGAGCACACATCCGCGTACCTGGACACCAAAAATTTTCCATTTTCACGAAAATTTAATTTTCATCATATTTATATTTTATTAAAAATCAAAATTAATTCATTTTTCCAAATTTAAGCAAAATTTTGATCCCGTTCGATACACATCAGTCTGGAACAGCACCTGGCGCGCGTCCCGGCGACCGTGACCTGAAAACAAACAAGATAATTAGCAGTTTTGTTGTAAAATTGACCGAAAAAACAGTTTTTTGACTATATTTTCGAAATTTCCCCCACCACCTACCCCTAATTTTTGCACAGTTTTGTAGCCCGTTTCGCCCCGAATCCGCAGGTACCCCGCTTGTGGGGATAGCTTGCAGGAAACCTCAAAAAATTGACCAACATCATATCTGACTACGTACCGAGTTTACCTTATAGGTGACGCACTTAGTACAACGCGGTTAATTTTTACAGCAAACATAGCATTTTGACGCGGTTTTCAACCCCTATATTGTTTTATATTGTTATATTCGTCTCCCGAGCACACATCCGCGTACCTGGACACCAAAAATTTTCCATTTTCACGAAAATTTAATTTTCATCATATTTATATTTTATTAAAAATCAAAATTAATTCATTTTTCCAAATTTAAGCAAAATTTTGATCCCGTTCGATACACATCAGTCTGGAACAGCACCTGGCGCGCGTCCCGGCGACCGTGACCTGAAAACAAACAAGATAATTAGCAGTTTTGTTGTAAAATTGACCGAAAAAACAGTTTTTTGACTATATTTTCGAAATTTCCCCCACCACCTACCCCTAATTTTTGCACAGTTTTGTAGCCCGTTTCGCCCCGAATCCGCAGGTACCCCGCTTGTGGGGATAGCTTGCAGGAAACCTCAAAAAATTGACCAACATCATATCTGACTACGTACCGAGTTTACCTTATAGGTGACGCACTTAGTACAACGCGGTTAATTTTTACAGCAAACATAGCATTTTGACGCGGTTTTCAACCCCTATATTGTTTTATATTGTTATATTCGTCTCCCGAGCACACATCCGCGTACCTGGACACCAAAAATTTTCCATTTTCACGAAAATTTAATTTTCATCATATTTATATTTTATTAAAAATCAAAATTAATTCATTTTTCCAAATTTAAGCAAAATTTTGATCCCGTTCGATACACATCAGTCTGGAACAGCACCTGGCGCGCGTCCCGGCGACCGTGACCTGAAAACAAACAAGATAATTAGCAGTTTTGTTGTAAAATTGACCGAAAAAACAGTTTTTTGACTATATTTTCGAAATTTCCCCCACCACCTACCCCTAATTTTTGCACAGTTTTGTAGCCCGTTTCGCCCCGAATCCGCAGGTACCCCGCTTGTGGGGATAGCTTGCAGGAAACCTCAAAAAATTGACCAACATCATATCTGACTACGTACCGAGTTTACCTTATAGGTGACGCACTTAGTACAACGCGGTTAATTTTTACAGCAAACATAGCATTTTGACGCGGTTTTCAACCCCTATATTGTTTTATATTGTTATATTCGTCTCCCGAGCACACATCCGCGTACCTGGACACCAAAAATTTTCCATTTTCACGAAAATTTAATTTTCATCATATTTATATTTTATTAAAAATCAAAATTAATTCATTTTTCCAAATTTAAGCAAAATTTTGATCCCGTTCGATACACATCAGTCTGGAACAGCACCTGGCGCGCGTCCCGGCGACCGTGACCTGAAAACAAACAAGATAATTAGCAGTTTTGTTGTAAAATTGACCGAAAAAACAGTTTTTTGACTATATTTTCGAAATTTCCCCCACCACCTACCCCTAATTTTTGCACAGTTTTGTAGCCCGTTTCGCCCCGAATCCGCAGGTACCCCGCTTGTGGGGATAGCTTGCAGGAAACCTCAAAAAATTGACCAACATCATATCTGACTACGTACCGAGTTTACCTTATAGGTGACGCACTTAGTACAACGCGGTTAATTTTTACAGCAAACATAGCATTTTGACGCGGTTTTCAACCCCTATATTGTTTTATATTGTTATATTCGTCTCCCGAGCACACATCCGCGTACCTGGACACCAAAAATTTTCCATTTTCACGAAAATTTAATTTTCATCATATTTATATTTTATTAAAAATCAAAATTAATTCATTTTTCCAAATTTAAGCAAAATTTTGATCCCGTTCGATACACATCAGTCTGGAACAGCACCTGGCGCGCGTCCCGGCGACCGTGACCTGAAAACAAACAAGATAATTAGCAGTTTTGTTGTAAAATTGACCGAAAAAACAGTTTTTTGACTATATTTTCGAAATTTCCCCCACCACCTACCCCTAATTTTTGCACAGTTTTGTAGCCCGTTTCGCCCCGAATCCGCAGGTACCCCGCTTGTGGGGATAGCTTGCAGGAAACCTCAAAAAATTGACCAACATCATATCTGACTACGTACCGAGTTTACCTTATAGGTGACGCACTTAGTACAACGCGGTTAATTTTTACAGCAAACATAGCATTTTGACGCGGTTTTCAACCCCTATATTGTTTTATATTGTTATATTCGTCTCCCGAGCACACATCCGCGTACCTGGACACCAAAAATTTTCCATTTTCACGAAAATTTAATTTTCATCATATTTATATTTTATTAAAAATCAAAATTAATTCATTTTTCCAAATTTAAGCAAAATTTTGATCCCGTTCGATACACATCAGTCTGGAACAGCACCTGGCGCGCGTCCCGGCGACCGTGACCTGAAAACAAACAAGATAATTAGCAGTTTTGTTGTAAAATTGACCGAAAAAACAGTTTTTTGACTATATTTTCGAAATTTCCCCCACCACCTACCCCTAATTTTTGCACAGTTTTGTAGCCCGTTTCGCCCCGAATCCGCAGGTACCCCGCTTGTGGGGATAGCTTGCAGGAAACCTCAAAAAATTGCCCCCCCACCCTCCCTTTTGCTCTTGACCAGGTAAACTTGGAACAGTTCTAAAAAATTTTTTCCGCCTAAATATAATTTTAATAGTTTATTTTATTAGTCCTTGAGTGGTAGTACGGGATAGGAAAAACGCCTTTTGCGACAGGCTCTAAATAGAGCCAAAACGTTTTATTGACATTATTTTATCTGTATTTTAGACTATTGCCTTTTGGCTATTCGGTACTCGGTTACCTCTATTGAGGCCCACGATTTTAATTATTTACTTATTGACTATTTTATGACGAATTTTTACGAATATTGCTGACAGATCCCCCCTTTACAGGGATCAGCACATAAATATTTTTATATTAAAAATTTTATTTAGCCTAATTAGTGTTTGATTATTTTTATTTTTATTTACACACCCCTCCAACATGTTCCTCTCCAGAACCCCAGCCAAGAAAGCCTCCACGGGTCCCCATGTCTCCCCGGCGAATGCCGCACTCTCCGTCACCTTCGACAAGGATGCCTCCCCTCCCAGTGCTTCAACTCAGGCCTCTAGTGTGAGGCGAAGCATTGGAGAGTGGGAAAACGGAAGAGTGGCGGAATCTCGGCCCCTCCCGCCAGCTGCCGCCAAATCCCCCAAGAAGGCAGCCCCAACGGTGACGGCATTGCGTACACGGCGCGCAGCAACCCAGGCAGATAGCAGGGCTGTAGCGCGCCGAGCCTCCACCGAGACCGCAGGGGCGTCGCCGGAGATGAGCCAGCTGCACTCGAGCAAACCCACCGATCGGGTGACCGAGGCTCGCAACTGCCTTCTGCGCGCGAAGTCGCTTCTCGGCGACTCGCGCAACTTGAGGGCAGACTTAAAGGCCGGGATCACCCAAGCGGTGGAACGGTTGTACCAGCTGGTGAAGGAAGCGGCGGCGGCTGCCGCAAAGGAGAAAGGGGCTGAGACGGCGGAGATGGAGGCCATTAAGGCAACACCTCCGCCAGAGGCACCCCCCAGGAGCTTTCCGGAGGTTGACTCGTTGCTCGCTTCACTAGCGGAGCATAGCGCGCTGGTGAAGGAGAGCAGCGAGAAGACGGAGAAGCTGCGGGAGGCGATGGAGAGGCAGGGGGAAATATTAGAGAGGACGGCCACGTATGCGGACCTGTTAGAGAAACAGTGTAACGCCTTCGGGAGGGCAACATACGCGGGTGCCGTCGCGGTCAGCCAGACCAGGCATCAAGACCTGGAGCGGACCGGACTGCACTCCGTGGTCGTCACCTCGACAGATGACCAAGAGACCGGGGAAGAGGTCTTGGAGAGGGTTAGGAAGGCGGTAGACGCTAAGGAGGGGTGGATACAGGTGGAAAGGGTACGTAAAGCCAAGGACAGGAAGATTATAATGGGATGCAGGACAAAAGAAGACAGGCGCAGGATCAAGGAAAGACTGGAGGCTGCGGGTGGCCACCTCGTCGTCGAGGAGGTGAAAAACAAGGACCCGCTTCTGATCCTGAGGGACGTATTGAAGGTCCACAGCGATGAGGACATCCTTACGGCCGTCAGGAATCAGAATCGGGAGGTGTTTCATGGCCTCGGCGACGAGGACAATAGGGTCACAGTGCGGTACCGCAAAGGAGCGCGTAACCCTCACAGCAACCACGTGATACTCAGCGTCTCTCCCATTATATGGAAGAGAATCGTAGACCTGGGTACACTGCGCGTGGATCTGCAGAGGGTTCGCGTGGAGGACCAGTCGCCCCTGGTGCAGTGCACTCGATGCCTGGGATACGGGCATGGCAGGCGATTGTGCACGGAACCGGTCGACTTATGTAGTCACTGCGGCGGCCCGCACCTAAAAAGCGAATGCCCAGAGGTTGCATCAGGTGAGACACCTGTGTGTAAAAACTGCGTCCGGGCCAAATACGCAACAACGGGTCACAATGCGTTTAGCGGTGAGTGCCCAATCCGCAAAAAATGGGACGCTTTAGCACGGGCTTCAGTAGCATATTGCTAAAGTTGTCCCAAGGAGCACTCACCGGTACCATCTTGTGCGGGCGAAAAAGCGGAACCATATTGGTGCCTTCCATCCAACAGAAGTCGAGGAGGACGGAACCGTTGAAAATATGCCAAACGGACTTTTAGGGCAAGAAATAAATGTGTTGAGTCATGATGACAGCCATGACTCTCCATTTACAAGGCATAAACTAAAAGACAGTCCCTCGACTATCTGTGTACCAAGCGCCGCACAATCCGCACCGTATTTGGCCTTCAGTTGTCCGGTGTCTGCAGAATATGAATGTGGCAATGAACGGAGTCTGGGTCTGAAAAGAGAGTCTAACACCAGATACCAAGCAAACATGGATATATATTACATATATATAAGCCAAGGTTTACATTAAAAAGTTAATATATTAATATAGACCTGACATCTGATCGACATCATATCCACTTCATTACTGTAAACCGTCACAACACTGAAATTATTACTAATTAATGCACCACATACATACAACTACAAACGTTTTCTTTCCTTTCTTCTTTGTTAGTCACGCAAAAATTTTATTAAATGGCAAATATTTATCGTAAACATAATCTTATCTAAGTGAAGTCTTCAGTCATTATCAGTTTTAAATACCTAAATGTAAAGAAAATTTATTCAAAAACATAATCACATTACCTTCACTGTATGAAAAATATTATTACTAGCAACCCAAAGGCTCTGGTTATGCTAGAGGTACCCTTCCGCATGGCAGGAGTGTGGTTTTAGCCGGTAAGAGTCCGGCACTACCCAGACTGCCTCACCTGGTGAGCGGTCTGGGTGTCCATGAGGATTTCCCACTCCTGCCACAAAAAAAAAAAAAAAAAAAAAAAAAAAAAAAAAAAAAAAAAAAAACCTAACCTAACCTAACCTAACCTAACCTAACCTAACCTAACCTAACCTAACCTAACCTAACCTAACCTAACCTAACCTAACCTAACCTAACCTAACCTAACCTAACCTAACCTAACCTAACCTAACCTAACCTAACCTAACCTAACCTAACCTAACCTAACCTAACCTAACCTAACCTAACCTAACCTAACCAGTTCCCCCCCGACTCACGTGGAGATAAGTCGCAAAACCACGTTGCTCCGTATTAAAAAATTCAATAAAGTGGTAAAAAGTGAACCGATTTTGACAAATTTGGTATCGCCGTGTGTGGAACAGTGTGCTCTGTGTACTGAAAGTGAAAGTTCTTATCGGATTGCAGTGTTAACAGCGTTGGAAGACGAAAACTGCATTTTTTGAGGTTAATTTCCACATTCAGAACCTCTCAGAGCCTATCAGAAGAGCAGGAAACACACCACAACCATTCCTGAAATCGAAATCGGAGGGGAACACCATCCAGCAACTTTCTTCAGCACTACCGACCCTGAAACCACCCTGGTTTTCAGGAAATTCATGAAAAACCAAAACCCACGTGGTGCTGAAAATCAAAACTAGATGAGCGAGCGCGACCAAATTTTGGTGGCACAAAGGACATCACATCGAAGACAAATTTCAGCAATCAGCTGAATTTTTTAGTCAACGGCTGAATTTTGGCGGCAATTCAAAAAGTCAAACTTTAACTGCAAATTACGGGAAAACGAAGAAGAAAATTAAAATTCTGCAACTGCTATCCTTGGCGCGCTTGCAGAAAGAAGACATCACCTGGTTGGTGGATTTTTAGCTTTAATAGTTTTTAGACAGTAATTGAAAAATGAAAATTTTTTGAAAAGTTAAAATTTTCAGTGAAAATTTTCTCAAAAATTTTTTATTTTTATATTTATAGACAGAGTGTATTTTAAAGTATATTGTGTATTTTTTGTAGATTTTTTCGATCAACGGTCACGGAGTTATTAAATTTTTTATGTTTTTTCTTAATAAATAGTAAAATAATAGCAAATATTATATTTTTGTGCCGGATTTGGGTCCAAACACTATATTCCACCTTAATTAAGCCCAAACTTGGGGAAAAAATTCTAAAAACTGCGAATTTTGGCCCAAATCCACCATTTTGGTTATATTGGTTTTAAGTTTTAAATTATTATAGTAAGAGAACCGTTGGTCGCAGAAACTCCGGACTTTTTTATAACTGTGTGGCATGATCTTGTCTTTGGGCTGAATAGGTTTTCAGGCGTTTTTAGAGCCTGAGAATTTTTCGCGCTGAAACCGCACTTGGCGGAAGGAGGGGGTCAAGCCAGTCATAGCACTCGAGACCGCGTTTCTCTGGGACAAACGGCTGCGGAGTTATAGCCATCGAAAGTTGGCATTTGACAGCTCGGCGGCCATCTTGGCAAACTTTGAGCCGATATATCTCCGGAGTCGGTGGTCGCGGAGGGCTGCGGATTTCACAGCTGTGATCGGGGGGACTTCCTCTGTCAGGCAAACCTGTTTTCGAGCGGATCGGCGCCGGAAATTTTCGGGAGCCTGGAGATCACTTTGCGCGACGGGGGGGGGCGAGCCGAGCCGAGTGAACCCAAACTCGAGTGTTCTACCTCAACTGTAAGGAAAGTTATACCGTTTTGAAATTTGAAATTGACAGTTCTCGAACTGTCAAGTCATTTTTCGGGACCGGATAACTTCCAAACTAGAGGTCGTGGAAACCTCGGGTTTTCTCTGGAGTCACCGGCGGGTCGCTCTCTGTCCGCCTGGGTGGTTTTCGGGAAATTTCAGCGCCTGAAAATTTTTCGGCCTGAAACCACCATAGCCGGCTAGATTGTCTCGAGCACGTGCAGACAGACCCAAACACGGTGAAATTCGGTTCGGTGGTTGCAGAATAATCGTGGTGTAACCATATTTGGGCGGCCATCTTGAGCCGTAACCAGTATTTTTGCGCCGCGATTGCTCTGGGACCCCTGGGGCTAGGCACCCCGAGTTTGGGGTTGTTGAGACGGGCTCGGCGAGCTCTATTCGGCTAGAGTATTGATTTGACTCTACATAGAGTCAAAAATTAAAAAGTAGAGATTTTGAATTTTTGACATTTGGAACTATCAGGAATTCTACAAGGCCTGGTAGAGACAAGATTAGACCACGTCTTAGTTGTTTAAGACGTTGTATAAGACGCTGTTAAGCACAACACAGTTGTTGTTTAAAGTTTTATTATTGTTTCGTTCTATATATCTACAATTTACTTGACCTGGGTACTTTACATACCCTATCAAAGTTTTTAGGATAGACACAGAGCCAGACTCTATAAACTTATTATATTAAATTTCTTATTGTTTTTGACAAATTTTTATATTACATTGCCATATATCATATAATTCCGACTCTATCTGCCTACCGCCGCAAAGATGTTTGGATATCGCACACCTGCCAAAAAAGACGCACAAACGAGCTCCCGAGACCCAATGGTATCGCCGAAAACTGCAGAGGGCATGGAGCCCTCTAAACAAACCGTGAGACGTAGTATAGGAGAGTGGGAGGCCGGCAAAATGGAACCTCAAGCTACAGCCGCAAAACAAAGGACACCTCCTCAAACACGCTCCCCTAAGAAAGTAGCAACAACATCAACAGTAATGCGGAAGCCAGAACAAAAAGCAGTGCCCGCCCACGAAGGTAAGGGGGTGACTCGAAGAGCTTCGGTAGAAACAGCCGGCACCGCAGTGGGGCCAAACCAGGAGCAGGGGAAACCCACTGACAGAGTGCAAGCAGGCAAAATATGGCTTCAAAGAGCTAAGTCCCAACTAAGTGAGTCTCGAAACTTGAAGTCGGACCTAAAGGCCGGGATAACCCTGGCAGTGGATCACCTCTATCAACTCCTGAAGGAGGAGGCCGCCGCAAGGGCCGCAACAACTGCGGCCGCCGTGGTGGCTGCTTCTGGAGAGCAGGTTGAAAACCCTAGTAAAAGTGAGGGAACACAGGTGGACTGGAGCCAAGTGCAGAATATAGCAACTGAGCAAAAAATCGCAAAGGAGGAGATAAAAGAAATGTTGAAAGCCCAAGGGAACCAAATAGAACAAGCAACAAAAGAGATAGAAAAGTTACGGGAGACAGTCTCCAACCTCAAGGAGGCTACCATGGAGAAAGAGAGATCTTATGCGAGCGTTGTGGCAGTGCCGCCACAAAGGTTGACGCCTGAACGGACAGCGCTGCACTCTATTGTCGTCGCCGCAAAGGACAACACGGAGACTGGAGAGGAGGTGATGGACAGAATCAGGAAAGCAGTAAACGCAAAAGACGGCTGGATAACGGTAGAAAAAGTCAGAAAAGCCAAAAACCAAAAAGTGATCATGGGCTGTAAGACAAGAGAAGAAAGAGAGCGCGTAAAGGAACGCCTTAAGGAAGCAGGAGACCACCTGCTAGTTGAGGAGGTGGAAAACCGTGACCCTATGCTGGTACTCAGGGATGTCTTGACGTGCAATAGCGATATGGACATCACTACAGCTCTGAGAAACCAGAATGGATCGGTTTTCCACGGTCTCAAAAAGGAGGAGGATCGAATGGAGATAAAGTTCAGACGCAAGGCCCGAAATCCTCTCACGAGTCACGTGGTGATCAAAGTGTCGCCACAGATTTATAACAAAATGATGTGCCAACAGTCGGTCCACATCGACCTACAGAAAGTGCGCGTGGAAGATCAGTCTCCACTCGTGCAGTGTTCGATGTGTTTAGGGTATGGACATGGCAGGCGTTTCTGTAGGGAAACCGTACCAAAATGTAGCCACTGTGGAGGGCCGCACATGAAGGACAAGTGCCCGGACTGGCTCGCAGGAGCGACCCCATCCTGCTGCAACTGCGTAACCGCGAAACTCGACACCGTAAATCACGGTGCCTTCAGTATCGAGTGCCCCGTGCGGCGGAAGTGGGACGCCCTGGCCAGAGCAAAGGTGGCTTATTGCTAAGGTGGCAAACGGTGTTCAAGCTCCTCTCCTTGTTGCCCAGGCCAATCTGCAGAGGAAAAAGCTGGCGACCATAGAGCTGATGATAGAGGCAGGGAAACGCGGTATCACAATAGCGCTCCTACAGGAGCCGTACGTGGGAAGTGCCAGGGAGATGAGGGGATATAAGGGAGCACGTATTTTTCAGTGCGCGTGCCCAGGAGAAGGAACGGTAAAAGCTGCAATCGCCGTCTTCAAACAAGACATCTATATACGGCAGTACCCTGAGCTCACCACAAACAATTTCTGTGTAATAGGAGTAATAACAGGCGCCCGAGAAATCACCCTCGTCTCATATTACCTAGAACCGGACCGGCCCATAGAACCGTACCTACGGCACCTTACGTTTGTCGGGGACAAGGTGGGCCACAGTTGCCTGGTCACCGGCGGAGACACAAATGCCAAAAGCACATGGTGGGGAAGTGACAAAAATGATGCCCGGGGCGAGGAAATGGCCGGCGCGCTTGAAGAGATGGAGTTGCATGTACTGAATATGGGGCAAACACCGACCTTCGATACCGTAAGAGGCAGCCAAAGGTACAGTAGCTGCGTCGACGTGACAGCCGTGTCCCTTGATCTGTTAGACCGGGTAGACAACTGGAGGGTTGTGGAAGATCTTACTGGCTCGGACCACAATGGCATAGTTTTCGAATTACACATACAAAAATGTAAAGCAAATAAAATAGAAAGAACCACTAGAAAATACAACACAAGGAAAGCAAATTGGGACGATTTTCATAAGAAAATCCAACAATTTCTACTAGAAAATAAAATCACTATAGCAGAAATAGAAAAAGTAGAGTCAATAGAACAATTAGAGAAATTAATAACTAAACTAACGGAAATTATAACAAAAACATGCGACGAAACTATACCAAAGAAAAGTAACAAAGAAAAACTTACTGTGCCATGGTGGTCCGAGGAGCTTGAGACCCAAAAAAGAAAAGTTGCTACCAAGAAAAACAGAATCAAGAGTGCGGCTCCTATCCGGAGAGCAAAGGTCATTGCGGACTATGTAGCAGAGAAAGAAGAGTATGAGAAAAATGCAACAAACGCCCAGATAAAAAGTTGGAAAGACTTCTGTGGGAAACAAGATAAGGAAGGGGTATGGGAAGGAATTTATAGAGTGATAGGAAGAACAAAAAAGAGAGAAGAAGACTTACCTCTTATAAAGGATGGGAAAACCCTGGATGCAAAGGGATCGGCCGAACTCCTCGCAAAAACTTTCTACCCAAGAGACTCGGACGAAGAGGATAATGAAGAACACAGGGCACTGAGAAATCGCGCCAGAATAATAAATGAGGAAGTTGGGGACCAAACCCTCGACCCCCCTTTCACCCCCACAGAACTAATGCTAGCGGTCAACTCTTTCAACCCTAAGAAAGCGCCGGGAGCCGATGGGTTCACGGCCGATATCTGCACTCACGTGATAAGCCGGAACGCTGACATCTTCCTCAAACTACTCAACAAATGTCTTGAGCACCATCATTTTCCCAACGCATGGAAAGAAGCAACAGTAGTCGTGCTGAGAAAACCTGGAAAAGACACGTACACCTCACCAAAGTCTTACAGGCCTATTGGTCTATTGCCAGTGTTGGGAAAAATTTTGGAAAAAATGATTGTCCACAGGCTCAGATTCCACGTTATACCAAGGTTGAGCAAAAATCAATATGGATTTATGCCACAGAGGAGCACCGAGGACTCCCTCTATGTCCTAATGCAGCACATAAAAACCAAACTCGACCTAAAGAGAATAATAACCATGGTGTCATTGGATATAGAGGGAGCCTTCGATGGCGCCTGGTGGCCCGCAATCCGAGTTCGCCTGGCAGAAGAGGGATGTCCGTGGAACCTGAGGAAGCTAATGGACAGCTACCTAAAAGACAGGAAGGTCAGGGTGAGATACGGGGGAGAGGAGTACGTCAGGGAAACGGAAAAGGGTTGTGTGCAGGGCTCCATCGGCGGCCCAATACTGTGGAACATTTTACTGGACCCACTGCTGAAGGGGCTTGAGCAGCGAGGAGATTATGCCCAGGCTTTTGCGGACGATGTCGTCATGATTTTCGACGGACACACCGCACAAGAGGTGGAAGGACGTGCAAATGCCGCCCTCGAGTATGTTCGGGCGTGGGGCGTGGCAAACAAATTAAAGTTCGCACCAAATAAAACCAATGCAATGGTGATAACGCGTAAACTAAAATACGACACCCCACGTCTGAGCATGGGCGGGGTCGACATTTGCGCCTCCAGCGAAATTAAGCTACTGGGAGTCATAATCGACCAAAAGCTGACCTTCAACTCCCATGTCAAAGCGGTGTGTAACAAAGCAATAGGGATATATAAACAGCTATCACGCGCGGCGAAAATCAGCTGGGGCCTCCACCCGGAAGTCATCCGATCCATCTACACTGCCGCAGTTGAACCCGTTATTCTGTATGCCGCCAGTGTATGGGCACCGGCTGTTAACAAACTAGGCATACAGAAACAACTAAACGTGGTCCAACGTGGTTTTGCGCAAAAATTATGTAGAGCATATCGCACCGTCTCTCTAAACTCGGCACTAGTTCTGGCTGGCATACTCCCGCTCGACCTTCGTGTACGCGAAACAGCCGCATTATACGAGGCAAAAAGGGGGGTTTCCCAGCCAGGACTGGGAGACCGAGAAGTGGAACGGATGGCATCATCGTTGGAATCCATACACCCAGCAGAGTATATGACCCTTGGATTCGAAATCCTGGCGGACCGGGAAAGTCTGGAGCAAAACAACGGCTTCGAACTGTGTATCTACACCGATGGCAGCAAGATTCAGGGTAGGGTTGGGGCAGCGCTATCCATGTGGAATGGCGAAACCGAAACCAAAACCCTGAAACTTGCTTTGCCATCCTTTTGCACCGTTTACCAGGCAGAGCTCCTGGCCCTGTGTAAAGCGACGCGGGAGGCCGTCCATCAAAAGGCGACGAACTCTGGGATCTACTCGGACTCAATGGCAGCACTCCAAACTGTAACAAATGTGCAAGCTCTCCATCCCCTGGCCGTTAAAGCGCGAGAAAACCTGCGGAAAGCTCTGCTCCAGGGCAAACGTGTCAGTTTGTTCTGGATTAAAGCGCACGCAGGACTGGAGGGGAATGAGCGTGCGGATTGTCTTGCAAAGGAGGCCGCGCTGACGTCTAAACGGAAGCCCGATTATGACAAGTGTCCGGTATCATTCGTCCGGCGAAACATACGGATGTACTCGCTTGACGAATGGAATGCACGATACAAAAGCGGTGAAACAGCAGGCACCACAAAAATCTTCTTCCCGGATGCGGTGGAGGCATATAGAGTCGTACGAAAAATAGAACCGGATAAGTTGCTTACCCAGATGATGACAGGGCACGGTGGGTTCTCCGAGTACTTGCATCGCTTTAAGTGCAAGGACAACCCATCGTGCATCTGCGAGCCGGGAAAAATCGAATCGGTACCCCACATCTTGTTGGAATGCCCTATACATAGTTTGGAACGCCTTGAAACCGAAATAAGGCTTGGTCAGGAAATAAAAATCGAAACAATAAGCGTAATAATGGCAGGAAAAAAGTTGCGTACATTTATAGAGTATGGCAAGCAAATAGTAATAAAAGTAAATAATAGAAATAAGTAAGTACTAGGAACGTTATGTTACCAAATATTGTATAAAATATTTTGGAAAAACATAAAAGTGTAAAGTAGTAAATAAAAATAGCGCAATGGAAAACTGTAATAAAATGTAAGTATAAGATAACAAACTTTAGTAGATAAGCGAAAAATGTAGATAAAACTAAAAGGTGAAAAACTACTTATGTAAAATAATGTTTAAGTAACCAACGACTATGTATAAAACTAATTAGGATAAAAGACTAAAATAAGTAATGCAAAATGTAAATAAAATGAAAACTGTACCCACTTAATGACCTACAACCCCAAATAAAGATGCATATATAGAAATAGTCCTGTAGGCGGGAAACCCCACCCGCGGCTTGCATGAGATGAATGAAAGAAAGAAATTGTATGAAGAATAAAAGTACGAGAGGCATATAAGCGAGAACTGGAATGAAAGTGTAGCATAGTATAATAAAGGCTCTGGCCACCATGCCGGAGGTAGTTATAAAATAAAACAAAAAAAAAAAAAAAAAAAAAAAAAAAAAAAAAAAAAAAAAAAAAAAAAAAAAAAAAAAAAACCTAACCTAACCTAACCTAACCTAACCTAACCTAACCTAACCTAACCTAACCTAACCGGACGCGGTTTTCAACCCTTATATTGTTTTATTTTGTTATATTTGTCATCCGGGCACACATCCGCGTACCTGGACACCAAAATTTTCCATTTTCACGAAAATTTAATTTTCACCATACTTATATTTTTAATAAAAATTATAACTAATTCATTTTTCTAAATTTTTAAAATATTTTGATCCCGTTCGATACACATCAGTCTGGAACAGCTCCTGGCGCGCGTCCCGGCGACCGTGACCTGAAAACAAACAAGATAATTAGTAATTTTGCTGAAAAATTGACCAAAAATACAGTTTTTTGACCATATCTTCAAAATTTCCCCCACCACCTACCCCTAATTTTTGCACAGTATTGTAGCCCGTTTCACCCCGAATCCGCAGGTACCCCGCTTGTTGGGATAGCTTGCAGGAAAACACAAAAAATTGCCCCCCCACCCACCCTGTCTCACTTGGCCAGGTAAACTCGAAGCAAGTACTAAAAATTTATCACTGTTTATTGACAGTCTAAACAGTCAGATTCACTGATATCGAGTAGTAGTGGAGTGTGAAGACTTGTTTTAGGAGGTGGGATCACAAATACACCTACGATAGGCTCTATTGGCCTGAATTAAAATTGACTCCATATATATGACTGCTTTATCCTTATGCTCTGCAGCCATATATTATTGAACTCCTGTGATTGACAGTGGGTTTATTTACACTTATTAGTTGATAAGACTCTTGTGCAGAGTTTTTCTTTGCATCTTACACACTAGTTTATTTTATTTTATCGTCCCTATTGACGATTTTTATCACATCGACGCATACCATCCAGCATGTTCGGATTCAGAACACCCCTAAAACCGACCGACGGCGAAAAGTCTCCATCAAGACCCGGGGCAGCCGCGGCCCCTAACGTCAGACGCAGCATAGGTGAGTGGGAAGCCACAAACACCAGCCCCACCACCTCTAAGACGGAAAAGACGTCGCAGGCTGGCCCTGCGAAAATAAGAACAAAGCCAGCTCTCACGCAGGAGAGCAAGGCCGCGACCGTGACCACTACGCGGAAGTCCGTCGAGACATGTTCGCCGCCAAAGATCAAATATGCTGACCGAACCGCGGAGGCAAAAGCTTGCTTGACAAAGGCCAAGCTTAACCTTAGCAGCTCCAGAAACATAAAGACGGAGATAAAAACAGCCATCACCGAAGCTACAGAGCGCCTTTATAAATTGGTAAAAGAAGTTGAGTCGGAGTTAAAAGCTACAAAGCTACGAAGGACTGAGGAAGTGTCGGTAGTGTCGGTAGCGACAGACCCCAAGCCCCTAGCCACGGAATTGCCTTCTCTTGAAGAATCAGAATCTAGCAAAATCCTTCTCCAAATGCAAGAACACGCAAAGCTCCTAGCAGAAAATAACAGGAAAATAGATGAGCTCAAGGAGAAGATAGACCACCAAAAAGAATTCCTGGATAGGGGCACCTACGCGAGTGTGACCGCAACTAAATCCGCGAATTCAATGCCAAGGCGGAGTACGTTACACTCGGTAGTGGTCACGTCAAAGGACGAAACCGAGACAGGCGACGAGGTCCTTAGTAGAATAAGGGAAGCCGTAAATGCCAAAGACGGATGGATAAAGGTGGAAAGAGTGAGGAAAGCCAAAGACAGGAAAATAATAATAGGATTAGAAACGGAAGAAGAGAGGAATAAGATCAAGACCCGGCTCCAAAAGGAAGGAGTTGACCTCACTGTCGAGGAAGTCAAAAACAAGGACCCGCTACTGATCCTGAGGAACGTTTTAGTAGTCAATACTGACGAAGACGTTCTGAGCGCACTCAGGAATCAGAACAAGGGTGTCTTTGACGGCCTCGACAGTGGGGAAAACAGGGTGGAGATAAGATACAGACGGAAGACACATAACCCCCACATAGGCCACGTTATCATCAGCGTCTCGCCCACCATATGGCGACGGGCTATGGAAATCGGGACCGTACACATCGACCTCCAGCGCATTAGGGTCGAGGATCAGTCCCCGCTGGTCCAGTGTACCCGCTGCTTAGGCTTTGGGCATGGAAAGCGGCTTTGTAAAGAGCCGGCGGACTTGTGCAGCCACTGTGGCGGTCCCCATATGAGGTCAGAGTGCCCGGACTGGCTTGCAGGATCACCACCCGCTTGCCGGAATTGCACGAGGGCAAAAATAGAACACGGCACGCAACATAACGCTTTCAGCCACGATTGCCCTGTGCGAAGAAAGTGGGATGACGTGGCCAGATCGTCGGTAGCATACTGCTAAGGGCACCCAAGACTCTAACCCAAGCCTCTACAAAATTGTACAGGCCAACCTCCAGCGGAAAAAACTCGCAACAAACGAGCTCCTTTTGGAAGCTGTAAAACGCGGAGTCGCCGTTGCTCTCCTCCAAGAACCATACGTGGGTGGGGCTAAGGCCATCAGGAACCACAGGGGCGTTCGGATCTTCCAGAGCACTGACACCGGAAACGGGACTGTCAAGGCCGCAATAGCGGTCTTCGATCATGACCTTACAGTCACACAGTACCCGGAACTCACCACGAACAACATCGCCGTGGTGGGGATCCGAACCAGTGCCTGGAAGATCACGCTGGTCTCCTTCTACTTTGAGCCGGACCAGCCGATAGGTCCATACCTGGAACACCTCAAACAGGTCGAAGAAGAGGTAGGATCCAGAATGTGGGTTGTTGGAGGAGATGCAAACGCTAAAAGTACCTGGTGGGGAAGCTTGTCGATTGACCGCAGGGGCGAGGAAGTGTCCGGAGCACTCGACGAGCTGAGTCTAAACATACTCAACAGAGGGGAAATTCCGACTTTCGACACTATAAGAGGGGGAAAACGGTACTGCAGCCACGTCGATATAACAGCATGTTCGACGGACATCCTGGACTTGGTTGACGACTGGAGGGTAGACGAGGGCTTCACGAGCTCGGATCACAACGGCATTGTTTTTAACATCAAATTAAAAAGATTGAAAGGCATAAAAATCAACAGAACCACTAGACTATTCAATACAAGGAAAGCAAATTGGCCTGAGTTTCGTGAGAAACTCA
The DNA here is from genome assembly GCA_964056405.1 of Acronicta alni. Classification (NCBI taxonomy): domain Eukaryota; kingdom Metazoa; phylum Arthropoda; class Insecta; order Lepidoptera; family Noctuidae; genus Acronicta; species Acronicta alni. The sequence goes on along the minus strand of OZ043915.1, from coordinate 18,705,352 downwards.
GCCAATTAATGCAGGATAACAAAATTAATAAACCAGAAATAGAAAAATTAAAATCAGTAAATCAGCTAAACACAATCATAAATAAATACACACAAATATTAAGAGACGCATGCACTTCATCGATGCCTTTCAAAAAGAACAACGAAGTACTTACCTTGCCGTGGTGGTCCGAGAAACTCGAGAGGATGAAGCAGGAAGTCGCAACCAAGAAACGCAGGATCAGATGTGCTGCACCGGTCCGAAGATCGAAAGTCATTGAAGAGTACCTGAAACAGAAAGTTGAGTATGAAAAGGAAGCAGCCAAAGATATGGTCGAGAGCTGGAAGAACTTCTGCGCCAAACAGGATAGAGAGGGAGTTTGGGAGGGAATCTACCGGGTGTTAGGAAGGACCAAGGAAAGGGGAGAGGACCAGCCACTAGTGAGGGAGGGGAAGGTGCTGGATGCGAAGGGGTCAGTGGAGCTCCTGGCAAACACTTTCTATCCCGAAGACCTTACGGATAGTGACAGCACATGCCACCGCCTCATTCGAGAAAAGGCCGATATTGTGAATACTGGTGAACAAGGTGATCCATGCGATCCACCATTCACAATGGCCGAGCTGATGGCATCGTGCAAGTCTTTCAACGCCAGGAAAGCCCCAGGAGCAGATGGGTTCACCGCCGACATTTGTTACCGAGCCATTGAAAGTGCCCCTGAAGTGGCCCTTGCCCTCCTAAACGGCTGCCTGAAATACCATCACTTCCCTGAAATCTGGAAGGAGGCGACTGTGATCGTATTAAAGAAGCCGGGTAAGGACGACTACAGTACCCCAAAGGCGTACAGACCAATCGGCCTCCTGCCAATATTAGGCAAAATCTATGAGAAGATGTTGGTGGCCCGCCTCAAGTTCCATCTGATTCCGAGGATGAGTACTCGCCAGTATGGATTCATGCCCCAGAGGAGCACGGAAGACTCCCTCTATGTATTAATGCAGCACATCCGCAGCAAGTTGGAACTAAAGAAAATTGTTGTCCTAGTATCTTTGGACATAGAGGGAGCTTTCGACAGTGCCTGGTGGCCAGCCATAAGAGTCCGACTGGCTGAGGAAAAGTGTCCAATTGGCTTGAGGAGGGTCATTGACAGCTATCTCAGGGATAGAAGAGTAAAGGTCAGATACGCTGATGAAGAGTTCGGCAAGGCCACAAATAAAGGTTGTGTCCAGGGTTCCATTGGGGGACCAATACTATGGAACCTTTTGCTGGACCCACTCCTAAAGAGCCTAGAAGCTGGGGGTGACTATTGCCAAGCCTTTGCTGACGACGTTGTGCTGGTCTTCGATGGTGACGCATCACTGGAGATCCAGGGACGTGTCAATGCCGCTCTCGAACACGTTAGGGCGTGGGGGGTACAAAACAAATTAAAATTTGCTCCGCACAAGACCAATGCAATGGTCATCACCCGCAGATTAAAATATGACACCCCACGCCTGAGCATGGGCGGGATAGACATTGCCATGTCCAAGGAAGTCAAAATCCTGGGCGTTACCATCGACGAAAAGTTGACCTTTAACACACACGTCGCAAACGTGTGCAGGAAGGCAATAGGCATCCACAAGCAGCTAACCAGGGCGGCAAAGACCAGCTGGGGACTTCACCCCGAAGTCATCAGAATAATATATGTGGCCACCGTGGAGCCAATCATCTTGTACGCAGCCAGCGTATGGGCACCAGCTGTTAGAAAACTGGGGATTATAAAGCAGTTGGGAGCAGTTCAACGCGGTATTGCGCAGAAGCTTTGTAAGGCCTACCGGACGGTCTCCTTGAACTCTGCGCTGGTGCTGGCAGGAATACTACCACTCGACCTCCGAGTCCGCGAAGCAGCATCGCTGTACGAGACAAGGAGGGGGGTTCCCCTGCCGGCACTTGGCGACAGGTGCGTCGAGCAGGCCGCCTCGGCACTGGAAGCCCCACACCCCGCGGAGCGCGCTGAGCTGGAGCTCATAAGCCTGGTAAATAGAGAGCAACTTGATGCCCAGAACGAACTTGAAGTTCGTATCTTCACGGACGGGAGCAAAATTGGAGACAAGGTTGGGGCGGCGCTCTCCGTATGGAGCGGTGACGCCGAAGCCAAAGCTCTCAAGCTTGCTCTCCCACACTACTCCACCGTTTACCAGGCCGAGCTTCTAGCGATATGTGTCGCAACAAGGGAGACCCTCAGAAGCAATGCGCAATCCTTTGGAATTTTCAGCGACTCCATGGCAGCCCTCCAAACCGTAATAAACCACGACCGACACCACCCACTGGCAGTGGAGACAAGGGCCAACATAAGATCTCTGGCTATCCAAAACAAGGCTGTCACCTTGTTTTGGATCAAAGCACATGCAGGTTTGGAGGGAAATGAGAGGGCCGACGAATTAGCCAAGGAGGCCGCTGAAAGGTCCAAAAGAAAGCCGGATTACGATTTGTGCCCGGTTTCGTACGTCAAGCGATGCATTCGTACGGCAACGCTTGACGAGTGGAACCGTAGGTATAGCTCCGAAACAACTGCTTCAGTTACCAAATTGTTCTTCCCTGATGCGGTGGCTGCGTACAGAGTCATTAGGAAGCTTAAAATTGGCAATGTAGTTACGCAAATTATGACGGGGCACGGTGGGTTCTCGGCATACTTGTTCCGGTTTAAGTGCAAGGAGAGCCCATCATGCATCTGCGACCCCGATGCTGATGAAACGGTGCCACATATATTGTTTGAGTGTCCTGTGTTTGATATTCAAAGACTGGAGGCCGAGCACTTAATGAACACTAAAATCGATGCCGAAAATTTGTGGCAACTAATGGCAAGCAAAAATAGAGACACAGTAATGGAATACTGCATAAAAATTTGTGAGAAAGTAATAAAGAGAAACAAAACTGCATAGGGAAAAAATGCTTAATTAATATTATGTACGATATTAAGAGCAAGCATTTAAAATAATGAATTTCAAAATTATTTAAGTATAAGCGGACACCAAGAAAAGAAATAAATAAACTTGATCTGCCCAAGAAACTGAATCAACATTAAACAGTATGTATAGTAGTCGGGAAGAATAAAAGAAGACAGTAGAAATAAAAGATTAGAAAGAAGGTATTGTAGTCGAGAAGAAATAAGTAGAAATAGAAGTTTAGAACTTATTATAAAACAAATACACAATAATACACAATAACAAAAGAAAAAGTAATATATAGGGAACAGTACAGGCTCCGATTATGTTGGAGGTAGAAGCATGGCAGGAGTGTGGTTTTAGCCGGTAAGAGTCCGGCACTACCCAGACTGCCTCACCCAGTGAGCGGTCTGGGTGTCCATGAGGATTTCCCACTCCTGCCCAAAAAAAAAAAAAAAAAAAAAAAAAAAAAAAAAAAAAAAAAACCTAACCTAACCTAACCTAACCTAACCTAACCTAACCTAACCTTTTTTTTTTTTTTTTTTTTTTTTTTTTTTTTTTTTTTTTTTATTTTTTTTTTTTAGCGTATGGAAATCCTCATGGACTATCCACCGCCCGGGGAAGGCGGTGGGGTGTGTCGGACTCCACCCATAGGGGGTGACCTACCGACTAAAACCATACGGGTGTTTCGCCTCACCACTTTTTGCTGGGGTTACGGGAGCGAGAACATTCCTCCGCGACCCCAGCAGTGGCAGACCGCAAACTCGCGGTCTCCGGCTCTTTTAGGGAGACACTTGCGTGCCCCCACCTACCGATCCACGTGAGTGGGGTGCGGAAACACCAACCGCACCTCCATCTCGGGCCTTGTGTTGTTGGGCGGACGGACTTCCCCAAGTCCGCCGCCCGTGGCCGTTTATGGTGGTTGGAACAGGGCATTGTCTGCCCTGTTCCTGCGCCCTGATCGACGGGCGCGGATCGGCAGGGTGGAGGCAGTCTCCCTCTCCCTCTCCGCGGTCTCCTTCTGCGCCATCACGTCCTCGCAGAAGGAGAGCATCGCCTCCCAGGCGTCTGGACTCCCGACCATGCTGTTGATTACGGCCGGGAGTGAGAGGTCTTGACCTGTTGTACCTCTCAAGACACGGCGCTGCTCGGCCCATGCGACACACTGCTCTAGCGTGTGCTGCGCCGTGTCCTCCATACAATCGCTGCAGTGGTGGCAGCGGGTGTCTGCTTCCCTCCCGGCTATGCGGCACAAGTACTTGCCGAAGCAACCATGCCCCGACAGCACCTGCGTCAGCCGGAAGGTCAGCACACCATGACGCCTGTCAGCCCATTCCCTCAGAACGGGACGGAGGGCTTCGACCGTCTGCAGTCCCGCGCTTGGTCGCCCAAGCCGCTCCGCCCACTCTTCGAATGCCGCTTGCCGCAGCAGTTCCCTGCACTGGTCCAACTCCCTCGGGACCACCATCTCTCCTCTTTCCCGCACCTCCTTGCGCCATGTATAGAGTGACGCAAGGACCCGGGCGTCTACGTCCCAAGGGAGAGAACCCGCCAGTGCGCACGCCGCCTCCGCCGAGATCGTGCGATATCCGCGGATAACCCGTATGGATATCGCACGCTGTGGCCGCCGCAACATAGTGGCGCCGCGACTCGTCAACTCGGTGGCCCAGACAGGGGCACCGTAGAGGGCCATTGAACGAATGACCCCCAGATAGAGCCGCCTGCAGCTGCTCTTTGGGCCACCGAGATTCGGCAAGAGCCGTCCGAGGGCGCCAGCCGCCCCCATCAACCGCGGCGCCAGACGCTGGAAGTGGACGTCGAAGCTCCACCTGCTGTCCAGCACGAGCCCCAGGTACCTCATGCACGACATGATGTCAATGCGGACCCCACCAATGATAAGATGGGATCCTGGAGGAGGAGCTCTCCGGGGCCCATGGAATGACAGAGCCTCCGTCTTGTTCAGCGCCACTTCCAGCCCTAGCCGGCGGATGCGCGCCACGATTTGTGCCACACCTGCAGTGGCAAGACGGGCAGCCTCCCTATACGTACTCCCCCGGGCTAGGACGAGCGTGTCATCAGCGTAGCAAGTCACGCTGACGCCCGGGAGGATGGCCCCACGCAGGACCCAGTCGTAGCCGATGTTCCACAGGAGCGGCCCGAGGACAGAACCCTGTGGAACACCGCACGTCATCCCTCTGCTGCACACCCCGTTGCGTCCCGTAAAAGTGATCGCCCGATCACGCAAGTAGTCCCCTATCGTCCGACGTAGGTGGAGCGGCATCTGGTGGTATTGGAGTGCTTCCAGGATGCAACTCCACGGCAGAGTGTTGAACGCGTTGGCAATGTCCAACGACACTGCGAGCAACACTCCGCCGTCCGCCACCACCTGTTCCGACAGGGCTTTGACACGCAGTATTGCGTCGACTGTCGACCTGCCTGCTCGGAACCCAAACTGGTTGTCGGAGAGGTCGGGGCCCACTCTGGTCATATGCTTGACGAGGCGGGCAGCGGTGACGCGCTCAAAGAGCTTACTCACCTCGTCAAGCAGTACGATGGGGCGGTATGCAGAAGGAGAGTCCGCGGGGCGCCCCTCCTTTTTGAGGAGGACAAGTCTGCCCGTCTTCCACCGCTCCGGAAAACGGCCCTGCTTGAAGCACTCCGTAAAGTGCTTCCGCAGTCGAGGGCTGAGGACCTTTAAGGCCAGCGCCCAGGCCTGTCCCGGAACGCCGTCTGGTCCCGGTGCCGTGTTTTTGGCACGCATGCGTAAAACTGCCGCTCCGAGCTCTGCTTCGGTGACCTCAGGCACGTCAGGCTCCTCCGCGGGTGCAGAGTTTCGCGACCCCATTGACGGCGGTATGTGTTCCGCTCTATTAGGAAATAGAGCGGACACAACGCTGCCGAGAAGGGCTGGCTCCAGAGTCTCCGTCAGCGGGGGCGCCCAAGGTCGCAACTTGGCTCTAGCGAGCTTGTAGGGGCGTCCCCAGGGGTCACTGTTGAGCAGCTCGAGAAACTGCTCATGGCCAGCCTCCTTCGCCTGGCCGATGCCCAGCTGCAGAGCTTCCTTGGCCGCTTTGTAAGCCTCATACAGCTGAGCCTCAAGCAACGGGTCGCGACGGCGCCGTCGACGGTGCCTGGTGTACAGGCGTCGGGCTGCAGCGCACTCCACGCGCATGTTCGCCAGCTCCCGAGACCACCAGTACACCTGACGCTTCTGAGGTCCCACCCTGGCCCGGGGCATAGCGGCATCGCAAATCTGCGTCAATGCGTGCCGGAACCAGGCGGCCTCAGCGTCCACATCCACCGGCTCCCCGGGAGTGGAAAACCACGCCTGCACAATGGCGGCTTCGACGAGGACGTCTCTGTCGAGCTGTTTTAGGACCCACCTGGGGTTCTCGGAGGTGGTCCGGCTCGGGCGGCCGCTATTCACTGACGGCGTGGAGATCTCAAACCGGATATACCGGTGGTCGGAGAGTGTCTCCACGCCCTCCATCACCCTCCACCCTTGAATGCGGCGCGCCACAGATGGACTTGCGAGAGAGACGTCCACGATTGATCCGCCATTTTGCCGCACACACGTGTGGACTGTCCCGCGGTTGAGGATCTCCAACCCCGTCGCAATCGCCCACTCCTCCAGCACGTCGCCACGTGCGTCGGTGGCAGGGCAACCCCAAGCCGAAGATTTGGCGTTGAGGTCCCCAAGGAGGAGGACGGGGTGGGTGTGGTTCCGCCCAATCAGGGCTCCCACATCTCCAAGAAAAGCCTCGAATTCGGCGAGGATCCTGTTGGGCGAAAAGTAAACCCCAACCACTAGGACACCGTCCACGACGGCAGCGACGCAGCCCGGGCGCCTGTCCACAACTGCCATTGTAGCCCCCGTAGACAACTGGCATATGATGGCAACTGAGCCTGTGGGGTCGCCTGCCCAATTGTCCCTTGCTGGAACGGAGTACGGCTCCGCTATCACGGCCACTCGTATCAACCACTCCGCCATGCTCTGGAGTAGTAGATCCTGAGCTCTGGCGCAGTGGTTGAGATTCCCCTGTAGAAACGGTTTGGCCATTATGATTGCGGTGCCGCATCCGTTTCCACCACATCCATGGCCTGAGTTGCCGATGACTGAGTCGGGGGAGTCTGTGATACTCTCACCCCACCCCTCTTCTTGTTCACACGAGCTGAGCAGGTCTTTGAACCCACTCTGTGCTCCGCAGGTTTGCCTATGCCCGCGCACAGCGAGCAGTGTGGCGTCGCAGAGCATTGGGCGGCCTTATGCCCCGGCTGGCTGCAGCGATAACAAAGGTCCCTGCGATCAACCTCCGACGAGCACACGTGCTGGACGTGCCCGCCTTCCAGGCATCGGTAACACTGCAAGGGCCTAGGCTCCAGCAGTGTAACTTTTGCAGAGACCCAACCCACTAACAAGCGACCATCGTTGGCGATTTTCTTCGCTGCCGTGACAGGGCAGCGGAACCAGGCCCCACCCAAGCCGGAAGGACCGACGCGGACTTCCCCGACCTTCACGTCGTCTTGGGAGCATTCGCCAACCCGTGCGACAGCCTCACATACCTCTTTTGAGGTTACGGAGTCATCCAGACCCGACACGCGTAGCTCTGCGCATTTGGTGGGTCTGGAGACCCTGATATCCTCCGGCTTCAGGCATTCTCGGAGCTTCGCTGCCAAGGAGTCGGCTTTGTCGCCGCTCGTGGCTCCAGGAATTTGCAGCAGGCGTGCGCCCGTAGCTGCTGTTCGGAACTTGAGAGAGGTGATCCCGAGGCCAGCAAGGTCAACCTTTTGCTTGGCCTCAGCCAAAACAGAAGCATACGAGATGCCTCTCTCCTCTGCGCCAGGCTGCAGTGTGATAGCCACTGCAGTTGACCGTGGCGCCCGCAGTTTAGGTTTTTTATTGACTGCCTTCTGCTTCTTCTGGTTTTTCTTCTTCGTTTTCTTGTTAGTGACAGTCTGCCACTCCCCCTCCTTGGGATCGGCAGCTGTCTGGTTCTGCGAGGCAGCAGGGGCTTTCGCTCCCTTCTTGGCCTGCCCTGGAGCGCCCCGGGATGGAGCACCCTGGGTCGGTGTCTCCTGCGGCGGCTGTGGCGGGCTCGCCTGGTTTGGAGCGGCTTGGGATTGCGTCGTCTTGGCCGATGTAGAAGTCGACGCAGTTGTGGCCGCCTTGGCCTGGCCTTTCCTAGCCGCTCCACCGGTTTTTGGTGCGGCATTTGGCGCTGCAGCCTTCGCCGCGTAAGACGGTGAGGCTGGCACTCCCTTTTGGATACCTCGATCCCCAGCGAGAGGCGGGCGCAAGATCTTGCCCTCAATTACGCCGAATCTTGCAGCCAGGCTGGCCATCTCAGTTCTAAGCAGACCCATCAGATCCGACTCGGTCGGCTGCACTGGTGCAGTTGGTTGGCGGATCTTCGCCACGTCCGACTTCAGCTGCTCCAGTTCTCGGCGCAATAGCTCCTGCTCTGCTTTCATGCGGCTATTGGCGTCTTGAAGGCGTCCATTGTCAGCCTGCAGTTTGGTCAGTTCCTCCTGCAGGCGACTATTGGCAGCCTCTAGCTTGCCATTCTCCTCTGACGCGGAAAGTTGTCGCAGCTCACTTGCTGCAGCCTCAATGATAGCCATAGCCTCTTTGAGGCTCCGCGTGAAGGTACCCTTCAGATTGTTGGACTTGGTGGCGACATGCTGCACCACCTTTAGTCCAGCGGACACTTGCTCGAAAAGAGCAGCAGCAGTGAGTTCGCCCACTGCAGCACCAGAATCAGTCCTTCGCGTCGCCTTTTTGGACTTAGCCATCTCGACTAAGTCAACAGCCTCTTCCTCGGCACGAAGGCGAAGCTCCTCCCGCCTGTAGGAAATTAGCTCAGCCTTCGCTTTGGCGAGCCCTACGTACTCGCCAGTAGTGGGAGGGCGACCTCTCCCCCTTCTGGCTGTACCGACTTTGACAGCCGGCGAGTCGTCTTCTGCTTCTGAGCCAGAGCGGCTCACGTCGCTAGAGCGACGTTTGCGCCCAGCTTCCCCATCTCTCCAGAATCTGGAGGGGCTCAGCATGGTGCTGTGCTCCACCACCATCACCTCACTGGATGTAGATCCGGCATCGGATACTGCACCCATCTCCTCATCCTCCACGTTTTTGTTTTTTGTGTTTAAAATATCCATAAAGAATCCCACGAGTGTGGGGGAAATAAAGGTCCACCCGGGCAGTGCCCCCTGTACCCGGGTAAGCGTAGGGTGTAACCCAACCAGGGGGTCCGCAGGTACCCTGGTGGGAGTCGCACTAGTGACTGGTTGCTCCAAGGAGCCCCGACCAGCCACACATCCCCTCGCGGTGCGCCGCCGCTTGGGATTCGGGGTGATTTGTTATCGAGGTTGTCTTCCCCGCAGTCCGGGCGACCAAGCCAAGACCGACGAAGGGCACCTCACGCTGAGCCGCGAGACATGACCACAGCACTCAGCATATGTAAGAGTACCCCCCGATTTTACGGCGGTGGCAGAGAGACAAACTCCGCTGCCGGCTCGGTGGTAGGGTGAGTACACGCCGAGCCCGCCACCCTGACCCAGTGAATGGGCCCACCCCATTGGCCCTGAGAAGGGCCGTTTCTTCTCCGACAAAGCCTCGCGGCCAAGTGGAGGACTCCCCAACCGTGGCCCTGAGAAGGGCCGTTTCATCTCCGACAAAGCCTCGCGGCCACGCGGAGGACTCCCCAGACGTGGCCCTGAAAAGGGCCGTTTTTCCCTCTACGAAGCCTCGCGGCCGCGCAGAGGGCTCCCCCCCCTTGGCCCTGAAAAGGGCCTTTCCCCAGTGTCGGACCATTAGCCTCGAGCATCAAGACTCCCCAAAAGGCAGGAAGAGTTGATACCCGAGTTGCCCAGGGTGCACCAGGCTTCATGACTAACGTTCCCCCAGGACGTATCCCGAAAGGACTGATAGCCACGAAGCACACGAGGAGGTTGTCCGACCTTAGCACCCCAACCTAACCTAACCTTTTTTTTTTTTTTTTTTTTTTTTTTTAACGTATGGAAATCCTCATGGACTATCCACCGCCCGGGGAAGGCGGTGGGGTGTGTCGGACTCCACCCATAGGGGGGGGTGACCTACCGACTAAAACCATACGGGTGTTTCGCCTCACCACTTTTTGCTGGGGTTACGGGAGCGAGAACATTCCTCCGCGACCCCAGCAGTGGCAGACCGCAAACTCGCGGTCTCCGGCTCTATTAGGGAGACACTTGCGTGCCCCCACCTACCGATCCACGTGAGTGGGGCGCGGAAACACCAACCGCACCTCCATCTCGGGCCTTGTGTTGTTGGGCGGACGGACTTCCCCAAGTCCGCCGCCCGTGGCCGTTTATGGTGGTTGGAACAGGGCGTTGTCTGCCCTGTTCCTGCGCCCTGATCGACGGGCGCGGATCGGCAGGGTGGAGGCAGTCTCCCTCTCCCTCTCCGCGGTCTCCTTCTGCGCCATCACGTCCTCGCAGAAGGAGAGCATCGCCTCCCAGGCGTCTGGACTCCCGACCATGCTGTTGACTACGGCCGGGAGTGAGAGGTCTTGACCTGTTGTACCTCTCAAGACACGGCGCTGCTCGGCCCATGCGACACACTGCTCGAGCGTGTGCTGCGCCGTGTCCTCCAAACAATCGCTGCAGTGGTGGCAGCGGGTGTCTGCTTCCCTCCCGGCGATGCGGCACAAGTACTTGCCGAAGCATCCATGCCCCGACAGCACCTGCGTCAGCCGGAAGGTCAGCACACCGTGACGCCTGTCGGCCCATTCCCTCAGAACGGGACGGAGGGCTTCGACCGTCCGCAGTCCAGCGCTTGGTCGCCCAAGCCGCTCCGCCCACTCTTCGAACGCCGCTCGCCGCAGCAGTTCCCTGCACTGGTTCAACTCCCTCGGGACCACCATCTCTCCTCTTTCCCGCACGTCCTTGCGCCATGTATAGAGTGACGCAAGGACCCGGGCGTCCACGTCCCAAGGGAGAGAACCCGCCAGTGCGCACGCCGCCTCTGCCGAGATCGTGCGATATCCGCGGATAACCCGTATGGATATCGCACGCTGTGGCCGCCGCAACAATGTAGCGCCGCGACTCGTCAACTCGGTGGCCCAGACAGGGGCACCGTAGAGGGCCATTGAGCGAATGACCCCCAAATAGAGCCGCCTGTAGCTGCTCTTTGGGCCACCGAGATTCGGCAAGAGCCGTCCGAGGGCGCCAGCCGCCCCCATCAACCGCGGTGCCAGGCGCTGGAAGTGGACGTCGAAGCTCCACCTGCTGTCCAGCACGAGCCCCAGGTACCTCATGCACGACATGATGTCAATGCGGACCCCACCAATGATAAGATGGGATCCTGGAGGAGGAGCTCTCCGGGGCCCATGGAATGACAGAGCCTCCGTCTTGTTCAGCGCCACCTCCAGCCCTAGCCGGCGGATGCGCGCCACGATTTGTGCCACACCTGCGGTGGCAAGACGGGCAGCCTCCCTATACGTACTCCCCCGGGCTAGGACGAGCGTGTCATCAGCGTAGCAAGTCACGCTGACGCCCGGGAGGATGGCCCCACGCAGGACCCAGTCGTAGCCGATGTTCCACAGGAGCGGCCCGAGGACAGAACCCTGTGGAACACCGCACGTCATCCCTCTGCTGCATACCCCGTTGCGTCCCGAAAAGGTGATTGACCGATCACGCAAGTAGTCCCCTACAGTCCGACGTAGATGAGGCGGCATCTGGTGGTAGTGGAGTGCTTCCAGGATGCAACTCCACGGCAGAGTGTTGAACGCGTTGGCAATGTCCAACGAAATCGCGAGCAACACTCCGCCGTCCGCCACCACCTGTTCCGACAGGGCTTTTACACGGAGAATCGCGTCGACTGTCGACCTGCCTGCTCGGAACCCAAACTGGTTGTCGGACAGGTCGGGGCCCACTCTGGTCATATGCTTGACGAGGCGGGCAGCGGTGACGCGCTCAAAGAGCTTACTCACCTCGTCAAGCAGTACGATGGGGCGGTATGCAGAGGGAGAGTCTGCAGGGCGCCCCTCCTTTTTGAGGAGGACGAGTCTGCCCGTCTTCCAGTGCTCTGGGAAGCGGCCTTGCCTGAAGCACTCAGTGAAGTGCTTCCGCAGTCGGGGGCCGAGGACCCCTAGGGCCAGAGCCCAGGCCTGACCGGGAACGCCGTCTGGTCCCGGCGCCGTGTTTTTGGCACGCATGCGTAACACCGCCGCTCCGAGCTCTGCCTCGGTGACCTCTGGCACCTCAGTTTCTTCCTCAGGTGCCGGATTTCGTGATCCCATTGACGGCGGTATATGTTCCGCTCTATTGGGAAATAGAGCGGATACGACGCTGCCAAGAAGGGCTGGCTCCAGAGTCTCCGTCAGAGGGGGTGCCCATGGGCGCATCTTGGCTCTTGCGAGCTTGTAGGGACGTCCCCAGGGATCACCGTTGAGCAGCTCCAGGAACTGCTCATGGCCAGCCTCCTTCGCCTGGCTTATGCCCAGCTGCAGAGCTTCCTTGGCCGCTTTGTAAGACTCATACAGCTGAGCCTCGAGCAAGGGGTCACGACGGCGCCGTCGACGGTGCCTGGTGTACAGGCGTCGGGCTGCAGCGCACTCCACGCGCATGTTCGCCAGCTCCCGAGACCACCAGTACACCTGACGCTTCTGCGGTCCCACCCTGGCCCGGGGCATAGCGGCATCGCAAATCTGCGTCAATGCGTGCCGGAACCAGGCGGCCTCAGCGTCCACATCCACCGGCTCCCCGGGAGTGGAAAACCACGCCTGCACAATGGCGGCTTCGACGAGGACGTCTCTGTCGAGCTGTTTTAGGACCCACCTCGGGTTCTCGGAGGTGGTCCGGCTCGGGCGGCCGCTATTCGCTGACGGCGTGGAGATCTCAAACCGGATATACCGGTGGTCGGAGAGTGTCTCCACGCCCTCCATCACCCTCCACCCTTGAATGCGGCGCGCCACAGATGGACTTGCGAGAGAGACGTCCACGATTGATCCGCCATTTTGCCGCACACGCTGCAGCCTTCGCCGCGTAAGACGGAGCGGCTGATGCTTCCTTGGGGGTATTCCTATCCCCAGCGAGAGGCGGGCGCAAAATCCTGCCCTCAATTACTCCGAACCTTGCAGCCAGGCTGGCCATCTCTGTGCGGAACAGACTTATCAATTCCGACTCAGCCGGCTGCACTATCCCTACTGGAGCAGCTGGTTGGCGGATCGTCGCTACGTCCGATTTGAGCTGCTCCAGTTCCCGTCGCAATAGCTCTTGGTCTGCCTTAAGGCGGCTATTAGCGTCTTGAAGGCGTCCATTGTCAGCCTGCAGTTTGGTTAGATCCTCCTGCAGGCGACTATTGGCAGCCTCCAGCTTGCCATTCTCCTCGGTAGCGGATATATGTCGCAGTCCACTGGCTGCCTCCTCGATGACCTTCATTGCGTCTTTCAGACTCCGCGTGAAGGTACCTTTCAAGTTGCTCGATTTGGTGGCAACATGCTGCACGACCTTTAGACCCGCCGTCACCTGCTCGAAAAGAGCAGCAGCAGTGAGGTCTGCGGAACCAGTATCGGCCCTTGGCGTCATCCGCTTAGCCTTAGCGAGCTCTAGCAAATCGAGAGCCTCCTCCTCGGCACGGAGGCGAAGTTCCTCCTTCCTGAAGGAGACCAGCTCAGCCTTTGCTTTGGCGAGCCCTACATATTCGCCAGTAGTGGGAGGTCGACCTCTCCCCCTTCTGGCCATGCCGACTTTGACAGCCGGTGCGTCGTCTTCCTCTTCTGAGCCAGAGCGGCTCACATCACTAGAGCGCAATCGTTTGCGCCCTGGTTCCCCATCTCTCCAGAATCTGGAGGGACTCAGCACAGTGCTGTGCTCCACTACCATCACCTCACTAGATGCGGAATCGGCGTCGGACACCGCACCCATCTCCTCATCCTCTACGTTTTTGGTTTTTGTTTTAGTTGAGTTATCCATAAGAATTCCCACGAGTGTGGGGGAAATAAAGGTCCACCCGGGCAGTGCCCCCTGTACCCGGGTAAGCGTAGGGTGTAACCCAACCAGGGGGTCCGCAGGTACCCTGGTGGGAGTCGCACTAGTGACTGGTTGCTCCGAGGAGCCCCGACCAGCCACACATCCCCTCGCGGTGCGCCGCCGCTTGGGATTCGGGGTGATTTGTTCTCGAGGTTGTCTTCCCCGCAGTCCGGGCGACCAAGCCAAGACCGACGGAGGGCACCTCACGCTGAGCCGCGAGACATGACCACAGCACTCAGCATATGTAAGAGTACCCTCCGATTTTTCGGCGGTGGCAGAGAGACAAACTCCGCTGCCGGCTCGGTGGTAGGGTGAGTACACGCCGAGCCCGCCACTCTGACCCAGTAAATGGGCCATCAACCTAACCTAACCTTTTTTTTTTTTTTTTTTGTTTAACGTGTGGAAAATCCTCATGGACTATCCGCCGCCCGGGGAAGGCGGCGGGGTGTGTCGGACTCCACCCAGAGTGGGTGACCTACCGACTAAAAACCACACGGTGTTTACAGCTCACCACCTTATTGCCGGGGTAACGGGAGCGGTGACCCAATCATCCGCGACCCCGGCGGTGGCGGGTCGCCTATGCGACCCTCTGCCCCTTTTGGGAGGGAGCTAGTGGGCTCCCTCCTCTCCTGCCAATCCACATGAGTGGGGCGCGGAAACACCTACCGCGCCACCTACTCGGGCCTAGTGCTGGGCGACGGACTTCCCCAAGCCCGCCACCCGTGGCCGTATTACGGTGGATGGAACAAGGCGTTGTGAGCCCTGTTCCTGCGCCCACTTCGGCGGGCGCGGATTGGCAGAGTGGAGATACTCTCCCTGTCCCTCTCCGCGGCCTCTTTCTGCGCCATCACATCCTCGCAGAATGAGGCCATTGCCTCCCAGGCGTCAGCGCTCCTGGCTATGGCTCCAGTTACGGACTGGAGCGAGACATCGCCGCCGACGGCAGCGCGCAGCACACAGCGCTGCTCCTCCCATGCGACGCACTCTTCGAGTGTGTGACGCGCCGTGTCCTCGACACAATCCGGGCAGTGGTGGCATCGGGCATCCGGCTCCCTCCCGGCCACGCGGCACAGGTACTTACCAAAGCAACCGTGCCCTGACAGCACCTGCGTGAGCCGGAAGGTCAGGACGCCATGGCGCCGGTCAATCCATTCCGACAGTACCAGACGGACTGCCTTGACAGTTTCGTGGCCAGCCGTCGGCTGCAAGAGTCGCTCTCGCCACACCTCTAACGCCTCCCTTTGGAGTCTGGTCCTAATTATCTCCAGCTGTCTTGGGACGACCTCCTCTCCGCGCTCTTCCACATTTTTGCGCCAGGCGTACAATGACGCTAGAACCCGTGCGTCAAGGTCCCAGGGCATCGAGCCCGCCAGGACGCAGGCAGCCTCTCCAGAAATTGTGCGATAACCGCGGATGACTCGCACGGCTATCGCACGTTGCGGTCTGCGCAGCATAGCAGCCCCCGCAGTGGTGATTTCGGTTGCCCAGACAGGGGCTCCGTAGAGGGCCATCGAGCGAATGACCCCCAGGTAGAGCCGCCTGCAGCTAGGCTTGGGCCCACCAAGGTTTGGCAGTAGTCGCCCCAGTGCCCCAGCCGCACCCAACAGTCTTGGCGCCAGGCGCTGGAAGTGGGCGTTGAACGTCCACCTGCCATCCAGCACGAGCCCCAGATACCGCATGCATTGCTTAAGTTCAATGCGGACCCCACCGATGATAATGTGGGATCCTGGCGGAGGCGCTTTCCGGGGCCCGTGGAAGCAAAGTGCTTCCGTTTTACCCAACGCCACTTCCAGCCCCAACGAGCGGATGCGGGCGATGACTTGGGCGACACCAGCTGTAGCTAGACGGGCAGCCTCTCTGTAGGATTTCTCCCGGGCTAGGACGAGGGTGTCATCGGCGTAACAAATGACGCTGATGCCCGGGAGATTGGATCCACGCAGGACCCAGTCATAACCTATGTTCCACAGGAGCGGCCCGAGGACCGACCCCTGTGGAACACCGCACGCTATCTCCCTCGTGCATATACCGTCACGACCCTGGTACTCGATCGACCGGCCACGCAAATAGTCCCCGACCATCCGACGTAGGTGGAGCGGCATTTGGTGGTACCGAAGCGCCTCCTTAATGCAGTCCCACGGCAGGGTGTTGAACGCGTTGGCGATGTCCAACGACACTGCGAGCAACACCCCGCCTTCCGCCACCACCTGTTCCGAAAGAGCCTTGACGCGTAAGATCGCGTCGACGGTCGAACGACTCTCTCGGAACCCGAACTGATTTTCGGATAGGTCGGGGCCAACTCTGACCATGTGTTTGATTAGGCGCGCGGCAGTGATGCGCTCAAGGAGCTTGCACGCCTCGTCGAGTAATACTATCGGACGGTATGCCGAGGGAGTATCTGCAGGACGACCGTCCTTACGGAGCAAGATCATCTTGCCCGTTTTCCACCGTTCAGGGAAGCGGCCCTGCCGAAAGCACTCGGAGAAGAGCTCCCGCAGCCTTGGGCCTAGCACCTGGAGAGCCAGTGACAGTGCCTGTCCGGGGACGCCGTCTGGACCAGGGGCCCTGTTTTTTGCGCGCATGCGCATCTCCGCCACACCAAGCTCTGCCTCCGTGACCTCTTGCACGTCGCTGTCCTCCTGCTCACCCTCAGTTCGGGGAGCTATTGGAGGTGGTGTGTGGGCCGTCCCGTCAGGAAATAGGACGGAAACGACATTCTCAACGAAGGCAGGCTCGAGACTCTGTGTCAGCGGAGGCGCCCATGGCCGTAGCTTGGCCCTGGCGAGCTTATACGGACGTCCCCATGGGTCACCGTCTAGGAGCCGCAGGAATTCCTCATTGGCAGCATCCCTGGCCCGGCCGATACCCAGCTGCAGGGCCTCCTTCGCCCGTTTGTAGGACTCATACAGCTGGGCCTCGGTTTCACTGTCGCGGTAGCGGCGTCGGCGGTACCTCGTGTACGGGCGTCGTGCCGCAACGCATGCGATACGCAAGTCCGCCAGCTCTTGGGACCACCAATAAACCTGGCGTCTCTGGGGGCCCGACTTGGCCCGGGACATAGCCGTGTCGCAGATTTGCGACATTGCATCCCGGAACCAGTCCGCTGCGGCATTCACGTCCATCGGTCCGTCGGAAGAAGTGGCCCAGGACTGCACTATGGCGGCTTCGATCGCGACGTCTCTGTCAAGCCGGCTGAGAACCCATCTGGGTGACTCAGTGGTGTTCCGACCAGACCGGCCGGCGCTCAGGCTCACTGAAGGTGCAGAAACCTCAAATCGGATATACCGATGGTCGGAGAGAGTCTCCACATTCTCCAGGACCCTCCAGTGCTGAGCGCGACGCGCCACCGATGGACTCGCGAATGAGACGTCCACAATCGAACCGCCATGTTGCCGCACGCATGTGTGTGCTGTTCCGCGGTTGAGGACTTCCAGCCCTGTTGTGAAAGCCCACTCCTCGAGCACGTAACCACGCGCGTCCGTGATGGGGCAACCCCAAGCCGTAGCTTTGGCATTGAGGTCACCGAGGAGCAGGACAGGGTGGGTGCGGTTCCGCCCAATCAGGGCCCCAACATCGCCGAGAAAAGACTCGAATTCTGCGAGGACTCTGTTGGGCGAAAAATAGACCCCAACCACGAGAACGCCCTGTATTAAGGCCGCAACGCAGCCCTGACGCCTCTCCACGACCGTCATTAGTACTCCTGCAGAGGCCTGACAAATTATGGACACCAGGCCCGCTGAGTCTCCTGCCCAGTTGTCCCTTGTGGGGACAGAGTATGGTTCTGCCACTACAGACACGTGAATCAACCACTCCGCCATGCTCTGGAGTAGGAGATCCTGAGCTCTGGCGCAGTGGTTGAGATTCCCCTGAAGGAATGATAGGGCCATTATTATGATGGCGCATCAGTTTCCATCACGTCCATGGCCTGGATGGCCGATGGTTGAGTTGGCTGGAGGGGGGTCTGAGTGACCCTAGCCCCTGTGGCCTTTCCTTTCTTCTTGCGGGCTGCGCAGGACTTGGCGCCCACTCTATGCTCCGCGGGCTTGCCACTGGCCGCGCACACTGAGCAGTGCGGTGTCGCAGAGCATTGGGCGGCCTTATGCCCCGGCTGGCTGCAGCGATAACAAAGGTCCCTGCGATCTACCTGCGACGAGCACACATGTTGGACGTGCCCGCCTTCCAAGCATCTGTAACACTGCATGGGCCTAGGCTCCAGCAGTGTCACCTTTGCAGAGACCCAACCCACTAACAGGCGACCAGCGTCGGCGATTTTCTTCGCTGCCGTGATAGGGCATCGGAGCCAGGCCGAACCCAGGCCAGAGGGACCCACGCGGATTTCCCCAACCTTAACATCATCGGCGGAGCATTCGCCAGCTCGCGCGACAACTTCGCCAACCTCTTTCGAGGTTACCGAATCATCCAGACCCGACACGCGTAGCTCTGCGCATTTGGTGGGTCTGGAGACCCTGATATCTTCAGCTCCCAGACATTCCCGAAGCTTCGCCGCCAATGCGTCGGCTTTGTCACCGCTCGTGGCTCCAGGAATTTGCAACAGGCGGGCACCTGTGGCTGCTCTTCTGAATTTGAGGGAGAGGATCCCGAGGCCAGCCAGGTCGACTTTTTGCTTGGCCTCCGCCAGTACAGACGCGTAAGAGATACCCCTCTCCTCTGCGCCCGGTTGCAGTGTTATAGCCACAGCTGTTGACCGTGGCGTCTGCAGCTTTGGCTTTTTATTTGTGGCCTTCTGCTTCTTCTGCTTTTTCTTTCCCTTTTTCGTAACAGTCTGCCATTCCCCTTCCTTAGGATTGGCAGCTGTCACGCTCTGGGAGGCAGCAGGGGCTTTTGCACCCTTTTTAGTCTGCCCTGAAGCGGCCAGGGATGAAGCGGCCTGGGTCACTGTCTCCTCCTGTGGGGGCTGAATCGGGGCCGCCTGAGTTGGAGTAGCTTGCGCCTGTGTGGTATTGGCCGATGTCGACGGCAAAGACGCCGATTTGGCCTGACCCTTCCTTGCCGCTCCACCGGTTTTAGGTGCGGCACTTGGCGCTGCAGCCTTTGTCGCGTAAGACGGAGTGGCTGGCGCTTGCTTCTGGGTGTTGCGGTCCCCAGCGAGAGGCGGGCGCAGGATTCTGCCCTCGATGACCCCGAATCTTGCAGCCAGGCTGGCCATCTCTGTTCGGAGCAGGCTCATCAGCTCCGACTCAGCGGGCTGCACTGGAGCAGCTGGTTGACCGATCTTTGCGACGTCCGACTTAAGCTGATCCAATTCTCGCCGCATTATCACCTGATCTGCCCTCAGGCGGCTATTGTCTTCTTGGAGACGTCCGTTGTCCGCCTGCAGTTTGGTGACTTCCTCCTGCAGGCGACTATTGACAGCCTCTAGCTTGTTATTTTCTTCTGTCGCCGATAAATGTCGCAGTTCACTGGCGGCTTCCTCAATGACTTTCATTGCGTCTTTGAGGCTTCTCGTGAAAGTACCCTTAAGGTTACTCGACTTCGTGGCGACATGCTGCACCACCTTTAATCCCGCCGATACCTGCTCAAAAAGAGCAGCAGCGGTAAGTTCCCCCCCTGCGGAACCAGAGTCAGCCCTTGGCGTCACTCGCTTGGCCTTTGCGAGCTCTACCAGGTCTACAGCCTCCTCCTCAGCACGGAGGCGAAGCTCTTCCCGTCTGTAGGAGACCAGCTCAGCCTTGGCTTTGGCCAGCCCTACGTATTCGCCAGTAGTGGGAGGGCGACCTCTCCCCCTTCTTGCCGTGCCTGTGCCCTGGACTTTGGCAGCCGGCGAGTCATCTTCGGCCTCCGAGCCAGACCGGCTCACATCGCTAGAACGCAGACGTTTGCGCCCTTCTCCTACATCCTCTTTCCTCCAAAATTTGGAGGGGCTCAGCAAAGTACTGTGCTCCACCACCATCATAACATCACTGGATGTAGATCCACAATCGGATACTGCATCCTGCTCCACTTCCTCTACGGTTTGGTTTGTGTTTTTATTTAAGTTATCCATAATAAATCCCACGAGTGTGGGGGAAATAAAGGTCCACCCGGGCAGTGCCCCCTGTACCCGGGTAAGCGTAGGGTGTAACCCAACCAGGGGGTCCGCAGGTACCCTGGTGGGAGTCGCACTAGTGACTGGTTGCTCCGAGGAGCCCCGACCAGCCACACATCCCCTCGCGGTGCGCCGCCGCTTGGGATTCGGGGTGATTTGTTCTCGAGGTTGTCTTCCCCGCAGTCCGGGCGACCAAGCCAAGACCGACGGAGGGCACCTCACGCTGAGCCGCGAGACATGACCACAGCACTCAGCACATGTAAGAGTACCCTCCGATTTTACGGCGGTGGCAGAGAGACAAAACTCCGCTGCCGGCTCGGTGGTAGGGTAAGTACACGCCGAGCCCGCCCCCCTAGCCCAGTGAATGGGACCACCCCATTGGCCCTGAGAAGGACCGTTTCATCTCCGACAAAGCCTCGCGGCCACGCGGAGGACTCCCCAACCGTGGCCCTGAAAAGGGCCGTTTTTCCCTCTACGAAGCCTCGCGGCCGCGCAGAGGGCTCCCCCCCCTTGGCCCTGAAAAGGGCCTTTCCCCAGTGTCGGACCATTAGCCTCGAGCATCAAGACTCCCCAAAAGGCAGGAAGAGTTGATACCCGAGTTGCCCAGGGTGCACCAGGCTTCATGACTAACGTTCCCCCAGGACGTATCCCGAAAGGACTGATAGCCACGAAGCACACGAGGAGGTTGTCCGACCTTAGCACCCCAACCTAACCTTTTTTTTTTTTTTTTTTTTTTTTTTTTTTGTTTAGCGTGTGGAAAATCCTCATGGACTATCCGCCGCCCGGGGAAGGCGGCGGGGTGTGTCGGACTCCACCCAGAGTGGGTGACCTACCGACTAAAAACCACACGGTGTTTACAGCTCACCACCTTAGTGCTGGGGTAACGGGAGCGGTGACCCAATCATCCGCGACCCCGGCGGTGGCGGGCCGCCTACGCGACCCTCTGCCCGTTTTGGGAGGGAGCTAGTGGGCTCCCTCCTCTCCTGCCAATCCACATGAGTGGGGCGCGGAAACACCTACCGCGCCACCTACTCGGGCCTAGTGCTGGGCGACGGACTTCCCCAAGTCCGCCGCCCGTGGCCGTATTACGGTGGATGGAACAAGGCGTTGTATGCCCTGTTCCTGCGCCCAGTTCGGCGGGCGCGGATTGGCAGAGTGGAGACACTCTCCCTGTCCCTCTCCGCGGTCTCTTTCTGCGCCATCACATCCTCGCAGAATGAGGCCATTGCCTCCCAGGCGTCAGCGCTCCTGGCTATGGCTCCAGTTATGGCCTGGAGCGAGATATCGCCGCCGACGGCAGCGCGCAGCACACAGCGCTGCTCTTCCCATGCGACGCACTCCTCAAGTGTGTGCCGCGCAGTGTCGTCAACACAATCCGGGCAGTGGTGGCATCGAGGGTCCGGCTCCCTCCCGGCCACGTGGCACAGGTACTTACCAAAGCACCCGTGCCCTGATAGCACCTGCGTGAGCCGGAAGGTCAGGACACCATGGCGCCGGTCGACCCATTCCGGCAGAACTGGACGGATTGCCCCGACTGTTTTGTGACCTGCCGTCGGCTGCAACAGTCGTTCCCGCCACACCTCTATAGCCTCCCTTTGAAGTCTGGTCCTATATAGTTCCAGCTGTCTTGGAACGACCTCCTCTCCGCGCTCTTCCATACTTTTGCGCCAGGCATAAAGTGACGCTAGGACCCGAGCGTCAAGGTCCCAGGGCATCGAGCCCGCCAGGACGCAGGCAGCCTCTCCAGAAATTGTGCGATAGCCGCGGATGACTCGCACGGCTATCGCACGTTGTGGTCGACGCAGTATCGCTGCCCCCGCAGTGGTAATTTCGGTGGCCCAGACAGGGGCTCCGTAGAGGGCCATCGAGCGAATGACCCCCAGGTATAGCCGCCTGCAGCTAGGCTTGGGCCCACCGAGGTTCGGCAGCAGTCGCCCTAATGCCCCAGCCGCACCCAACAGCCGTGGCGCCAGGCGCTGGAAGTGGGCGTTGAACGTCCACCTGCCATCCAGCACGAGCCCCAGATACCGCATGCATTGCTTAAGTTCAATGCGGACCCCACCGATGATAATGTGGGATCCTGGCGGAGGCGCTTTCCGGGGCCCATGGAAGCAAAGTGCTTCCGTTTTATCCAACGCCACTTCCAGCCCCAACGAGCGGATGCGGGCGATGATTTGGGCGACACCAGCTGTAGCTAGACGGGCAGCCTCTCTGTAAGATTTCTCCCGGGCTAGGACGAGTGTGTCGTCGGCGTAACAGATGACGCTGATGCCCGGGAGATTGGATCCACGCAGGACCCAGTCATAACCTATGTTCCACAGGAGCGGCCCGAGGACCGACCCCTGTGGAACACCGCACGATATCTCCCTCTTGCATATACCGTCACGACCCTGGTACTCGATCGAGCGGCCACGCAAATAGTCCCCGACCATCCGACGCAAGTGGAACGGCATTTGGTGGTACCGGAGCGCCTCCCTGATGCAGCCCCACGGCAGGGTGTTGAACGCGTTGGCGATGTCCAACGACACCGCGAGCAACACCCCGCCTTCCGCCACCACCTGTTCCGAAAGAGCCTTGACGCGTAAGATCGCGTCGACGGTCGAACGACTCTCTCGGAACCCGAACTGATTTTCGGATAGGTCGGGGCCAACTCTGACCATGTGTTTGATGAGGCGCGCAGCAGTGATACGCTCGAGGAGCTTGCACGCCTCGTCGAGCAAAACTATCGGACGATATGCCGAGGGAGTATCCGCAGGACGACCGTCCTTGCGGAGCAAGATCATCTTGCCCGTTTTCCACTGCCCAGGGAAGCGGCCCTGCCGAAAGCACTCGGAGAAGAGCTCCTGCAGTCTCGGGCCTAGCACCTGGAGGGCCAGTGACAGTGCCTGTCCGGGGACGCCGTCTGGACCAGGGGCCCTGTTTTTAGCGCGCATGCGCATCTCCGCCACACCAAGCTCTGCCTCCGTGACCTCTGGCACGTCGCTGTCCTCCTGCTCACCCTCAGTTCGGGGAGCCATAGGAGGTGGTGTGATGGCCGTTCCGTCAGGAAATAGGACGGAAACGACATTCTCAATGAAGGCAGGCTCGAGACTCTGTGTCAGCGGAGGCGCCCATGGCCGTAGCTTGGCCCTGGCGAGCTTATACGGACGTCCCCAGGGGTCACCGTCCAGGAGCCGCAGGAACTCCTCATTGGCAGCATCCCTGGCCCGGCCGATACCCAGCTGCAGGGCCTCCTTCGCCCGTTTGTAGGACTCATACAGCTGGGCCTCGGTTTCACTGTCGCGGTAGCGGCGTCGGCGGTACCTCGTGTACGGGCGTCGTGCTGCAACACATGCGATACGCATGTCTGCCAGCTCTTGGGACCACCAATAGACTTGGCGTCTCTGAGGGCCCGACCTGGCCCGGGGCATAGCCGCGTCGCAGATTTGCAACATTGCATCCCGGAACCAGGCCACCGCGGCATCCACGTCCATCGGTCCGTCGGAAGAAGAGGCCCAGGACTGCACTATGGCGGCTTCGATCGCGACGTCCCTCTCAAGCCGGCTGAGAACCCATCTGGGTGACTCAGCGGCGCTCCGACTAGGCCGGCCGGCGCTCAGGACCACTGAAGGTGCAGAAACCTCAAATCGGATATACCGATGGTCGGAGAGAGTCTCTACATTCTCCAGGACCCTCCAGTGCTGAGCGCGGCGCGCCACTGATGGACTCGCTAATGAGACGTCCACAATCGAACCGCCATGTTGCCGCACGCACGTGTGTGCTGTTCCACGGTTGAGGACTTCCAGCCCTGTTGTGAAAGCCCACTCCTCGAGCACGTCACCACGCGCGTCAGTGATGGGGCAACCCCAAGCCGTAGCTTTGGCATTGAGGTCACCGAGGAGCAGGACAGGGTGGGTGCGGTTCCGCCCAATCAGGGCCCCCACATCCCCGAGAAAAGCCTCGAATTCTGCGAGGACTCTGTTGGGCGAAAAATAGACCCCAACCACGAGAACGCCCTGTATTAAGGCCGCAACGCAGCCCTGACGCCTCTCCACAACCGTCATCAGTATGCCTGCAGAGGCCTGACTGATAATGGACACCAAGCCCGCTGAGTCTCCTGCCCAGTTGTCCCTTGCAGGGATGGAGTACGGCTCCGCCACTACAGCCACGTGAATTGACCACTCCGCCATGCTCTGGAGTAGGAGATCCTGAGCTCTGGCGCAGTGGTTGAGATTTCCCTGGAGGAATGATAGGGCCATTATTGTGATGGCACATCAGTCTCCACCACGTCCATGGCCTGGATGGCCGATGGTTGAGTTGGCTGGAGGGGGGTCTGAGTGACCCTGGCCCCTCTGGCCTTTCCTTTCTTCTTGCCCTCCCGGGCAACGCAGGACTTGGAGCCCACTCTATGCTCTGCAGGCTTACCACTGGCCGCGCACACTGAGCAGTGTGGTGTCGCGGAGCACTGAGCGGCCTTATGCCCCGGCTGGCTGCAGCGATAGCAAATGTTGCTGCGATCTACCTCTGACGAGCACACATGCTGGACGTGCCCACCTTCCAGGCATCGGTAACACTGCATGGGTCTAGGCTCCAGCAGTGTCACCTTTGCGGAGACCCACCCCACCAGCAGACGACCAGCGTCGGCGATTTTCTTTGCCGCCGCAACAGGGCAGCGGAACCAAGCCCCACCCAAGCCGGAAGGACCGACGCGAACTTCCCCGACCTTCACGTCGTCTTGGGAGCATTCGCCAACTCGTGCGACAACCTCGCATATTTCTTTCGAAGTGACGGAGTCATCCAGACCCGACACGCGCATCTCCGCGCATTTGGTGGGTCTGGAGACCCTTATGTCTTCCGGCTTCAGGCATTCCCGGAGCTTAGCC
Source organism: Acronicta alni (assembly GCA_964056405.1). NCBI lineage: Eukaryota > Metazoa > Arthropoda > Insecta > Lepidoptera > Noctuidae > Acronicta > Acronicta alni. The sequence goes on along the minus strand of OZ043915.1, from coordinate 18,680,543 downwards.
GCTAGGGAGTCGGCTTTCTCACCGCTCGTGGCTCCGGGAATCTGCAGCAAGCGTGCACCCGTAGCTGCCGTCCGGAACTTCAACGAAGGGATACCGAGGCCAGCCAGGTCGACCTTCTGCTTGGCCTCAGCCAGGACAGAAGCATACGAGACGCCTCTTTCCTCTGCACCTGGTTGCAGCATTATAGACACAGCTGTTGAGCGTGGCGCCCGCAGCTTTGGCTTTCTATTTGCTGCCTGTTTGTTTTTCTTCTTCTTCTTATTCTTCTTTTTATTGCTGACAGTCTGCCACTCCCCTTCCTTGGGATTGGCAGCTGTCTGCTTCTGAGAGGCAGTAGGGGCATTGGCTCCCTTTTTCGCCTGGCCTGGAGCACCCTGGGCTGAAGCGGCCTGGGTTTGTGTGTCCTGCGGAGGCTGCGATGTCGTCTGGGTTGGAGCAGCTGGGGATTGTGTCGTGTTGGCCGAAATCGACGTGTTTGTGACCGACTTGGCCTGACCCTTCCTTGCCGCTCCACCGGTTTTCGGTGCGGCACTAGGTGCTGCAGCCTTCGCCGCGTAAGACTGAGTGGCTGGCGCTTGCTTTTGGGTGCTGCGGTCCCCAGCGAGAGGCGGGCGCAGGATCCTGCCCTCAATGACCCCGAATCTTGCAGCTAAGCTGGCCATCTCTGTTCGGAGTAGGCCCATCAGCTCCGACTCAGCCGGCTGGACTGCTGCTACTGGAGCAACTGGTTGGCGGATATTCGCCACGTCAGATTTGAGCTGCTCCAATTCTCGCCGCATAATTTCCTGGTCCGCCCTCAAACGGCTGTTGGCGTCTTGAAGTCGCCCGTTGTCAGCCTGCAGTTTGGTCAGTTCCTCCTGCAGGCGACTATTAGCAGCCTCCAGCTTGCCATTTTCTTCCGTCGCGGATAGGTGTCGAAGTTCGCTGGCTGCTTCCTCAATGACTTTCATTGCGTCTTTAAGGCTCCGCGTGAAAGTACCCTTCAGGTTACTCGACTTGGTGGCAACGTGTTGCACCACCTTTAGTCCCGCCGACACCTGCTCGAAAAGAGCAGCAGCGGTGAGTTCCCCCCCTGCGCTGCCAGAATCAGCCCTTGGCGTCACTCGCTTGGCCTTTGCGAGCTCAACCAGGTCTACAGCTTCCTCCTCGGCACGAAGGCGAAGCTCTTCCCGCCTGTAGGAGACTAGTTCAGCCTTGGCTTTGGCCAGCCCTACGTATTCGCCAGTAGTGGGAGGGCGACCTCTCCCCCTTCTGGCCGTACCGACTTTGACAGTCGGTGAGTCGTCCTCCGCTTCTGAGCCAGAGCGGCTCACATCACTAGAGCGCAGTCGTTTGCGCCCTGGTTCCCCGTCTTTCCAAAATTTGGAAGGGCTCAGCAAAGTACTGTGCTCTACCACCATCATCACATCACTGGATGTAGATCCGCAATCGGATACTACATCCTGCTCCACATCTTCTACGGTTTGGTTTTTATTTAATGTATCCATAATAGATCCCACGAGTGTGGGGGAAATAAAGGTCCACCCGGGCAGTGCCCCCTGTACCCGGGTAAGCGTAGAGTGTAACCCAACCAGGGGGTCCGCAGGTACCCTGGTGGGAGTCGCACTAGTGACTGGTTGCTCCGAGGAGCCCCGACCAGCCACACATCCCCTCGCGGTGCGCCGCCGCTTGGGATTCGGGGTGATTTGTTCTCGAGGTTGTCTTCCCCGCAGTCCGGGCGACCAAGCCAAGACCGACGGAGGGCACCTCACGCTGAGCCGCGAGACATGACCACAGCACTCAGCACATGTAAGAGTACCCTCCGATTTTACGGCGGTGGCAGAGAGACAAACTCCGCTGCCGGCTCGGTGGTAGGGTGAGTACACGCCGAGCCCGCCACCCTGGCCCAGTGAATAGGACCACCCCATTGGCCCTGAGAAGGGCCGTTTCATCTCCGACAAAGCCTCGCGGCCACGCGGAGGACTCCCCAACCGTGGCCCTGAAAAGGGCCGTTTTCCCCCCTCGAAGCCTCGCGGCCGCGCGGAGGGCTCCCCCCCCCTTGGCCCTGAAAAGGGCCTTTCCCCAGTGTCAGACCATTAGCCTCGAGCATCAAGACTCCCCAAAAGCCAGGAAGAGTTGATACCCGAGTTGCCCAGGGTGCACCAGGCTTCATGACTAACGTTCCCCCAGGACGTATCCCGAAAGGACTGATAGCCACGAAGCACACGAGGAGGTTGTCTGACCTTAGCACCCCACCCCAACCTAACCTAACCTAACCTAACCTAACCTAACCTAACCTAACCTAACCTAACCTAACCTAACCTAACCTAACCTAACCTAACCTAACCTAACCTTTTTTTTTTTTTTTTTTTTTTTTTTTTTTTTTTTTTTTTTTTTTTTTGCGTGTGGAAAATCCATCATGGACTTCCGCCGCCCGGGGAGGCGGCGGGGCGTGTCGGACTCCACCCAGAGTGAGTGACCTACCGACTAAAAAAAAACCACACGGTGTTCCTTCTCGCACCTGCTGCGTCGGGGGCTACGGGAACAGAGCATTCTTCCGCGGCCCCCGACTGGTGATGGCCCGCCGCAGCGGGCCCCGTCTTTGAGTTGGTAGGGGGGGAGCGAGGCGTAGACTCCCCCCCGCCGTCATGGAGAGGCGCGCGTGGAACACAACGCGCCACCGTCTCGGGTCCTTGAGGGGGAGCGACAGACGTTCCCCGTGTCTGTCGCCCCCGGACCGTTTAGGGAGGCTGGAAGAGGGCGTTGTCCGCCCTCTCCCGGCGACGACGTCGCCCGGTGCGCCTTCTGCGGATTGGGTCAGCGCTAGCACTCTCGCGCTCCCGCTCCGCAGCTTCCTTCTGCGAGATGACATCCTCGCAGAAGGAGATCACCGCGTCCCAGGACGCCGCGCCGTCGACCATCGAGCTGACGACGGCCGACAGCGACAGGTCGTCTCCCACCGCAGCGACGAGGGCACGGCGCGGCTCCTCCCAAGCCGCACACTCTGTGAGCGTGTGCAGCGCCGTGTCCTCTACGCAATGGACGCAGTGATGGCACCGGGCGTCCGGCTCCCTGCCTATGCGACACAGGTACCTCCCGAAGCAACCGTGCCCCGAGAGCATCTGCGTCGCCCGAAACGTCAGGGAGCCGTGTCGTCTCCCGAGCCAGCGCTCGAGCACCGGCCGGACCGCCTCGATGGTGACGAGGCCGGCGGTAGGGCGCGAAAGCCTGTCCCGCCATTCCGCCATCAGGACCTGATGGAGCTCCAACCGGCGCAGCGTGATCTGCCGCTGCGCCAGTCCCGCGCTCCGCGTCCGCTCCTCCTCGCGCCACAGATAGAGTGACGCGAGCGCTCTCGCCTCCAGGTCCCAGGGCGGGGAACCTAACCTTTATTTTTTTTTTTTTTTAGGGCGAAGAAAATGCCTTACGCATACCACCTCGTCCGGGGAGACGTTGTGGTTATGTGGGGCTTGCACCCACTAAAAACTCCGCCGTGAGCCGTCTTTCGCTTGGTTGATGGGACACGAGAACTGCTACGCATGACTTTCGCGACCCATCCAGCGCAGCCCATTGTCGGGCTACATACTCTTTTGGTGGCCTCCTGGGCATCACCACAACTCACGAGGGCCGACGGGACTCACCCGATCCGTCGTCGGCTCCTCCTAGGGCGGCATCAGGTCGCCATGTCGTCGCCGGCGTCGGCCGGCCCTCCTGCGACGAGCAGGGTCAGCGAGGGAGTCATCCTCTCTGAGCCGCTCTGCTGCCTCCTTCTGCGAGATAACATCCTCGCAGAAGGATGCGACAGCTTCCCACGCCCCCCTACTGTCAACCATTGCCTTGACCACGGCTGGCAGCGAGAAGTCTCCGCCAATTGTTGCTGCGAGGGCACGGCGCTGAACCACCCAAGCGGAGCACTGCTCGAGAGTATGAAGCGCCGTGTCCTCGCTGCACCCGCACTGGTGACACACGGGAGTCGGCTCCCGTCTGGCCACTGTGTGCAGGTATTTGCCGAAGCAACCATGCCCGGACAATACCTGCACCAAACGGAAGGACAACGTCCCGTGTCGCCTCCGTACCCACTCTTCCAGGATCGGCTGGATTGCCCCCACAGTCCAATGACCGGCACTGGGCGTTTCCAGCATCGCCTTCCATTGCCCCAACATTTGTGTATGGGCTTCCTTGCGCCATTCCGTGACCAGTTCGTGCGGCGGCCGTCTGCCACTCTCCGTTTGTAGGTCTGCAACTCGACGATATATTTCGGCGAGCACCTGTGCCTCCAACTCCCACGCGGGGAACCTAACCTAACCTAACCTAACCTAACCTAACCTAACCTAACCTAACCGATTCGCACCCAGACGCCAACCGCGCTGCACTCCGTGGTCATCACCTCGAAGGACGAGTCCGAGACTGGGGACCAAGTCCTGTCGCGCATTCGGCAGGCAGTAAACGCGACGGATGGGGGAGTGACGGTGGACAGAGTCAGAAAAGGGAAGGACAGGAAAGTGATTTTGGGGTGCAGAACAGAGAAAGAGAGAGAGGAACTAAAGAAACGTATAACGAAGGCAGAAGTCCTGAACATTGAAGATATCCAAAATAAGAACCCCCTCGTCATCTTGCGGCATGTGCTGGCTTTCCACACCGACGACGAGATCCTGAGGGCCCTGCGAAATCAGAACCAGCAGATTTTCGCTGCCCTCGAAAAGGAAGACGCTGGTGTGGAAATTCGGTTCCGTAAGAGGACGAGGAACCCCCACGAGATCCATGTGGTCTTAAGAGTGTCCCCGAAGTTGTGGAAACGGTTGACGGAGGCCGGAACCGTGCATGTCGACCTGCAGAGGGTCCGAGTGGAAGATCACTCGCCATTAGTGCAGTGTTCCCTCTGTCTGGGATACGGTCACGGCAGACGCTTCTGTCAGCAAACCGTTGAAAAATGCAGCCACTGTTCGGGGCCTCATAAGAAGGCAGACTGCGAAGTGTGGCGCGCTGGCGACAGCATGCCTACCTGCTGCAATTGCACCCAGGCAAAATCGGGCAACGCAAATCACAACGCGTTCAGCGAGGATTGCCCGATTCGCCGGAAATGGGATGCAATTGCAAGATCAGCGGTAGCGTATTGCTAAGGTGGTGCCGCGCCCACACATAGCAGAGAACCCCACCAGCCATCGAGCATATCGCGTCGTCCAAGCGAACCTACAAAGGAAACAGCTGGCAACCCATGAACTCATGATTGAGGCTGATAAGCGCAAGATCGCCTTTGCGCTGCTCCAGGAACCGTACGTGGGTGGGGCCAAAAAGATGAGAGACTACCGGGGAGCGAGAGTCTACCAGTGCGCGGCTCAAGAGAGTGGACCTGTAAAGGCGGCAATAGTCGTCTTTGACTCCGATATCGACGCCATACAGTGTCCGAAACTGACCACTAACAACATCGTAGTGGTCAGACTCAGAACCAGCGCCTGGGAAATCGTAGTAGTCTCTCTCTACTTTGAGCCAGACCAGCCCATCACGGGATACCTGGAGCACTTGAAAGCAATCATAGAGGACATGGGACCAAGGGGAGTACTTGTAGGTGGCGACGTGAACGCGAAGAGCGCCTGGTGGGGGAGCCCAAAAACAGACCCAAAGGGGGAGGAGCTGTCTGGGGCCCTCGAAGAACTGGGACTCCAGGTACTCAACGTCGGCGACACCCCTACCTTTGACACCGTGAGGGGTGGCAAAGTGTACAGCAGCTTCGTCGACATAACGGCCTGCTCAGAGGACCTGCTGAACCTGGTGGACAACTGGAAGGTAGACGACTGCGTCACGAGCTCAGACCACAACGGCATCACATTCAACATACACACACAAAGGGGACATGGCACACATACACAACGCACAACAAGAATATACAACACCAAAAAAGCCAAGTGGACCCAGTTTCGCGAGAAACTGGCCCAGCTCCACACACAAAACGGAACAAACAAAATAGAAATAGAAAAAATAGACAACAGGACAGAATTGGAAAACAAAATTACAGAATACACTAAAACACTTAGAGAAACGTGCGACGAAACAATCCCAAAAATAAAAAGTGCCAATATACTCACCTTGCCGTGGTGGTCCAAGGAGCTCGCCGACTTGAAGAGTGCAGTCTCCACCAGGAGACGCAGGATCCGCTGTGCCGCACCAGTCCGCAGAGAGCGGGTCGTTCAGGAGTACCTGGAAATGAAAGAACTATATGAGCAAAAAGAAAAGAGGGCCCAGATAGACAGCTGGAAGGACTTCTGCCAAAAACAGGACAGGGAAGGAATGTGGGAGGGGATCTACAGAGTGATCGGTCGGACTGCCAAAAGACATGAGGACGCACCCCTGGTGGACAACGGAACTGTCCTGACCCCTGAGGCATCGGCAAAGCTATTGGCAGACACATTTTACCCCGGAGATCCTGAAGATGAGGATGACGACGACCACCGCCAGACTAGGGAGACAGCGAAGCGTGTAAACGAGCCGAGTCATGATGAACACCATGACCCGCCGTTTACACTCCAGGAGCTGAAGTCGGCGGTGGAGAGTTTTAACCCAAAGAAGGCTCCGGGGCCCGATGGCTTCACGGCGGACATCTGCGCTCACGCAATTCTCCAGGAACCGGAGACGTTTCTTGCCCTGGCCAACAAGTGCCTAAAATTGGGCTACTTCCCGAGAACCTGGAAGGAGGCCACAGTGGTGGTCCTCAGGAAGCCGGGCAAGGAATGCTACACCACCCCCAAGTCGCACAGGCCAATCGGCCTCTTGCCAGTCTTGGGGAAGGTCCTGGAGAAGATGGCTGTCCGAAGACTGAAGTGGCATCTGATTCCACGGATGAGTACTCGCCAGTATGGCTTCATGCCACAGAAAAGCACCGAAGACTCCCTCTACACCATGATCCAGCACATCAGACTGAAGCTGGACCAAAAGAGACTTGTAACAGTGGTGTCTCTGGATATAGAGGGAGCCTTCGATAGCGCATGGTGGCCGGCCATTAGGGTCAGACTGGCTGAGGAAAAGTGTCCTGTGAATATCAGAAGGCTACTGGACAGCTATCTGGAGCAGAGAAGCGTTGGTGTCCGCTTCGCCGGTGCCGAGTTCCGGAAGTCCACGGAAAAGGGTTGTGTCCAAGGGTCGATTGGCGGTCCGATCCTGTGGAACCTGTTGCTGGATCCGCTGCTAAAGGGCCTAGAGCAGCAGCGTACTTATTGCCAGGCATTCGCCGATGATGTTGCGCTCATCTTCGATGGGGCGACAGCTCTGGAGATTCAGGGGCAGGCCAATGCCGCCCTCGAGTATGTGCGGAATTGGGGCATCAGAAATAAGCTGAAGTTCGCGCCACACAAAACCTGCGCGATGGTAGTAACCAGGAAGCTGAAGTATGATGTCCCAATCCTGCGCATGGGCGGGGTCGACATTGCCATGTCCAAGGAGCTGAAAATACTGGGCCTTACTATAGACGACCACCTCACATTCAACACCCACGTGAGGAATGTGTGTCGTAAAGGCCTGGATATTTTCAAGCAACTCTCCAGGGCTGCGAAGGTGAGCTGGGGTCTCCACACGGAGGTGATCCGCAGCATCTACACGGCGACGGTAGAGCCGGTAATAATGTACGCAGCAAGTGCCTGGGCCCCGGCAGTGAAAAAGCTTGGAGTGCAGAAACAGCTCAATGTGGTCCAACGAGGATTTGCCCAGAAGCTCTGCAAGTCCTACCGCACTGTGTCGCTGAACGCGGCGCTGATGCTGGCCGGCATATTACCCCTCGACCTGCGCATACAGGAGGCAGCCGCCCTGTACGAGGCGAGGAGAGGGTTCCCCCGGCCAGACCTTGGAGACCGCGAGGTCGAGCGTGCGGTGGCATTTGCAGAGACTCCTCATCCCGCAATGCACGTGGCCATGGGTTTCGTCTGCCTGGCTGATCAGGCAGACGTCGATGCCCACAGCAGTCAGGCGGTACGCATCTACACTGATGGCAGCAAGATTGACGAGAGGGTCGGAGCGGCTCTATCACTGTGGGCTGGTGACGCCGAGACCAAAGCCGTCAAACTCTGTCTGCCATCGTATTGTAGTGTGTACCAGGCGGAACTACTGGCCATCTGCAGGGCAACGCGGGAGATCCTCAGGCGCTCGGAGGCGAGTTTTGGCATATACAGTGACTCCAGGTCAGCTCTCCAGACAGTCACCAGCCAAGACTCGTCTCACCCCCTGGCAGCAGAGGCGAGGCAGAATTTGCGCCTGGCCTTGACCAAGAGCAAAGATGTGTCCTTGTTTTGGATCAAGGCCCACGCGGGGCTAGCGGGGAACGAGCGCGCGGACCACCTGGCCAAGGAAGCGGCTCTCAAGAGCAAGAGGAAGCCCGATTATGACCGGTGCCCGATCTCATTCGTCCGGCGGCAAATCCGCCAGGAGTCGATAGGCGAATGGGATCGGAGGTATAGGGGCGGAGAGACCGCTTCCGTAACCAAGCTGTTCCTCCCTAATGCACTCCAAGCGCACAGGATTGTGCAGCGGATCCAGCCAACAGGGCTCATCACGCAGGCGATGACGGGGCACGGTGGGTTCTCCGAATACCTGCACCGTTTCAAGTGTAAGGGGAGCCCATCGTGCATTTGTGATCCAGCGGTCCCAGAGTCAGTGCCCCACATTCTCTTCGACTGTCCTGTCCACGCGATAAGAAGGCACCAGTTCGAGACGGAGGCCGACATAGTTCTAACGGCAGGGACCTTAGCGGCGTGCCTATCGCAGAAGAGCACGCAAAATCTGCTGCTGGCGTATATTGACGACGTGTGCAAGCTCGTCGTCAAACGCAACAAAGCCGGCTAGGTACTCGTATACTTACTTCTTATACTATGACCGAAGCCGGCTCAGCACACAACAACAGCAGCAGACAAGGTCCCTGACCATGTTAGGGGTACTCGCATGGCAGGAGTGTGGTTTTAGCCGGTAAGAGTCCGGCACTACCCAGACAGCCTCACAAGCTGTCTGGGTGTCCATGAGGATTTCCCACTCCTGCCCAATTTTTAAAAATAAAAAAAAAAATAAAACCTAACCTAACCTAACCTAACCTAACCTAACCTAACCTAACCTAACACAAACTAACCTAACACAAACAAACAAACAAACAAACAAACAAACAAACAAACAAACAAACAAACAAACAAACAAACAAACAAACAAACAAACAAACAAACAAACAAACAAACAAACAAACAAACAAACAAACAAACAAACAAACAAACAAACAAACAAACAAACAAACAAACAAACAAACAAACAAACAAACAAACAAACAAACAAACAAACAAACAAACAAACAAACAAACAAACAAACAAACAAACAAACAAACAAACAAACAAACAAACAAACAAACAAACAAACAAACAAACAAACAAACAAACAAACAAACAAACAAACAAACAAACAAACAAACAAACAAACAAACAAACAAACAAACAAACAAACAAACAAACAAACAAACAAACAAACAAACAAACAAACAAACAAACAAACAAACAAACAAACAAACAAACAAACAAACAAACAAACAAACAAACAAACAAACAAACAAACAAACAAACAAACAAACAAACAAACAAACAAACAAACAAACAAACAAACAAACAAACAAACAAACAAACAAACAAACAAACAAACAAACAAACAAACAAACAAACAAACAAACAAACAAACAAACAAACAAACAAACAAACAAACAAACAAAAAAACAAACAAACAAACAAACAAACAAACAAACAAACAAACAAACAAACAAACAAACAAACAAACAAACAACCAAACAAACAAAACTGGGTAGGAATCGATTTTCTTGAGCAAGGATTACTGGATTATCAAATCTGCTTATAATTATACAACATTATTATTAGTATATGCGAAACCTGAAACACGTGTCTAGTATTTTTATATAAATAATCTATGTACAAAATTTAAAAACTTGTATCATGAAAAATCACAAAGTTATAAGCTTGTTAAGTTACCTGGTTGTCCGTACAAAAACATGCTCATCACGCGCAGGCGCCGCCCCGCGCCCGCATTGTCGCGGCGCTCATTGATGATAATGTGGCAGTAGGTATCTAACCGTACGGCGATTTCCGATTGCATTGTATTTAACTGATGATACATCACACTTTCTACATTTTCCATCACACTTGCAGTCTTTGAACTGTCGTAACGGTCAAGTGTAGGTAGACATTAATAAGTACTTTATTTGTAAATGCAGCCGTAAGTGATTAAATGTAGTCAATGCGATATGTTGCACCTTATACCAAACACTGTAAGTTCAAAATGGATGAAAAGTGTTAAACAACGCACTACTTAACCACAACAGGCTGTAGGTACAAATGAAAACGTGTGTTCATGTGTGTGACGATACTTTAATGTCAGATAGCTCCTCGTGCTGCACTGCCAGGAATACGTTATCACTTATCACCACAAACCGCTAGTATCCGTACCATTTCTTACACGAACACTATGCTTTTTACATACGATAGGTACACGTCAACCGAAACACAACTGCCGCGCGCTCGCGTTATCACCACAAACCGCTACTGTACGTACCATTTCTTAAACGAACACTACCTATGCTTTTTACATACGATAGGTACAGATCAACCGAAATGCCGGCGCTCGCGGTCGCGCTCTCGTTTTGTACCTACTTATCTGAACGGGAGCGACATACGTGCACACTTCCCTATAGCTGCCGGGCGACTGAAGTGGTTGGTTCACCCCCGGGCCCCGCCCGCCCCACTGCGCCCGCGCTGGGCGCTCAGTGTGTCGTGTCAGTGACCTGTGTTGCGTGCATATGATTGCGGATAGGTACTTAGTGTCGCTCGGTGTCCTACTCGTAACATTTTTTAAATGTTTATATCATCAAGACGCCCACCACCTCACCTCGTCTACCCGTGACATGGACGCTGTAAAGGGTCCGAAACGTCGGGATTAATAATACATATCAATATAGCGCGATTTAATCCGTAACAAGTAGTTAGTTTATTTCAATGTATAACATTCGCGTCAATGTTTGAAATCAGTACATAAGTAGTACATAAGGAGTAGATAAGGAGTACATAAGGAGTACACGAGGAGTACATAAAAGCACATAAGGAGTACGTAAGGAGTACATAAGGAGTACATAAGGAGTACATAAGGAGTATATAAGGAGTACATATGGAGTACATAAGGAGTACATAAGGAGTACATAAGGAGTACATAAGGAGTACATAAGGAGTACATAAGGAGTACATAAGGAGTACATAAGGAGTATATAAGGAGTACATATGGAGTACATAAGGAGTACATAAGGAGTACATAAGGAGTACATAAGGAGTACATAAGGAGTACATAAGGAGTACATAAGGAGTACATAAGGAGTACATAAGGAGTACATAAGGAGTACATAAGGAGTACATAAGGAGTACATAAGGAGTACATAAGGAGTACATAAGGAGTACATAAGGAGTACATAAGGAGTACATAAGGAGTACATAAGGAGTACATAAGGAGTACATAAGGAGTACATAAGGAGTACATAAGGAGTACATAAGGAGTACATAAGGAGTACATAAGGAGTACATAAGGAGTACATAAGGAGTACTTAAGGAGTACATAAGGAGTACATAAGGAGTACATAAGGAGTACATAAGGAGTACATAAGGAGTACATAAGGAGTACATAAGGAGTACATAAGGAGTACATAAGGAGTACATAAGGAGTACATAAGGAGTACATAAGGAGTACATAAGGAGTACATAAGGAGTACATAAGGAGTACATAAGGAGTACATAAGGAGTACATAAGGAGTACATAAGGAGTACATAAGGAGTACACAAGGAGTACATAAGGAGTACATAAGGAGTATTTAAGGAGTACAAAAGGGGTACATAAGCCCTTTATTTTAATGACTGCATCGGCTGTGGTGAATTTACTGATCATATGAAAATTAGCAAGTTAATACCTTTGTTTATATCAGGTAGCACATCTGACCCCACTAATGTATACTTATTTCAGTGTTACCTACGTTAAGTAAAATTTTCGAAAAAGTAATGTTGAATCAAACGTTAATACTAGGAATAAAGATAGGTTTGTTGTCTTTTCGACCAGGCTCCAGAAAATCAGTAATTCATTTAAATGTCAATTGTACAGGACGACGTCCGTATAGAATAAAATAGATAGTTAGAAATTTAAAAAAACAATAGATATATAGTCGTGCAGCCATTGATGTTACATATATTGATATGCATTATAATGACTTAAAATTACATTGTGATATTCAGTTGCCTAGCGGTCTGAGCTTGTCATGCTCACTAAAATGTCCTGCTGATGGTGGCGTTGTGTGTCGGGTCGTTTTATTCCCTACAACATGGTTGAGTCGAACGATGCCGATACGCACGTCATACTCGTGAACGAGTGCCGTCTGTCGGGGCTGGTCAGCTCTTACTGTCAATGGCAATCTCCTTAATTATTATTTTTCCTTTTCTGTTTAATAGACTGTAATAATTTAATTAATTTAATAGTACACATCAAACTGCATTGCTCTCATGTAAGTCTGACAATAATGATTTTTAATTTATCAGATATTACTGAAATCGTTACTGTGATTATATATATATATATATTTTTTAACTCAATAAAATTTAAATGTGAGTACTTTGTAGGCTAAATATACATACTTAGCTTTGAACAGTCTGGTGGTGTATCATGCGCATCCACCGAAATGCTCAAAAAGGATGGCGTCCTGCTACTCTGGGAAGACCACGGTAAAGGTCTGACGGTTTTTGTTGAGGGTTGACGGGTTTCGATGTTCATATAAATTGTCTAGGCGGACAACAGCAAGATATGTGCAAGCGTACGTACCTTAGACTGCGACCAGCACTCGATGAGCTTCAAACCTTGTCGTTTGGACTTGAGTAGACGGTAACGGATGTAGGTATCTAGTTTTACACTCAGCCACTCGCGGATCGATATCGATTTTTCGTATTGTTCGTTGTAGAGATTTAAAGATAAACTGTTCTGATGCACACCGCTCGCGAACTGTCATTCGTCGCGCCGCCCGTCACTGACGTAATGAAGTTGTACTCTTCGTCCGATTTGATTGGTGGTCACAGATGCCATAGTGCTGTCACTCTAAAGTTTGACGGATACGTACGCGCATGACAGACAACAAATTGGCGTCTCGTTACTGCTATGCACACTAGACAATACATGAACATCGATGCGGTTAATTGTGGTAACGGAACATCCCGCCCACCAAAATAGCAATGGTATTTTCCGATAAAAAGAAATAAAATAGACAAGTTTGATACTAAAGAAAGTTAAAACTATTGCTTAACTAAAGTTTGCTTAAATTAGATGAGCTTAATAATAAATTGATAAGACTGGAATGAGAGGACACAGTTCCACTAACGGTCGATTAATAAGATGGTTGCTTGCAGTTTTCACTAACGCACTCCGAGCTATTCCATCGCTACCAAATTGAAGATCTACTACTCTAGCAAGAGGCCATTGTAATGGCGTACGATTGTCGTCACGAATTATCACCAGAGAACCTATTGGTAATGGCCTAGATTCCTTCGTCCACTTTGAGCGTTGTGTTAACGAATTCAAATAATCAGTCTTCCACCTAAGCCAGAAATGTTGTTGGAAAGCTTGTAACATTTGCCACTGGTGAAGCCATTTTATGTTAATACTAACTTTTACCCGCGACTTCGTACGCCTAGACTTAGTAACACAATTGTTGTCGGATTGTATTCATGGGATAAGAAGTACTTTTTTTTTTTTATGTGATAGGGTGGGCAAACGAGCAGACGCATCGCCTGATGGTAAGCGATTACAGCCGCCCATGGACACCCGCAACACCAGAGGAGTTTCAGGTGCGTTGCCGCCCTTTTAAGGGGTTTGGGCCTCCGGTATCCTCACTCACTCGACGAAACACAACGAAAACGTTATTTCACGCCGGTTTTCTGTGAGGCCGTGGTATCAAGTCCGGTCGAGCCGGCCCATTCGTGCCGAAGCATGGCTCTCCCACGGTAGCAACATAAACAGCAAGGTACTCAATAATAATAATAATAATTTTTAAAACTATTTGTTAAATATTTAAAAATATCAATAATATGTATATACACGATGATTTTGTAGTCGTTTTGGAACCGAAAATTTTAGACTCTATATCAGTAATAGAACCTATTAAAATATAATTTAAAATAAATAAAAATATATTATTTTATTGATTATTAAAAGTAATATCATATTCGAACAAAAAATGAGAACTCATGATAATTCCACTCAATGTTACGTACTACGATCACTACGATCGATGTCATTCAATGTTACACACACAACACTAAGCGGTAAAACATGCCTAGACACGTTATCCGCCCATTGGATGCGGCGCGGCGCCCGCTGCCTACAATCCACGCACACAGCTGTAATGTATTATGTACCTACCCCTAGTAACAGGCTGCGCGGCGCCGGCGCGGCGAGCGCTCTCGCGTCGTCGCGTCGCCCGCGCCGCTCCCCGTTAACCACCCCGCACGGCCGCACCCGCCAGTTTTGTTGCAACTCGCGCGCGATAAAGGTTGCATTTTTTACGTTTTACGTAGCCACGCGAAAATGAGTTTTCAGTATGAATATTCGAACGCGGAGTAGGTACTTGACAATGGTTCAGCTGTACACTGTTACTAGTTACAATTTGGAAGGCCAAAGCTGAGGCCAAGCGGTTGTATTCCCGGCCAGAACATTTAAAGGCGCTGCGGCTACGAGGGATTGAAAGTCCTCAAGTACCTTCAACCCCTACCAACTTGGCTGCAACCCAGCGCCTTCTCAATCATGGACAATTCCGTGTGCCGGCTCACGCGCAAGGTCGAGGGCGCCTAAATGACTCGCAGGAGAACGAAGACGCTATTCTGGAGTAGGTACTTCGAGCGGGCTCCGCGGCGAAGCACGAGAATGGCGGCACAAGAATTTAATGTTAGCTAATGCTTTGTATGGAAAACATTAAATAATAATGGCTTAACATCCCTATAAGTTCCGTCGAGCTCACGTCATCAACAACAATGATGCACCGGCAAGAACTGCCCTATGTCAGCTGCCCGGCTCGTTATGCAAGTGTTGTGCGTGCTTACCCAAACAATCAGTTCCGTGATCGATGGATAGGCCACGTCGCGCGGCGGTCCCGTGGCTTGCCCACCACGGAGCCCAGACTTAACGCCCCTGGATTTTTCTTGTGGTCGGAAATAAAAAGACTCCTTTATACCCGTGAACATGAAAGTCTTAACGAGTTACGCAGTGCGATAGTGGACGCCTTTGATAAAGTGAAAAGTGATAGGCTAAAAGACAATAGCATAAAACGGGCACGTTTGTGTATTGAACGCGGCAGACTCCATTTCGTGTACTTGCTTCGGTACAGGGAAGTGTAAACAATTTATAAATAAACTTTTAATAGGTAAGTACTTAGCTATGTACATAAGTTAATTATTTTGTAAATAGCTCAAATTCCAAAAATCCAAACGCCTGAAGTACCTACTCAGTTCATTGTCTCTCTGTTTCTAATTATTGATACCTACAGTAAAATAAAGATAAGTTCAATTCAAATAAAGTATTTCTGCCGGTCCTAAGCCCGTGTAAAGTATGAACGAGAAATTGGAGTAGGTACAATTTACGTAGTTGGCGTGAAAATGTTGATGCGCAGCGGCTGTGCGAGCGACTGCTGCGCCTGTCGCGGGTTCGATCCTCGCTCGGAACAAATTTGTATGATCTGTGGGTGAATGTTCTGGGCTTGCGTGTTTGTGTATGTGAAAATTTATGTTTATAAATGCACCCATGACACAGGAGAAAATCCTAGTGTTGGGCAACGTTTTTTTTCTTAAATAAGAACTACGATAAAACCTACCTACACACAGTCTTATTCTAATTTTTTTAGTAAGAATGTAGGTATTACGTTCGTGTCCCGTATCAGCTGATTCGCTGGGCGCCATACTTGTCCTATTTGAACTGTGATCCTAGGTACCTACCTAACATCAAATTACGTCGCTATCTGCATCGTAATGCAATTTATTTTAATAATAAAATGTACTTGTCTAGCTACTAGCTATTAAATCACGCGTAGTAGGTACTCAGACGGATCATCCGACCGTCCGTCGCTCCCGTTGCTGTAGGTAGGTGACCAGCTGATGAGCTGACTCGTACCGCGCCGCGCCGCCGCGCCCGCGCCGCCCGCCGCGCATCATTGATAAATGGCAAGCTTGAGACTGAGGCGGTTTAAGAATGAAATATTCGTGCACTACTACGAACAAACTCGAACAAGTGAAATTTTTTTTTGAAATGCCAACTTTTTTATTATTAGCTGTACAGTCAACTTAATATTTTTTATTTGTACTACTAATTATCCTAAGTTACCACGTTGCGGTTCCAAAACGACTATAATTTCACGCTGTATAAATGAATAAAGAGAATAATAATAATAATATTTATTGTTTTCTTCCACAAAGGTTATTTACAATATCAGATATAACAATAAAATTAGCAGCATATCCTTTGTGGGAGACTGGTATCTGAACTAGGTAGCCCTGTCATACAGATTACCAGGCCCCCGCCAATTCAGTACATAGAGATCTAATATTTAGTGGTAATCTTACAATGATTTTGACATTTGAATGCAAAAGCAATAGAAAAATAATTAATAAAAATGCATGCGATAAGTGTGTTTGTATATTGAATTGTGTAATGAAAAGGTATATATTTCTTATTTTGATACGATTAGGAGCTGTTCGGTAGTATCATATGTTTGTTTTAATAGCCAGGTCGTGAGTACTTTTTTACATTTGTTTTTGGTAAGTGCATATATTGGTAGAGTGGCGTTAATTTTATTATACAGGTAATTTTAAAGTTATTTAGAAAAGGAAAAATTGGACCGCGGGCAGGATTCGAACCTGCGTCTTCTGGTTAGGTACACCAGACGCTATGACCACTAAGCCACCGCGATACCTACCCGTCATGTCAATGAATACATAATTTCATTTGTTAGGTTGTCGCTAATATTGCGAGAGCTACTTGTAAAAAATTGTGTAATCGTTTTCTAAATTACTTTTTTCGCCATCGGTGCACAATTTTGCTTCGGCTCGCAGTCATTGGCAATACCTACCTAGGTACCCAGTATTATTAATCCATCGTAGGTAATATACCTATCTCTCAAGCGTTCGTCTGTTGGTAGGCAGGTGTTTTATTTAGTTGCCGTGTGTTCAAAATTATTATTATTTTGAATTTGCATTTTTTATTTTATTTTATTTTTCTCATCAAGTATATCAAGTTATAATATCCAATCACTATGCGGCATGAACCCGTAGCTATTACAGGTTGGTGTATCGTTTAATCGTTTTTTCTTTTCACACAAATAGGTACCTATCTGAAATTTTATTTTGTGGAAACTAACATCACATACTTACGTACATAGACGTACGTACGTACGTTGAGTGTGCAATATTTTATTCTAACAGCGTTAAACCGGTTAAGCTCAGGTGTCCGTTTTGTCTTTGATTTTTTTTTTGTAACTACGTTGACGACATTAGTCGTCGCTTTGTTATTAAACAAAGCATGCAAAATGCTTTGTTATTAAGCAAACATGCCATGCCTAGCCAAAACGGTTAAATGTAGAAAGTTGTTATTTACACCTACAGCCTGCTGTGGTTAAGTAATGCGATGTTTAACACTTTTCATCCACTTTGAACTTTAAGTGGTTGGCATAAGGTGCACTAATCGCATTGACTAAATTTTATCACTTACGGCCGTATTTACTAATAAAGTACATAATAATATCTACCAATACAACCATTGCGGTAGTCCAAAGCCTGCAAGTATGATGAAAAATGTTATCACCAGTTAATTGCAATACAATCGCCGTATGGTTAGTTACTACTGCCAAATTATTTCTTTCAATGAGCACAAGACGACGCGGGGCGCGGGCGGCAGCGGGTGGGTGCGGGCGGCGGCGCGTGGGCGCCTCGTGCCGCGCGGTGCGCATGTTTTTGCATGGACAACGAGGTAACATAACATGCTTATAACTTTGTGATTTTGTCATGATACCGTTAAAAAATACTAGACACGTGTTTCAGGTTTCGCCTATACTAATAATGACCTTGTATATCGGGATAGTCATTAGCACGGACTGTAACTGGCAGGGGTCATGAGTACGAGAGCTATAACGGAACGCCAGCACATCATCATCATCATTGTAGCATCATCGCAGACACCATCATCATAGTCAAGGTTATCGTTTGCTCGACCTGGGAATCTAATCCAGGAAATGTAGCGTAGCAGTCGCGCTTACGACCAATAGACCAACGAGGCAGTTAACCACAAACAACGCACATAACCATGAATATATCCATAAATATCTTGATACATTGAGTTGTACCCTTGTCCCTTAGTTACTAGCTACGGCTACGATTACCGCTTAGCATTAGAGGGAGCGTGTGCTGATTAGAATTAAAACAATCAAGGAAGACATAAAGTTTTTATTTAGACACTAGAAAATGTTCAAAAATACACCAATCATTCGGTATGAATTACAAGCCACCCTAGGTGCTATCGTAAAAAAAATATATTCACAGGTCTCAGCTCCGACCGTATCGGCTTGTTCGCAATGGCGGCCGGGCGGAATGATTCGTCTACGAAAATTATTGTCGGTCTAGCGACACCCGGTGACGGCTACATCGGTCGCGGTCGCGGCGCGTCGTCTATGATCGGCGCCGGCTGAGCGTGAGTGTGAGTGTGAGGGAGCAGTGCATCACGCTCGGGGCGCGTACGGTAGCGCGGCGCGGGCGCGCGCGACACCGCGGCGCCGGCGCCGGCCAGCAGCGCCAGCGGCTCCGGCGGGGACGGCGGAGCGGACGCCGACAGCTCCGCGCCTGCGGCCGCCGCCGCTAGCACGTCGCCTCGTTCTAGCGACCACTGCCGTCTCAACGGCCGACGACTACTTCCCAGGCATCTAATTGCAAATTTGCACATAATGTACTTTAAATATTATTATATTAAACAAGAATATAGATTATACATTTTATAAATTATAATTTTTTTATTGATAATTATTAAGGTAAAATATAATACAAAGATTACTTACAATTAATTATTAAGAGCTATTACAGTGTTCGGTGAATGTACTAGGATAAACCTGTGTTACAGGCGGCATGTGCTAAACAGATTTTCTTAATGAAATATAACAATTTATGATCTCAACAGTAAGTAAAATATATTAAGGAAATTTATTATAGCGAGAAAATAAATAATACCTTTAACCTTATTTCATAATATTAATTAATAGTTCGGCCTCATCATAACATTGTAAATGTTTATAAATAGAAGATACAAGAACTCAGAGAAAACGAATTGCTTTTTTATAACTTTAATTTCAATTTTTTTTTTAAATACACCATGTATAGGTACATGCAAACTACTTCAGCCAATATGGCAATGGGCCGTGACGTTTATGTAATGTTGAACACTTATTTAACCCCATTATTCAAAATACTTATTTCAATTTTTGCCATTAAATCTTTATAATAAGTAATAATCCCAAATATCACTAGCGCGTCTTTAAAACGTAACGTTTAAACGTTGTCAACGTAATGAATTGTCCCCAAAAGCTAAGAGTTTGATTTTTTTTTCAATTTAATTATTCAGCAATGATGTACCTGTAACGTGAATATTGCGCGCTGTGGTCGCCTGTGGGCAGGGCGAGCGATGTACGTGACTCGCGGGTGTCGCGAGTGTCGCGAGTGTCGCGGGTGTCGCGGGAGTCAGCGGCGAGGCGCGTCGGCCGCGGCGGGCTGCAGTCTGCCGACACTGCGCCGGACCTCAGCCATGCTGCGCGTATAATCACCACTGAGTACAAGGGGTCCAGCGCAACGCGGCGGCGGCTGTGGCGGCGGCACTCACCCTGCTTGTCGGGAGTGACGGTTGGGTCGGAGCACTGTCGCTCCACACCGACGCCGTGTGAGCCGCGACCTGGTGAGGGGCTGGGAGCTGGCAAGCACTCGCTCTCGTTCTCACCGTCCATTTCAAACAAAACTTCCTCGGATCTGAAAAAGCAGCAAAATATGTGTCCAACCAATGACATATATTATTATATCTACTACATACTCTAAATATAAAGACCATCATGAAATTCAAGTCCAATGTTGATTTAATTGTATGTGCATACTTTTGAATGGTTAAAACGTACAGTCAGCAACGAAAGTCGCTGAACATAACAAAATTTTGAAAACATCACAGCTCCAAAACTTGTCCAGAGGTTTTTTCTATTAAGGTAACTGAATGGTCATGTATGCAATTATTTCGCATAACCTTCACAAGTCAGTAACTTCACACTTATTAAAATCATATTGAAAATTGCAACATGTTCAGCGACTTTCGTTGCTGACTGTACCTATTTGTACGGTTACAAATAGTGGCTCACTATCATAAAATTTCGAAAACTACAAATCCTACGAAGTTGTACCTACATGGTCCACAGGCTTCATACACCCCATAGTAAGAGTCGATAAGTAAGATTTTAGGTACCTATGTGGTTTATGTGTACGGGCAAGGAAAACAGAGAGCAACGCGAGTAACAAAGGTAGCGCTAGAATAAAGGCTAAATAAATCATAACATTATAATTATCTAAACATGAAAAGCAAATTATGAACTGATAATAGGAAAAAAAGATGCAATGCGTGATACAAACAATGATAAAGCCATTGATAAAAATAACATTAAATTACGTTGGGTGGTAAAAGGGCCATCAGCTCAGCATATCATATTTATCATAATATTATAAATGTGAATGTTTGTTTGTTTGTTACTCAATCACGCAAAAACGGCTCAACCGATTTGCATTAAATTTGATACACTATTAGTATTTTCCCGATTACAGATTGAACTTTGACACAATTTGTATGAAGCTTATATAATATATAGAAAAAAACAGATTGGATTGGTTATTGAAATCGGCCGTAAGTCTACGCGTGCGAAGTCGCGGGTAAAAGCTAGTTGTTAATTAATATATTGCTAATACAAGTACATAAGTACTATGAATTCGTGGGAGGAATACTTGTTGCCTTAAATTGATACCTAATACTGCACGCTGGTATTCACCTACTTACCCACCAGTGAGTGCCACACGCTCGAAACTGATGTAGGTATATGTATATAGTGTTACGGTACTGAGGGTTTATACATTAAAAGATCATATAAATACATACCTACATAGTTAAAATATTATAAAACTAAAACATTATTTTGGGCGGGCATTAAAATAAGTGTCTACCTAATATAGACTAACCTAACATAACCTACAAACAATTTCTATCATTTAAAAAATAGGTCTGTAGGTTTATTTGTCATCTGTTTGCCTGTGAATTTGCACACGTATCAAATCATAACTATTGAATTGATTAAGAAGAACTGTAAAGGAATTCATAACCCTTATCTTGAGGCCACGTTTAGTCTTTATTTAATTAAAATCGGTTCACTCTATCAAGAGTTAACCATAGAGAAAACCATATCAGCTGTGCGTGACTATAATAACAGTAAGAAAACTGTGGAGGACAAATTGAACACGGAACAATTAAATATCGCCGGTAAGAGACAGGCAGTCTATACAGCGTGAAATTATAGTCGTTTTGGAACCGCAACGTGGTAACTTAGGATAATTAGTAGTACACATAAAAATATTAAGTTGACTGTACAGCTAATAATAAAAAAGTTGGCATTTCAAAAAAAAAATTCACTTGTTCGAGTTTGTTCGTAGTAGTGCACGAATATTTCATTCTTAAACCGCCTCAGTCTCAAGCTTGCCATTTATCAATGATGCGCGGCGGGCGGCGCGGGCGCCGGCGGGCGGCGCGGGCGCGCGGCGCGGGCGCGCGGCGCGGCGCGGTACGAGTCAGCTCATCAGCTGGTCACCTACCTACAGCAACGGGAGCGACGGACGGTCGGATGATCCGTTCGAGTACCTACTACGCGTGATTTAATAGCTAGTAGCTAGACAAGTACATTTTATTATTAAAATAAATTGCATTACGATGCAGATAGCGACGTAATTTGATGTTAGGTAGGTACCTAGGATCACAGTTCAAATAGGACGCCCGTATGGCGCCCAGCGAATCAGCTAATACGGGACACGAACGTAATACCTACATTCTTACTAAAAAAATTAGAATAAGACTGTGTGTAGGTAGGTTTTATCGTAGTTCTTATTTAAGAAAAAAAACGTTGCCCAACACTAGGATTTTCTCCTGTGTCATGGGTGCATTTACAAACATAAATTTTCACATACACAAACACGCAAGCCCAGAACATTCACCCACAGATCATACAAATTTGTTCCGAGCGAGGATCGAACCTGCGACAGGCACAGCAGTCGCTCGCACAGCCGCTGCGCATCAACATTTTCACGCCAACTACGTAAATTGTACCTACTCCAATTTCTCGTTCATACTTTCCAAACCAAAACAGTGACTAGCTCATGATTCACCACTTAACATTAGTATACATTTTTGTTTGTTTAAACTTTTATACTTTCACTATATAGTAATAGATAATCATCGGTTCTATATCACTAAACATACACACACATATACTACGAACCTAACTAAAATTATTTACCTACACCTGCATTCATCACACACACACTATGAACAAAAATACACACTAACCTTTTCACATTCTTATCCTATTCTCACTCGAAGTCAACTTTTTATATGTTCCATTAAGTTCTTTCCACTTTCTTTTAAAATAAGATCACTCCGCAGGTCGCTAGGGTATTGGGTTTCTCTAAGTTATAAATGGCTAACATAAACAAAATTAATACTGACCTGGACTCTTTGGAGGCGTCGACGTCATACACTTGTCTCCCAAAAGACTGCAGGCTTTATATAAATACTGAAAGAGGCATTACACTATTCCATTTAAATATTAGAAGCATAAATAAAAATTTTGACCAACTCTGCCTATTACTATCCGAGATAAACATTAAATTAGATATAATAATACTCACTGAATGCTGGCTCCGAAAAATAAATAACTTACCAATCCTTGAAGGATACACGTCACATTATATATACCTCACTAAATCAAAACCAAAATGACGGCATAATCATTTACATTAATTTGAATCTAACGTGCAAAGTAAACGAACCAATATTCAAGGATGGAAACTGTCTCGTTTGTCAATAAATAGACCGCAGTATTAGTGTGGTAGCCATATACCGATCCCCTTCTTGATCTAGCAAAGAAAAATTTAATAACTTCATTAATAGCCTTAATACCGTGTATTTATTTATTTATTTATATACACTTTATTGTACACCGATAAAAATACAAAAACATCAGGACACAAATTAATTTAAAACATACAATGGGCGGCCTTATCGCGAACAGCGATTTCTTCCAGGCAACCTTTGGATGGACATATCGGAACAGAATTAGAAATGGGGTTGACTTCGGTGCAGAAATTTAGAAAGGAATTAAATTATACTTTTAATAATAGACATAATATATACATATATACATATATAAATATATATAAAATTATAAACAGCAAGAGGAGCGAATGAACTACGATAAATTAGTAACATGGTTAAAGAGACAAGAAATGTTCCTTCACAAGCCTTTTGAACACTGGTAGTGATTGTGCTCGCCTTATAGACACTGGCAACGCATTCCACAAACGAGCAGCCTGAACTGAGAAAGATTTACGGAAAAAAGTAGTGGAGTGCATTGGCATCTTGAGTCTCAAGTTATCCGATGACCGTAAGAATCGGGTGTGGGTGTCGCCAAGGAATTCAAAACGTTTTTTAAGATAGAACGGGGTAGAAGGTTGAAAAAGTACATTGTAAAGTAGAGAAAGAATATGAGCATTCCGGCGAAGGCGAATTGGCAACCACTTAAGCTTAACTCGAAATTCTGAAACATGATCATATTTGCGTAAACCAAATATGAATCTTATACAAAAATTTTGAAGACGCTCAAGTTTATCGAGTTGCTCTTCCGTAAGGTCAAGATAGCTGACGTCGGCATAATCAAGGATGGGTAGAAGGAGTGATTGAGCAAGCGCAACTTTGGTCGTAATAGGCAAGAAGTTGCGTAACCTTTTCAGACTAGCTGCAGATGCATATAATTTACGACTAACTTCCTGTAATTGAATAGTCCAAGAAAAATGTCTATCAATATAATATATCCCCAAGTTCTTAACTTTATCACTAAAAGGGATTGTAATATTTTCAAAAGAAACTTGGGGAAGAGTTGACCAGTCAATTCGTGAGACGGTTCTGGAACTGCCTACCACAATAACTTGAGTCTTCGTAGGGTTCACCGTAAGTCCATATCTCTTACTCCAGTCGCCAATACAAGCCAGATCTTTATTTATTGTGGAAACCGCTTGTGACAAGTTTCCTAGGGGAGCCCGGCAGTAAATCTGCAAATCATCAGCATAAAGGTGGTAGGAAGAAAGTAATTGATCGGAAATAGAGTTTATGAAAACTGCGAAAAGTAGTGGAGATAAAACGCCACCCTGTGGAACGCCGGCAGAGGTATTGCTCCAAGAAGAAAAAGCTTCTTCAATGCAAATGCGTTGCCGGCGGCCGAACAGGTAACTACGAAACCAGTCAACCACCGATGGAGATATGTTAATAGAACGTAGAATACCAAGCAAAATATCGAAATCAACGGCATTAAAGGCATTACTAAAATCTAGCAACGCCATTACCGTTAGATTACCAATTTCCATGCCTGATCTGATATCTTCCGTAACATTGACAAGGGCTGTAGCTGTGCTGTGACCTTGGCGAAAACCAGATTGAAAGGAATTAAGGAGGTTGTTTGTGGAGAGGAAAAAGCTTAATTGATTATATATTAGCCGTTCGAGAACTTTAGATAAAAATGGAACAATGGATATGGGACGATATTCAGAAAAGGATGCTGGGTTGGATTTTTTTGGTAGTGGAATAACTTTAGCATCTTTCCATGAACATGGGAAGACGCCACTAGTGATAGAAAAGTTAAATATATGACAGATAACGGGAAGGATAATGTCAAGCACAGGAAGAATCATGTTACGGCTGACACAGTCACCACCAACTGCGTTGGAGGTAATTGATACCACGCTCTTTTTAACATCACATGCGGAGAATAGACTAAATGAAAACGGGGAATGATTGGGAGTGGGAACAGATGAAAGATGATTCAAAGTGTTAAGTTTAGTTGTCACATCAAAACTAGACGAAGTAGTAAAATGTTTATTCAGTAAGTTGAGATCTAATTCTTTAGGAATAGTTTCTTGGCGAGATTTCCCGACCCCCATTGATCTTAGAAATTTCCAGGCTTTTGCTGGATCTCCGTTTTGAACAGAGTTGTGGATATGTTGGCGTTGAGCATTCCTACACATCTTATTGCATTGATTACGAATTTTGGCATATCTTTCCTTATTCGCATCCGATGATCGACACTTGTACTTGGATTTAGCCACCGCTTTCCTATTGATTAATGTTTTTATATCATCAGTGAGCCATGGTGAAGGTAAATGTTTCACTTTTACTGCCCGAACTGGTGCGTGACGGTCGTACAGATCTACAAGTGCAGTTGTGAAGAACTTGACTTGTTCGTCGACTGAAGAAGAGGCAAAGAGAGGAGTCCAGTCTATACAGCGAGCATCCTCGCAAAGGTCATTGATGTTAATAGCACCAAAGTTACGCTGCATAAGAGTTTTAGGTTTTATTTTGGGAAAACGAATTTTGTAAGAAAGAAAAATAAGGTCATGATAGGAAAAAGCATCCGCTGAACACTGCCCATGCTTAGCGACACGATTAGGAGAAGAAACGATCATCAAGTCAAGAAGCGAGGGATTAGAATTGGGAAAATGATGAGTAGAATTAAGCGGAAGAATGGACAGATTACTAGAATCTAGTAAAGAACGTAGGGAGGAAGAGCGGTAATCTTGCTTAAGGAGACAGGTGTTAAAGTCACCCATGATTATGCTATGACTGTAAGAAGGGATTAATGTCTCTAAGATGGTTTCAAAAGAAGAGAAGAAATTGACACGTAAAGAAGGACAATAGTACACACCAAGAAGTAATTTTGAGTGGTTTATATCTACTTCAAGAAACATATGTTCACCAGCATTTAATGGCGGAGGTTGTGCTGACATATTAATTACAGAGAAAGGAATATTTGTGCGAAGGTATATGGCAACACCACCACCACCACCATGCATTCGGTCATTTCGAATTAGTTGGAAGCCGGGTAAAGAGTAAGAAGTTGAAGGGAGACACGGTTTGAGCCACGACTCTGAAATAAGAATAGCATGAATATGTTTACAGTCAAAGCTCGCCAGCATATCGGGATAATGGGCCGGAATACTCTGAGCATTTATATGAACGACATTGAAATTCTTGGGAACATCGGAAAACTGGGCTGTCAATGTGTCGGCTAGTGAAGGAATACTTAAAAAACTGTCATCGTGGCTTGATAAAGAATAAAAATTTTCTTCATCGCTACTGATCTCTGATGACATAATAATAAATACAAACTAATATATAATAATATTAAATTACAAACTCCCAAAAAAAAATTAATAATAATGGGAATATAAAATAATAATAATTTAAAAAGAAAAAAAAAAATAAAAATAATAATGTCCACCTGCCGGTTTAGTGCAATAGGCAAATTAAAAAAAAAATATTTAAAAAAGAACAAAACAGAAATAAAATCATGCAAAGCTGTCCGTGTAAAAGAAAAAAAAAATTACAATATGTGTCATCTCATTGTGCGTGAATTGGAACGCGCTGTGGAATGAAATCGTTAAAGATCCTAATTCAGTTCAATTAACATTGACATTGACAAGTAACATTGACACATTGACTGTCAGAGTGACAGCTGATCAATTTACTGTCCAGTGTCAGTTGTAAGTAAAACTAAAGGTTTTCTGTGATTTTATGATGAAAATAAATAAAAAGTGGCGGTATACGGACAAATGAGACAACAGACAAATAATAATAAAGTTACCCGGACATTGCCTTACATCACAACAATGGATGAATTCACTTTCTGACAGAAGCAGCACGCTTAGCCTTCGTGTTCTGAATGGTAGATTTCGGTGCAGCAGCCGGTAATGGATTGGGCTCGGGATCCAACGCAATTCTATTCAATTCTCCAAGAGTCTCAACCCGCTGTCGTTTACCATCAGGGCCAAGAACAAAGACATAGCCTGCCTTAGTCCAACTTTTTGCTACGCCGAATTTTTCTCTTGCTGCCAAGAGTACATCGTGGCGACCTTTGGTGAGAAACTCCGAGACTGTGATGCCTGAACCCTTCAACTTCGCTTTGGAGAACCAGACCTCATCACGGACAGCCAGACTCCCCAGCTTGAATAAGATGGGCCTTGTTTTATTGGGCACTGCGCGACCCATCCGATGACAACGACTAATATGGGTTTGAGAAAAGTCATTCATCCTCAGCCTATTACGGATCACATCAACAAGGACTTTTTCAGTGTTTTCGTTCTGTTCTTCAGTGATTCCGTGAAGAAGAAGGATCTTTCTGCGGCTTCGCATCTCCAAGGTGTCCACTCCGCGAGCAAGTATCTCCACCTGCTGTTGGAGGCTGCTTAGGGCTTGAGTAATGAATTTTCTGAATAATGAAAATTCTGCTGCCAGGCTTGAAGTAGTGCTGGGTGTAGAAGAGGTCTTCTGCAGTTCTCCTTCAAATTCAGACATCCTTGAGTAGAACATTTCTGTTACCTCAGTTAGTGTGTTCTTGAGTGCATCCATTGTGATTTTAATGTAGTGAGTATATAGAATTAAAGGATATAGTGACAGGATAACACTGTACCAGCAGGTAAATAGATTTAACTTTTGAAAAATATCATTAAATGTTAAAAAAAAAAAAAAAAAAATGTGTAGTGTATGTTAATATAAAAACTCAAAACATTATTTTGGCAGGGGACCTGAACATCGACATAAGTCCGAACTCAACTGATCCATTTCGTGAAGAATATTTAACGCTTAATGCCTCCCATGGCCTTTTTCCCTCACATTTTCACCCTACTAGAACAAATACGTGCCTCGACCACTTTTTTATAAAATCTGATTTTCTATTTACAACACTCATTTTGGAGTCCCAGATAACCGAACATATCGCTCCTTGAATACAAAAGGGCCACAATTAAAAAAAAAATGAAAATCGTTTTATTGCAAAAATGACACCTGAACCGACTATATTTTATAGTGAAAAAAAAACTCCCATCATTTTTGCTTTTATTATGGCTGCACTGACTTACCGCCATTTTTGCATTAGCTCACTTTGACAGGTAATGTCAGTGCAAAACCGCCATTTTGTTAGTTGCGCCCGGAGATTCAACGCAAACGTACGTCGGTTGCGTGAAAAAGTGCCACAATCCAAAATACGTCTGTGTTGGATTCAAAATTTCAGGTAAGTGTGATTATATTTTACAATACAAAAGTGCCATATTTTGGAAAACGTCCGTTTTGCATTCTAACATTAGTATTTGTAGCCATAATATATAATACAAAAGTGCCATATTTTGGAAAACGTCCGTTTTGCATTCTAACATTAGTATTTGTAACCATGTTTTGTAATACAAAAGTGCCATATTTTTGAAAACGTCCGTTTCGCATTCTAACATTAGTATTTGTTATTATATTTTGTAATACAAAATTGCCATATTTGAAATGCGTCCTTTTTGTAATCCAATATTAGTTAAGTATAATTATATTTTATAATACAACAGTAGCATATTTTGAAATATGTCCCTTTTGCATTAAATTATAGTGGAATAAATAATTGTTTTTAGCGTGCTAGAATGGGAAGGCCAGAAATATGGCCGTTTTGCATGATCATAATTAGTTTTCGTTACAATTTTAAAAATAAAAATTACCATTTTGATGTTAATTTTGTTCTATTCTTATTACTTCAGTGATTTTTAACTTAAAAATCATACAAATGTATTTATTTGTTTGTAAATTAATAATATAAACTAAATTGAAGCCCTGTCCCTGTAGCTTTCGTCACTAATTTAAAGATTTTTAAATAATATTAGTGAGTGTTTATAGGAACCTATAATAATATGGGTAGATATTCGTCAATGTTGAAAAATATGTGATTAAGATGCATTGCCCCATATTTTCTGTGAATTTGAATGTTAAATATGAGGTGTAAGCTTAAATTTGTTAAATATAATTAAGGTGTTATTCCTGGCAAATTAGTATTGAAAATGTCATAGGATTGTTATGTATTTGATTGTGTGTATGTTTTAGTGTATGTATGTATTGTGTGTATGTACTAAGGACTGTATAATATGTGTATAGAATTGTGTGTATTTTATGTTTTTTAGTTATAAAACGTTTAAGATGTTTTTTTTTACAGATTGACAAAATGAATAGAGCACGGAAAATGTTGAATATGGCAACCTCCGTTCAAGAATCGGAAAAAGTTCAAGCATTACCTGGCCTCAATAATAATGTGCAAAATAAAACTTTCTACGCATGAGAGTTTTTTGGATTTAAAATCTCTGGCTGTCGGCAATTACACTACTACAGAAGACGGACAAAAAGTCAAATGGGCCAAAAAGTCAAAAATTAAAGTCCATCGAGATTATGAGAACAAATTTTTATTCAAGACTTCTTACGAAACTGAAGAGTTTACCTCGGTAGCCACGCTGACAAAAAGAAGGTCTGCTAATCCTATAGCGCCAAAAAAACTGTACAAACAAAAACTTAAAATAACTGAAACTAAAAAACAGGGTATTCTTAAACTTATTGAGAAAAATATCATTCCTAAGTATTACCAAAGCTTTTACGAAAATTTGTAATTTAAATAATAGATACCTAATTGTGATAATATTTAGAATAGTTAATTTTAAAAGTTCCTTTTGATAATAAAGACTTATAAATTTCATACAAATATTTACATAACAATAATAAATAACGATTATAAATTGTAACTGTGCCTTAAATTGTTTATAACTGTGATTTTGTAAGACTACTTAGATTGTTATTGTGCAATAGAATTATTACATATAAGCTATAATATTTTGCTACTGAATTAAGTGCCTTTAGAACTGATCTCGTATTTTGTTTTGTTTAAATTGTTAATGTTAAACAGAGACAAATTAGTGTCGTCAGTTGATTATTTTTTGAGTTTTTATGAGAATTTATTAATGAATATGGTTATTTTATGTATACTTTGATAATGATTATTACAGTTTTATCTCTTGTTTTTTTCTATTATTCCTACAAATATAATTGTTTTAGAGAGGTTTAATTTTACTGAATAATAGTTACGTACAAAGTTGATCTCAATTATATTACTTAATAATAAGTTAAGATTTTTTAGTTTAGATTTTTTAATACAATGTTTTCCTGGTTTCCATTCACTTGTGTTTTTACCTAGTAATAAGATTAAACTTTTTGATACAGTTTTTTACCAAAAAGGTACAATAAACCATTTTTATTTGTAAAAATGTGTTTAATTTTTGACATATTTTTTATAATATTGGTTCAAATTTTGAATGCAAAAGGGACTTTTATGCTTTTTTTTCTTAATAGGTAACAGCTATCACAAAGTTTATATTGTAGATAGATAGAGCTAAAAAATACGCATCTAATGATATATTGACATCTTATATTTAATTAATAAATATATGAAACATTATAAAAAAACAGTTTCAAAAATTTGTTTTGGCTGTCCTGTAAAATTTATGAATTTCGATTTGTGTCCCTTTTGTATTCAAGGAGCGATATGCCCATTGCCTTATGTCTTAAAAAAAACATTTCCCATAATATACACTTAAACACTAGAACATTAACGTGTTATGAAAGTATCAAAACTGGTATAGAAAACATCAACTTCTCTGACATTTTATCAGTTACCGACACAAATGTTGCGGCCAATATGCTTGTCACACACCTCTCAAACATAGTTACTAAGCACACTATGACAGCTACAGTCTCCAGAAGCAATAGAGTTCTAAAACCTTGGATGTCACCGGGTCTCCTAAAATGCATTAGAAACCGCGATAGACTCCACACAAAATCCAAAAAAGCACCTGAGAATATGATCCTAAAACTAACTTATACGCGTTATCGGAATTTTTGTAATAACCTCCTTCGTAAATTAAAGCTTGCACACCACAAATCTCAAATCCAAAATGCCGGTAATGACCGAAAGGCCCTGTGGAAAACCGTAAGAGACATATCATCAACTCTAAAAACAAAAAACAGTGCAAAGGAACTTTTGAAATTATCAGACAACCCAATAACGTCTACTAACCATGTTTGCACCTACTTTAAAGATATTGGTAAAAATTTAGCTTTGGAAATTCGTAAGTCTGCCAACATTACTGAAAATTCTACCTCTCTACAGGAACTCGACTCAAACAGCCCATCTAGTTCTCTGGTCATCCTGGAAGTGACGAACACTGACATTGAAGCATTAATTTTAGAACTTCGATCTGATTGCGCTACAGGATGGGACAATATTCCCTCTCAAGTCCTCCGACAAAATTGTCAGGCATTAACTAAACTCCTATAATAACTCACGTTTGTAATCTTGCCATAAATAGCGGCGTTTTCCCTGAAGCCTTTAAGAAATCTATAATACATCCTGTCTTTAAAAATGGCGACAGGGATTCTCTCAACAACTATCGTCCTATTTCAGTGCTGTCAGCCTTATCAAAGATCTTAGAGAAGATACTAAATCGAGCACTGAAAATATTTTTAGAAAAATTCAATATACTAGCCATAAACCATTACGGTTTTCCCCCAGGATTATCCACAGAGGATGCTGTAACAGATCTAACTAATACCGTTGTAGATAATTTAGATGCAAAAAATAGATGCTTATGCATCTTTCTAGACCTATCGAAAGCATTTGATACGGTATACGTGCCCATTCTACTTGAAAAACTACAAAAGCTGGGAGTACGAGGTTTATCCTATGACATTTTTAAAGACTACCTCACAAATAGGAGACAACGAGTTAAAATTTAGAGTTATTTAATTGATGAAGAACCAGTGAGTTACGGTGTACCTCAGGATAGCGTGGCCCTACATTATTCCAGTTATATATTAACGATCTCTGCATGACCCAATTACCCAATACTAACATCTTCATTTACGCAGATGATACTACTATCCTTGTCTGGGGGCCTAACTGGCAAACTGTAAAGGAACGAGCCGAATACTCACTATCCAGAGTTATGAGTTGGCTAAAAAATAACCTCCTAACACTAAATCTATCGAAGACCAACTACATAGCTTTATCCCTCAGCAAAATTACCGACCCTGTACAAAACTTCTCTATTAAAGCTCACACCTGTACAAATCGCAACGAATGCAACTGCCTAGAACTAAAGCGGGTCGAAGAAGTAAAATACTTGGGCGTACAAATTGATTTCAGACTGAAATGGAACAAACAGATAGACTTAGTCACGTCAAGAATAAGGTGATTCCTATATGTATTTAAAACCCTACGAGATGCCCTACCGAACGATAAACTAATACTAGTCTATCTGTCTCTATGCCAGTCTGTAATACAATATTGCATCACGATTTGGGGTGGAGCAGCTAGAACACACCTTATTAAACTGGAGAAGGATTTCGCAAGAAGGATCTGGTAGCAGACGAGACATCCTGAAGATAAGAAAAGGCTTAACTACATTACATCAAAACTGAAACAAGTACTGTCGGAATACAGAAAATCTAGATGCTACTCGGGCAACAGACTATTCCCTATGGAAAGCCACAAAGAAATTAAAACAACCCAAGTTATACTCACCTCCCATACGTAGGCCAGACAATTCATGGGCCAATAGTGATATTGAGAGGGCTAAAACATTTGCCGCGCACTTGAAAGAGGTTTTTAAGCCAAATGACAACGGAGGTACCATGGACACGGTTAACGAAATTTCAAAAACTTTGGCTATAACTTACCAACTCGACCCACCCCTGGATAAATTTACTAAGACCGAGGTGCTTGGCGCTATATCTAAACTTGATCAACGCAAAGCACCTGGCTATGACCTAATAACGGCTAAAGTCTTACGAGAATTACCTGAGGAAGGTATTATCGTGCTGACGCAAATATACAATGCGATAATATGCAGAAACTACGTCCCATCACAATGGAAGGTCGCTCAAATCATCATGATACTAAAGCCAGGTAAAAGTGCTGAAGAGCCGAAATACTATCGTCCAATAAGTCTTCTCTCGATTACATCAAAAGTGCTGGAGATTCTGTTCTTGCGCAGGATGAACCCCATACTCGTAGAAAAGAGGCTCATTCCGAACCATCAATTTGGATTTAGGCATGGTCATAGAACAAATCCATAGACTAGTAGACTGTATACACAATTGCTTTGAAAACAAGGAGTACTGCTCCGCAGCATTTTTAGATATATCTCAGGCCTTTGACCGAGTCTGGCACGAGGGCCTCCTGCATAAAATAAAGGAAATGCTCCCTATAAACTACTTCTTGTTTTTAAAATCATATCATATCATATCATCAATCATATCAATCACTTACATGAGCGCCGCTTTTTTGTGAGGCTTGGAGAAGATACATCGGATCTCCAGGAGATCTGTGCTGGTGTCCCCCAGGGGAGTGTACTGGGCCCAACATTATACCTTCTGTTTACGTCTGA
The DNA here is from genome assembly GCA_964056405.1 of Acronicta alni. Taxonomy (NCBI): domain Eukaryota; kingdom Metazoa; phylum Arthropoda; class Insecta; order Lepidoptera; family Noctuidae; genus Acronicta; species Acronicta alni. The sequence continues at coordinate 18,646,856 of OZ043915.1, read as the reverse complement.
CTTACCAGTGCGAAAGTGGGTACTTTTGCTGACGACACAGCTATTCTCGCCGTTGATAAAATGGCTGCTAAAGCGTTTGATCTGCTTCAAAATAGCCTGGACAACATCTCAGCCTGGCTTAAGAAGTGGCGTATTAGAGCCAATGAAACCAAATCAGTCCATGTCACCTACACATTAAGGGAAGAGACTTGCCCACCGGTCACCTTAAATAATGTTGTTATACCACAGGCTGGAGAAGCAAAATATCTTGGACTGTATTTAGACAGACGACTTACCTGGACCGAGACTTACCCTTGTTGTAAATTAAAATAATATAAAGGTGAATGTTCAACACATTTGTACTGAATGAGGATTACGTAGTATGAATGTTCGTTGAGAATACAATTTGAACATTCTTTATACGTTAGTGGGTACAAGTCAAAGGCCAAGTCTCACCACATTAACTATAAATAATAAAGAAATCGCAGTAAGGAACCTTAGACTTGGCACGACTTTGTCTAGCTAGATTTCATTACTTTTTAGAGATAAACAAGCAGCTCCATCGAGACTTGGCTAGTTTTTTACAGAATGTTTTTGATGGGATTTCACTTCTTTTTGTAGAAACGTGGGCTTATTATATGTCGATATCTCTAATAGTTTGGTTGGGCTCTTGTGTTTTTTAATCAGGGTCACCAGGTACTCCAGATCTTCGATTATCCTAGTTTTTATAGTTTTCCCTTTATGTGGCTATTAAACCCTAACTCTGTACCAAATTTCAGCTCTCTGAGTTAATGGGAAGTACTAGTTCTATTTTGATGATCATCAGTGAGTGAGTGAGTGAGCGAGTGTCGTAAATGCGAAACTTTGCTTTCGCTTAACTTCGGAACTAAATGACCTACAGACTTGAAATTATGGATTTTAAGTATGCAATTATAGCTTACTGGATGACGAAAATTTCTGCTTTCTGGTCTTATCCAGAGGTTCTCAAATAGCGGCCTGAAAATGCGGCGAAATGGTTCCAGTAAAGGATGGTACGGCAGTGTTTGCTTCGCGCTCGTTGGCGGGGGCACTGCCGTGCCCCCACATTACATACTTAAAATCCAAAATTTCAAGTCTGTAGGTCATTTAAGTCAACGGCCAAGTCACACAACATTCACTATAAATAATAAAGAAATCGCAGTAAGGAACCTTAGACTTGGCACGACTTTGTCTAGCTAGATTTCATTACTTTTTAGAGATAAACAAGCAGCTCCATCGAGACTTGGCTAGTTTCTTACAGAATGTTTTTGATGGGATAGGTATTTCCTATTTGAATAGACACAAGTCAAGAAATATAACAAAAGTAAGTATGCAAATTAAAAGCTATTCCTTCAGATACTAAATAAGATAAAAAAAGGAAAATAATATGATTTAATCAGAAAACACTATTGTGACAAGGAATCGATAACTTCAGGTATTCATATTAGTAGGTACCGTACAGTTCATTGCGCCACGCGCCACGGGACAAACACGGGACTTATTTGGCGCCCCGTTTGGAGTAAATCCTACATTTTAATAAGCCCAAGAAGGAGTGCAAGTAGAGCTTAATTTATTTCTGATGAGAAACCTCCGTAGTGACGTAACTTGTTTATTTCAGAACTATTTAAATTCACTCCTCAAAAGTTATCTTGTTTTAAAGTATTCCGAGTTCCGTGCCGCTAACAGTACCTATTTCAAATCAAGAGATAATAATAATATAATATTTTTGGGACATTTTACACAACACCATCTAGTCCCAAACTAAGCAGAGCTTGTACTATGGATACTAGACAATGGATATAATACATATATACTTCTTTTTTTGTAAATACATACTTATAATACATAAGAAACATCCAGACAAACACAAATACTCATGTTTTATCCACAGAAATATTTGTGTCTTGTGGGAATCGAACCCACGAGATGGAGATAATATAGCATTAAAGTAGTGTTCTGAGTAGTAAGTAAATAATGAATATTTTAAGTGAGCACTAATAAACATTTATGTTGCCTTTGACAACCGAAAAAAAAAACAGCCAAAGGCCAGTTACCTTAGGTACTTTATAAGATCGTCATTATTTATGACCCCGATCGTACGTCACAGAATAAGGAAAGGTATGCAGGCGGGTATACTAACTGTAAAGGCGGCGGAGTAGGCAGCGGCTTGTCGAAGCCGTCCTTGCCGAGCAGCCAGTAGGTGTGCATGGCGCCCTTGCCCTTGATCTGCGTTAGGCCACGCGAGCGCAGGCGGTACCCGCCCGCCGCCGTCAGCCGCTCCGCCGTCGTCGCGGATACCTGGATGCGCCACGCCGCGCCTGCGCACACGCGCTCATGTCACGTAAGAGGTATGTAGCCGAGTGGTTACAACACACAATAATACAATAGAAGACGGGTGTGACCAGTGGACTCCATGCGCGAGGCGGTATTGACGGTGTCGCCGAAGAGGCAGTAGCGCGGCATGGTGAGGCCGACGACGGCGGCGCAGCAGGGGCCCGTGTGAAGGCCGATGCGCAGGTGCAGCGGCGTGTCGGGCAGGTGGCGCAGGCGGAAGCGGCCCGCCAGGTGCAGCAGGTGCAGCGCCATGGTGGCCACGCTCTCGGCGTGCTCGCGCGTGCGCACCGGCAGCCCGCCCACCACCATGTACGCGTCGCCGATGGTCTCCACCTGCCGGCCACAACGTCCACTACTCACCGCGCGCTCTACTACCAGCAGGTAGGATTTTTGCAGATATCCAAGTTTGTAACCTTGTAGACGCGGTACTGTTCGATGGCAGCGTCGAAGGTGGTGTAGAGGTCGTTGAGCAGGTCAACGACCTGCACGGGCGTGGAGCGCGCCGCCAGCGCCGTGAAGCCCACGATGTCGCTGAAGTAGATGGACACCTCCGAGAACTCCTCGGGCTCCACGCGCACGCCCAGCAGCAGCCGCTCCGCCACCGACCTGTCCCCGGTAACCAACACTAGTGCATTATAGCGGCACATACGCAACCTATCACTCACTATCGAATGTGTAAGTAGTCCTTGTGGATTGTTTCCTAAGTACCTGGGCAGCATCCTGTTTAGAAGCTGTTCAGTTTTTTTTTTCTCCATGTCCAGCTGCTCCGTCCGTTCCTTTATTAGCTCTTCTAAGTTATTACTATATTTTTCCAGCATTTCAAACATAGAGTCGACAATGTTGACTTTCCTGCAAAATTACACTAACAAATTAGTGCGTAAGTTTAATAGGGAATAAGCATGATTTAAAAGAAACATGTGTTTGATTATTTACATCAGTATAATAATGGTAAAAAATATACAACACTAAAAAAAAATTATAAAAAAAAGATTAAAAATAGCCAACCAAACCGGGCACTTTAAACACCCGCCATTTTGGCGCGCTTAGTGTGACGTCATAGTCTATTACAAATCGCAAACACAATAAAATAAAAAACAAATAACACGCTTGCAGCTACTCCTACAAACACACCTACAATAGTTTTTTTGTAGGCAAACACGATGCAATCAGTGATATTGACATTTGGTGTCGGACTTACGTCATATTAGCTTTGTCAAATTGCCGTCACGTGTGAAATATTTGAAATTCCTTCAGCAACATCGCACTTTTTAAAAATTTAATTCTTAGTATAACAATAAATTTGATTCAAAAATATTGAAGAAGGCACAATTCTGAAGTAATAAAGTTGTGAAATAAATTTGAAGCACATGCATATTCCCTATGGTCGCACCTGCCGCGATGCAGGTGTCGGAAGATGTCGTGCAAGCGGTGGAAGTCGGGGCGCAGGTCGGGCGCCTCGCTCCAGCACTGGCGCATCACACTGACTGCGTCCGGCGGCGCCGCCCCCATTGACACGGATGGTCGAATAAGCGGCGGCGGCCGCGACACCTTCTCCACGATCTCTGCAACCATGAGCAGTACAGTCGTATCTGAGACGCACCGCCAGGCGGCAGCACGGCAGCACCCGTCGCACGCGCCGGTCGCGGCGGTGGCGCGGCCTGCTGCGTGCGCACTGTGCCGCGTCTCACCTTCAGGCGTAAGGGCGAGCATGCAGTAGGGCTCGCCGCGCACGATCACCTCCTGCATGATGATAGCGAATGAGAACACGTCACCGGGCTGCGTGCCGCGCCCGCCGCCGCACGTCTCGCGTAGCAGCTCCGGCGCCGTCCACAATAGATCTGTCAAATTCAGAAAAAGTTAATCTGTTCCGTCGATCATTCGCTCGAAGATAACTTTGAATTGAGGTCGTAAAACGGGTTAAGATAATTAATGCTCATGTATACCTATTATGTCAATCTACTGTTTCTAATGATGATGTCATAATTATGATGGTTTGCGGATTAATATAAGAATGGACCTCTAGCGGTGCGGTGCGGGTGCGGCAGGCCCTGCGCACGGAACAGCGCCGGCAGCCCGTAGTCAGTGACGCGCAGCACCCAGCGCGAGTCCACCACGCAGTTGCGCGACGAGAGGCGGCCGTGCACGCGCAGCGGCGACGTGTGCAGATAGCGCATGCCCTTCACCAGGTCCGTGAGTAGTGACAAGCGGAACGTCCAGTCCAGCTTGATGTCATCCGCCATCAGCACGTCCTCCAGCGAGCCGCGCCAGCAGTGGTCGAACACCATCGCTGGCCGCAGCTCGCACAGGCACCCTGCTCTCACACACAGTAGATTTACACATTAAAATCAAATGTTTATGTTCAACCACATAACATTCACTAAAACTTTTAATTGAGTGGTGACTTGACTTTTACCGATAAAGGGATTTAAATTTTCATGACGCAGGTTCTGCATGACCAGTAACACATCGGTCGCCTTGCGCTTGAGTTCGAGCCCCGCTGTCGCCGGCAAGTACTTAACATGCACCACGTCACCCTGAGAAACGTATGACGTTATGAGCGGAGTAGAGAGAGTAAGCGGCCCGATGCCACGGGTAACGGCTACCTTGTATCGAATGCGGCGGTCCACAACGACGCGGTTGACGCTGCACGTGGAGGAGGGGGCAGAGGGAACACGCGGAGCTACACATGGTGGCTGCTTGAGCAGGTCGGGCCGCTCCAGCTCCGGGCCGCCGAACTCGTGCAGCTGCTGCAGCCAACACGAGAGCATGGTCTCCATGCCCTCACCAACACGCCGCCGCTCGTCCACCGGGAAGGTGAAGTTAGCGGCGGCGAGCACTGCGTCCCGACGGCGGCGGCGGCGACGGCGACGCGTGGCGGCCCAGCGCAGCAGCAGCGCGGAGCTGGTGGCCAGCGCCAGCGCGCCGCACGCCGCTACGGCCCACAGCGCGCCCGCCTCGCCGCCCAGCTCCACCGCCGCCGGGCCCGGCGCGCCCCTGGCGCTCCAGCTGTCCAGGGACACCGTCACGTTCGCGAGCTCCACGGCGGTCACCCATTCATCGGACGCGTCGAGAGCTCTAGACGATGAAGTCGTAAGAACTGCTGCGAGCCTCCAAGTGCCGGAACTACTATTTGATTGTTCGTACAAGTGCAAAGTTACTTTGGTATATTCTAGTCGAATGTGTTCTGCCTTAGACTCGCTCTCGAGTGATTCGAGTATTTTGTCATATATGTGTATATCATCTATATACGGCAGTCTCATGGCGTCTTCGTCCGTTAATAGTAGTAACCGTCGAAAAAACATTATTTCAATTCGAGGTAACAGCGAATCAATGCGAATCGATTGGTTATTATAACCGACCTCTTGAGGTGACTTGCTTTTAGACCGGGTTTTAGTTTCGTATTCAGAATTGGCTTCATTTATAGTTTCTTCATAATCATTCGGTAAACTCTTGTCTATGTATTCCTTGTGAACATTCTGCAATCCAAATTGATTGGAATACGTTTCAGTCATATTTTTTTTACGATGCACTTCGTTTTTATCGGTAAATACCCCTGTCAAGGATTCTTTCAGGTTATAATAAGAGGACATGCTTCTGATTTTTCTCCTGATCGAGATTTTGTCAGACGATGAATTTATTTTAGTTCGTGCGTATAACGATTCACCTAGAGCTAAATTGATATTGCTTAATCGGAAAGCCTCATTAGAATCATTCGTTGGACGGCGGGTCGATTCGTCAAGTGGTTGAGGCGCGTCGTCGCACTCCTCCACATGCAGCAGCAGCGCTGGAGGGCCCGAGCCGTCCGCGCCGTGCGCCGCGCCTGACGACACCGACGCACCACCACCTCGTGAGGCACATAGGATCACAACTGCAACAGAAGCCAACCATCTCAGCTACCTCGTCAGTCGGCGCAGCACACAAGTCGCAGCCCACTAACCGTCAGGTTGTCGCGCCAGCTCGGCGGGTGAAAGCGGGGCGCGGCGCACCAGCAGGCCGGCGGCGGCGAGCGCGCGCGCCACCTCGGCCAGTGCGGCGCCGCACTCGGAGCGCGGCGTGGCCGGCGGCACCAGTGCGCGGCGCCAGCTCAACCGCACGGCCAGCTCCGCCGCGGCTGCCGCGCGCGCCTCCGAGGCGGCGCAGGCCTGAGGCCGCGCGCGCCGCAGCGCTCGCGTCGCCGCCACCAGCGCGCCGCACACGTCCGCACCGAGGCAACCTGTGGCCAGCACCGAACCGCCATCGCTCAGAGTCGCCAGGCCGCACCGTGTTACCGACACCCTCCATTCAGGTCCGCATGTGTCTAACCCACACCAAAGATATCATTTTATATTTCAAGACCTAATTCTGGTTTAATAGCCAACTCAAGAACGTACCGCCTCTCACCTTCATAGTTTAGAAGGCGGACGCTATAACGCTCGTAAAGAGGTCGCGCGGGTTCATAGGAGTGGAAACGTGCCTCTTCGAAGGCAGTGTGAAGTGGAGCGTGGCAAGCAGCCCGCGGCACGAGCAGTGCCTTTGGTGTGCGGCGGGTGTAGGTGGGGCCGGTGTGTGTGGGGGGCGCAGGGGGCGCGGTGGGTGCGGAGGGTGCGGGGGGTGCGGGGGGCTCGGCCGCGGCGGCGGTGAGGACGGCCAGCAGCGGCAGCAGCGCGCGCATGGCGCTCCTCACGCGCCCGCCATGGGGCCGGCAGCGCCCGCTCGCTGGCCGCACTGGCTCGCTCCACTGACTCGCGCGGCTGGTTGCTCCGGATCAAACGACACCGCAGCCTCACTCCATCGCACCTGTTACAGTTATAACGTGAATCGATAACCACATTAGATAGCTATTAGATACAGTTTTTGACTATCTTGACTTAATATAGCTAACATGAAATAAAAAAAAATTGATTTCATCGATTTGAGCAGGTAAATACATTTTTTGCAACATATTACCCACCTCTTGAATTTACAACAATACAGTTATAATATAGGTACTTAGTTTGGAAATAAATCTACATTTTATGGATTTGATATTATTTAATTCCTCACTCTTCGGATCGTTGACATGCCATGATCACGGGTCACTGAGGTCTTGGAGTCTTAATGTTAAAATGACTAAGAGCTACCTTACATTTTGATTTTCGACACGTAGGTACACGAATATTAGACATTGAAATAAAAATACTGTTATCGCGTTATATCGGGATTCATTATTATATACTTAATACATTTATTGCACTCCACAAGTTAAATAGATGTTACAATAATATTATAGAAACATGTATGTAGGACCATACGGTAGGAGAGAGGAGAAACTTTATGATTATTTTTTAACTTTGTTATTATTATATGAACTTTATATATTTTTTTATATATTATTATGAGTAAGTATATCCTATATTATTTCATAGTTTATAATTGAGTTTTGAGGAAAATATTTGAATTAATATGATTAATGTTACAATCACAAGTGTACTTATTAGAGTTAAATAATGGATTTAATTATAATATATGTTAAATTAATATCAATGTATTATTTAATGTAGTTTTTATTTATCCTATTTGGATAATGTAACAGTATCAAGTCTAGATAAGATAAGATAATCTATAAATATATGAAATAAATATAAGATAAGATAATCTAAACTTAAATGATTGTGGGATGTTTAAAAAAGTTTGTAATAATATCAAAATGTAATAATAATTATATGAATATATCGCGATAATATCGTAAATAGTGTTTTATTTCAAAGTTACCAAATATTTTTGTTTATAATGGGTGATCCGATTCACGCAGAATGAGCGGAACGTTTCCTGTGGCCTTGCAGTTTTATGCTTTCTCCTTTTCCGATTATTGACTAGGACGTTTGATCGCGTCGATAATTTGAAGTTGCTTATAAAAGTACAACATGTCTACATCATATCTACTTAATCGTACACAGCTTGTGGCACTTTGTGGATATGAATCTAGCCCATTTCTTGTGACATCCGGTGTCCCACAAGGCTCTAATTTGGGTCCTCTTCTTTTCTCAATTTTTATCAATGATTTACTTAGTATAATTGATAGTAACTGTCTAGATTTAGTAGACTTTACGCAGATGATATAAAAATCTTTAGGCGAATATCTGATATTCGTGATTGTGAAAGTCTCCAATCTGACTTGAACAAAATTGTTGTGTGGTGCGATAAAAATTCAATGTCACTCAATATTAAAAAATGCCAAGCTATTACTTTTACAAAAAATAAAAAACCACTGGACTTTCAATACCACATAGAGGGCATTGCAGTCGATAGGGTTAATGTAGTGCGTGATTTGGGGGTGTTCTTTGATTCAGCAATGTCCTTTAGACCTCATTATGACCACATATGCAATAAGGCTAATCGAATATTGTCTTTTATGCTCCGCAATGCTAGACCTTTCAAACAAGCAAAATCCTTAATAACATTATACTATTGCTTAGTAAGAAGCACACTTGAGTATGGCTCATCAATATGGTCTCCAATTTACAGGACTCATATAGATAGACTAGAGGCAGTTCAGTGACGTTTCGTTAGGTCACTGTCTTCAAAATTTGGCCTAAGGCGTAAGCTGCACAATTATGTGATTCGACTTGGTTACTACAATATCACCAGTCTAGGGAACATAAGATGGATAGGCGACATGTGCACCCTACACAAAATTGTAAATGGTAGCCTTGACAGTTAACTTATCGAACATATACAATTCAAGATACCAACTAGATCTGTGCGTATTCCACAACTATTTTCCATTCCTACCAACAATAACAATGTATCTCAAAATAATCCAATCTCACGAATGTATTGTCAATATAATACTGTGTGTTCCCAAGTCGACATTTTTCATAATAACCTCAATATGTACAAAAGTATTTTGTTTAAAGCTTGTGCTCTGCAAAAAGATAAACTCATTTGACTCTAATCTCTTTTGTATTACTGTCCGCTAAACCATTTAATGTTATTCTGTTTTACTTTTTTTTTATTTTAAGTGTTCGCATTAGTCTAATCTCAATAGTTTACTAACAAGTTACAACTAGTTATAACTGGGCTTCAGATTTGTGTATTGTATACTGCTAAATTTTATGTTAAGTATGAATTAATCTGTAACCTGTTACTGTACCTATTCAATAAAATAAAATATAATGATTCCCGAAGCTATTGCTAGTAAAAAGCCCAAATTTTAGATTCCTTTAACTCTAAGAAAGAAGAAAGAAAGAAAAAAAAAATTGGCGCAGAAACACATACAAGCAAAGTTAATTAAGCACGATGTACAGAAACACATTATCAAAATACAATTTACAACACAGGAAACACAAATCACAAATCTAATCTATCTAATACCTAACTGTTGCATGTCGTGTCCGCGACAAAACAGGCTACCACTCAGCATTATGCTGTGCTGTGGCACGAGACCACAACAAAGCGCTGATTTTCAGTGGCCACCTAGTGACGTACAGACATCAAACCAGCCTATACATGTTTATAATATTAATAATGAATACCTACACTAGTAACCTATATATATATCTATAAATAATGAGCACACATAATCTAACTATTTATAATTTTTTAGTACGATATGCTATAAAACAAAACTGAAAAATACGCCAATTATTCATTAGTACACCATGAAGGCTTTGCATGCCTGTATGCACACGCCCTCGCATCATTATTGTGCCAGCGAGCCCGCGCCTGAGCGATAAACTCTACTAAATCCAAGATTAAAACAGCTGTTAGTAATTATAAAATGAAGACAGTAATTCACACACCACATCTACATTGAATACAGTATCAAACCAATAAAAGTTGACATGGTACTTGTACACTGAGACAAGAGACATGTCCTCCAGTTACACTCAACGACAATCAAATTCCCCAAGAAGACCATACAAACTAGCTCGCTATGCACGTTGACAAACGACTCACGAGTACTTGCCAGAAGCACATTAATTTGAACCATGCGAAAATAACTCGATGCAAAACTGCGTAATGTTAAGTATTTAATAGCCAAGATAACAACTCGAATACTAACTGGAATAATCAGTTTCCCGAGATTGTAAGTACTCTTTATGTTAATGCTAGTTACAAACTAATATATTTGTTCCGCCGAATTGGTTGCTCATGCGAATTGTGTCAGCCGTTTTGCGTGATTGGGTAACAAACAAAGATCACATTTATAATATTAGTACGTGTATGGTATAACTAAGGACACGCCCCGGCTTCGCACAGGTGAAATTACTAACGGCATCAATTACTTATACATATAATACTTCCGGAAGAAATGATTTGAATGATAATGAAAACCCTATAAATATCCAGTGCGTAGTTTAGTTTAGTTTTTTTTACGCGGAGAATCATCAAGACAGACCCGGACAGAAACATTATTTTCTACTAAACTTTTTCTTGGTTCCTTGTGAAACGTTTGTAGTGTCATAAGTGAAGCTACGACGGCTGCTACGTAACTTATAGTTTCGTAGGCACGGCTACGAAATGCTACGAGTTTTCGTAGCGCTCCCGCTACGAAAACTATTAATAATTTGTAGTTCAATGGAACTGTACAGATTGACGTTCAACTATATAAAATCCTTTTGTTATCAGACATTGACCTCCTTGGACCTATATACTTACCTAATTCAATTGATTTTATGAATTACCGATAAGAAACGTAATTTCTCGTCATAGCTAAAAGCTATACTTAAGTATTTCGTTTAGTGACTTCAAGTTACTCTTTATCTGGTTTAGTAAGCCTGGGTTCGTGGTATATGCTGTAAGCCTTATTCCAATCATGTGTAGCCTCGTAAGATAACTCCGCCACTTGGAAGCATTAGCGAGGTAGGAGTCACGACTCGTCACGAATGCAAAGTAGTGATACTATGTTCCGCGCAAGTAGATAGTGAGTGTAGCGTATTAACGAGCAAAATAAGGTTCCTATGGACAAATGTAAGCGCGAGTGGATGTGTGGAGTGATGTGGATGTGGGCCACACAGAACAATTACAAAGGAGCGGCTTTGTAATTGTTGTGTGTGCTCAGCGGAGACGAGTCTCAGCTGAGCGCCTCGGAGCGAGGTGATGGCGGCGAGTGTGGTGACCTAATTATAATTTGGACGAGGGCAAAGGTTAGTCGCACTCGGCGTGGAGATCGATAGCCGGCGCCCAGCTTAAATAGTACAACAAGAAACAGCTGACGGTGTCGCGCGGAGCCGTGTCGTGTCGCGCCGTGTCGTGCCGTGTCGCGCCGTGTCGCGACACTCCTGCGTGTCCGAGTACCACATAGGTACCTAAAGTATATAGTTACGTTAAATTACTAGTAGGTACTTACAATATTGTGTTGTTGACACTAGTCTTGGATAGTTATCTAATATAATACTGTACAGAGAAAAGATTTGATGTTTGTTTGGATAAAATCAAAAAATACTTATCAGATTTTAAAAATCTTTCACCTATATGAAAGCTACATTATCAGCGAGTAACATAAAGCTATGATTTATGAACCGGGCGAAGCAGGGGCACTAGCACTAAATAAAAATGAAATGCTGTTCGCTGGTAAGCGTATCACTTAAAAAGTTAAAACGGCTGGAGCTATTTAGTAGCTGTTTTTTTTATTTTTGTAAATGTCCGAATAAGGGAAAATAGGAATGCAAAATTTGGGAAACATGTGAGATAAATGATTTTAAAACTAGGAATACTTAAAGTGCATAGCAGACGCTTTAGTTCACATCATATCACGTAGGTTACCTACGCTGCACAAAGATTCTATGAAAACTTACGGAACCAACAATCCGCACTCACTTTGTTTTATTATATGCACATTATTTCGTAAACACGCTTTTTAATAAACAGGGAGATGTAATAATATGGTAGGGAGAAGTATCGCAGTATATGCATTAGACTGATTAGTGTCGCCGTGAATAACAATGTAGACGCGGGCAATGTTTTGCGAGGTGAGGCTGAGCGGGCAGCCGGGCGGCGGCGGCGGCGGTCGGCGGCGGTCGGCGGCGCGGCGGGCCGGCTGACGGCGGCTGACGGCGGCGGCGCGCTTCAGTCGGCCGGGCCGCGCCGCGCTCCGGGCTCGCCACGCCGCGCATGCGCGCCCCGACCACCATCGACACACACACTCTCTATACCAACACACTAACTTTATATGATCAAACTTGATTCCACTGAAGGAGATGAAACTCTCTTGTAATTATTTTGGTTATTAGGCATAATAGGTAGATTCCCCGTATAGTAAGTACCAAAAGATTGTCTGCACAATTGTTTGGCAGTCGTATAATTATAGGTAAATATATTTTATTGTTGTATTGCTTTGCACGTACGTACAAAAACAAGGACTTGGACCTACCAAGTTCGAATATAAATAATAAATATTGTAGATTAACATTGAATATGATGAATGTTCGTGTCTGAAGTAATAGTTACAGTAACGGACTAGGACGTCACAATAGAGCCGTTAAGGAGGAATGGCTGGAGAAGGCACCACGGCCCCATCAGTTATCGGATCGGCACTTAGGTACTCTCGGGTCAAGTATAACAATGTTTAAGAACGGTGTGTGTTGTTGTCCCTCCAACCAAACGGGTGTTTTGCCTGGCGGACTACGGCCTGACGGTTGATATCGGGCGTATATGCAAGTTGTGTTGCGTTGTTCGTCGTAGTTTCAATGTAGCGTGATAGATGTCGCTACAGCCAATTTGGTTATCATAATGAAAAATTTGTTAAAATACCATAACTGAGAAGAATTACTAGTTATAATGTAACAAAAACTACGCATCGACTGACTGGTTTGATTTTTTATAGCAAATTGTATAGAGATAGCAAATATTTCTATAAAAAAATCAAAGAAGTTTTTATGATTCATGCAAATATTTCTAAAAAGAAGCTACTTATTTGTTGAAGCTACTTATTGTTTGTCTAATATCAGATTTAATGATTTGATTCAATGAGTTAGGTTAGGTTTCATTTCATTTCATCTCATTAAATTTCATTTTCATTTCATATAAATAAAAAAAATCTACTGAAGACTTGGCCGCCCTTTGCCTACCCAGAATGGGTGAAGAAAACAAAAAAAAACTCTGCTTATATAATTTTCGGTTGGCGCCATTTTCCAAAAATGTTCTTTGCAAGTTAAATGATTAGTTAGTTGAGTTTATTGTGTTTTTATTATTTTATTAAATTGCTTCATTTTTTCGCAACTGTATTAAAAATAGTTGTTTTGTCGGCTGCGCCTCGGCTCGGGTAGACATTTGTCGGAACTCTTTGCAATAACAGGTTTTCCGCAATCGTAATGAAATATACTATTATGGCGACGCGCGGGGTGAGGCTTGAGGCACGGAGAAGGAGCGGCGAGTGGCGATGTTACACTCCCCCCATTAGGGCAGAATTTTTCCTGGGGGAAAATTCTTATAAGCATTCTATATCTAGCATCTTATAAGCATAATTAAATAAGCATTTAATGTACCTATTTGTTAATGAAATTCTAGTCATCACATTGATCTGAGACCTATTGCTGTAAATGGTCATCTTCTTGAAGTTGTTTCAGAATACACTTACTTCGGGCAGATTTTACAGTTGCGTAAAAACCACTTTGAGAAGGAGGCCAAGAGGAGGATCCAGTTTGGTTGGGCAGCATTTGGTAAACTACGTCAAGTCTTCTCATCACCCATATACCGCAAAGTTTGGAAACGAGTTTTCAATCAGTGTGTCCTACCTGTAATGACCTACGGCGCTTAGACGTACAGTGCGGTTAGTCCACCAACTTAAAGTCGCGCAGCGTGTTATGGAGGATTAGGTTAGGACGCCCTCCTGCAAGATGGAGTGATGATTTACGAAAGGTTGCTGGTAGTAGCTAGATGCGAAAAGCCGAGGACAGGGTGAAAAGGCGCACATTAGGGGAGGCCTACGTCTAGCAGTGGACTAATGTAGGCTGACGATGATGATGTATGTCAACATAATTATAAAGATTTGTTTTGGACATTAAGACAGGAGCACACAGCACAGGCTGCACAGGCTACGATAGCATCACCTTGTGCACAATAAATAAAGTATGTTGCACCGTCAATTAACTTGGTTCTAAACTACGTAATATATTTATGCATCCAATGCGGAACATTTCCCAGTATAATGCTAAAAAATTCAATCATCAAGGTCCTTTGATAAATAATAAAAAAAAATGGTATTAAAGTACCTTTAAAATACAGTAAAAGACAACCTTTCTTGGAACATATTCTATTATATAAGTTTTTGCTCTTATGATTTTGCAAGGCGCTAAGTTTTACCTAATAAAATCGAGAATATAGCTATGGAGTATCCCGGGTGGGTGCAGGACTATTGTCAACTGTGGTGATTAAAAACTTGGTTTATGGTTGTCGATGTTTGGTGGACCGATAACTTCTATTGCCGGAAGAAAACGGCGTCTGCCCTTGACCCTCGAACAAATATCCTTATGGATGGCAGACGGTGACTCGCCACCTCACTAGATGGGCCCCCTGAAAAGCTCTACAGGCAGGGTTTCCCCGCTATTATACTACTAGATACTTCCACCCCTTGAGCATATAGCTCTGGCGGCCCACCTCTGGCCGGCGCCAATTAAGGCAGGAAAGAGTTGAGAGTCGGGCCCTCTTGGGGTTCCATTCCAGCTACCCAATACGGGCAAACTGGAGACGAGGCCTTGACCGACTCTCTGGGGCAATAAGGACCGCAGTATCGCCACCACCATCAGCTCGCCACAAGCAGCTTTTATCTTTATTTAGTTTTGACTACATTCATAATTATGACTAATATCACCTAAGTGCTCGTAGCTATACTGTAAGACGTGTTCATGTTTGAGTTGAAACATACACAAAGATTTGCACAGAACCATGCTGGCGAATATGGACATTGATATGCTACTAGCTAGACTAATAGACAACGGCCATTAGTTCACATGTGTGTCTATACACACACATGTGAAATGGGTGAATTACCTTCATAGCACCCTTTACCGTAATACGTTTACCCAATATTGATATTAATGAATATTGGAGATTAAAAATCTTCAAGTTTGGGCCAGCCTTATAGAAAAATAAAGGTCGTAGGCAAAGGGAAGGGGCTTCAATTGGCTTTGGAAAAACTGTTCCATTTCAGTGACTGTATGAAACCATTATAATTATATTGGTTAAAAAAATAGGGGTTTGGTAGAACATTGTAGGTGTTTATTTAGTAGTAAGTACTCAGGGTAGAAAGAAAACGAATAGGTTGGTGCTGTACGGACAAAATGGGTACTTAAGTGTCAAAATATTACTTTTAGAGATTTTTACCTACTTCTACTTGTTGTATGTTTAGATGAGTCTGTGTTGTATGTTATAGTTAACATAAAACTGTATAACAAAAAGATATTATAGATCCCTAATGTTTTTATTTTTATTTTTTATTTCTTCAGAAAACTTACAGATTACTTAAAGGGATTAGCGAAAGAAGCCCAAAGACAATTTGGCAATGCAAATGACATTAGGTGGTGTTGGCGTTAGGTTTGTACGGCGTTCGGCGCAGAGGGAGTGCGGCGCTGCGCGAGCACCTCGATGCTGGGCCGGTCCAGGCGCATGGCGGCGCGGCCCTCGCTGTGGCGCAGGTCGCGCGCGCCCAGCCGCTCGTAGAAGCCGAGCGCAGGCGCGTTGCTCTCCAGCACGTGCCAGTCCACGCGGTGTACGCCCTCGCGCACCGCCATCTGCAGTTACGCCGTACCTACACTCAAACTGAATTTATGATATCTTTTAGATACGACTACGAAAAAGAAAGAAAATACTCCTGTCGCCTTCCTCATTACGGCGGCTTGTGACTACGTCTATAACCCCACTGTGCCAATAAATATGTGTTGATTTTATTTCAGTAAATTGACTAAATACGAAAGTGACAGAAATATTTTCTTGTTTAATTTTTTCCTAGTCGGTATTAGATTTTAACCCCGACGCAAAAACGATGTTTCTGTGTGACACACAGATACCTATCTGTGTGTCTGTATGTGACATCGTAGCTCCTAAACGATACCTATCGTTTTTTGTTTTCCTAGGGCCGATTTTGATACAGTTTTTTCTGTTTCAAAGCTGTCATGATCGAGATTGTTCTTAGTTATAATTTAAGCAGAGTTGTTCAGGCATTTATACCTAGGTACCATTAGCTCATTTCCTAATAGACAAGAGTGTGTTATCAACTTACACAAGTCCGGGTGAACAGTTCATCATCATCATATCAGTCACAGAAGGCCACTGCCGCTTCAGCTTCCTAATCCTTTCAGCTTTGTTGGCAACTTTGGTTTTTATACGGATCTCCTCATTCTGATTCGGTCGCGTAGAGAAACATATCTAGCTCAGCTCGCTGAGTGAGCTTGAGTTGTCTTATGAGGCCCAGTGAACAGTTACGATGTGATATTTCCAAGACATGGTAACGTAGCATCAAGTAGTCTGCGGGATACACAACCCCTCAGCAACTTACAGCCGAAATAACGTGTTTGGGCTCCTAACAATGGATCCAATGAGTAGACATTAGATAGGTAAATGATGACCGAGGCCCCTCAATTAAATTAAAAGAATGACCGACACAAAAAGAAACCTTTAACTTTACTATAAGTACCTGGTAGGTAATATTTTGATCGACTCGTCGTCGCGGTTATTAATATTTCGTTTAAAAAAAACATAACCATATGACGACGTCTGTGGTCTAGTGGTTCGAGTGTAGCACTGCTGATCACAAGGGTTTGATTCCCACAAGACACAAATATTTATGTGATGGAGAACATAGAGACTATTTGCCTCCAATGGTCATTGTACCCGGTCATCAGTGACGTAGAGACGAAGGTGTAAGCTGAAACAATTGTTATTGCTTAGGAAGGCAGTGGTGTGTAATGTGTGTGGAGCGGGGTGGAGCGGGGCGCACCTGGCACAGTGCGTGCAGCAGGCGGAGGCCGACGCCGCGGCGGCGCGCGCGCGGGCGCACGTACAGGTCCTCGATGTAGAAGGCGCGGCGCGTCCACGACGAGTAGGCGCGGTTACACATGGCGTGGCCCACCACCTCGCCGCCGCTCTCCGCCACCAGCACGAAGAACCACGCCGGACTCGACTCGAACCCATCCTGGACCAAGTCTGCAATGCGAACACGAATACTGCGCCTTGGTGTCGTTTTAAACCCGCTACAATAAGAGGGGTGTTATAAGATTTAACACACACACGCATACAGGTACACTGTATGCGTGTGTGTCTGAGGCATCGTGGCTTTCAAAGTTTTCAAACGAATTAACCGATTTTGATGTGCTTTGGTTTCTATTCGAAAGTTAACGTGATCGCGATAGTTCTTTGTTATAGTTTATGTAGAGTTCTTCAGGGGTTCGTATATCATCCGCTCATTGCCTACTTGTCAAAATGGTCTCACCAATTTTCACAGGTTTGATTGGTATGAATTTTGATGTAAGGTAAGTACCTACTGTTACTTCGGTGGTATTTCCAAAACATTATAACCTTGAACCGATGCTGCAATATCAAGTAGGTAATGAGCGGGATACCCCGTTCTCAAAAGTGTTAGGTTAGGTTGGCGACGCGACGACGCGACGACGCTTGGATCAATATATATATCTTTTTTTATATCATATTCCGCATTTGCGTATGCTTACAATTTTCATAAGGTATTCGGATTCAATAACGGAACATTCAGTTCAGTAACAATAAGTACGGTAAAAGCGAACATCGTGAGGAAACCTGCATGCCTGAGAATTTCTCTACAGCATGTGAAGTGGGCCAACCCTGGGCTATGCACTGGGCATATTTATTTACTTGCACCGTCTGTGTATTGCTCATGTATTGAACAAATAAATGACCTTATCTTATCTAAATAGATAGTCCGTAAGTGAGTGCCATCGTACACTCATACACAGGCATTAGCAGGTACATACGGTACATACAGTAAACGTACTGATGCGGTGAGGACTCTGCTGCAGAACCTCGCCGGTCAACTCACCCATGGATCCGCATAGACTATTAACATTGTTGTGTTCCGGTTTGAAAACGAATGCAATACCTACTAACAATAAAACCATGACAACATGACCCTGCTTTTCCACCGCAGTGGCGTAAAAATACAAGGCAATGAAAATGAAGGGGGGTTTATCCGGGAATATAATAAACCGCGAAATACTGATTGAGCGACAAAATTACGGATTGAGCAGCAAAATACAGATATCGGTCGGTTAGGATAGAACTGTGCTCGGCTCGTGCGTTGCCACACAACGCACGAGCCGAGCGAGCGAAGCGAGCGGTGCCGCGGCAGCGGCCGTCGAGTGCTAGAACCAAATCTGAATGTTTTGAGTGTATATAACAATATTTTGAGGTGACTGTTTTGCTGCTCAATCAATTTTGTCGCTCAATCAGTAATTTTGTCGCTCAATCAGTATTTTTGCTGTGCAATAAGTATTTGCTTAGGATTGTTTTATTATACAAAACTACATTATTTTTTTATTGGCAGTTAAATACTAGCCGTTTATCCGTAACATACTGCATACAATAGAAACTTAAACTTATTGGTCATACCGTGATGAAACCGAGGACAACAGCTAGTCTATACATATAATAAGAATGTAAGTTTCGCGTGTCTTTACCTACATTGCTTATATTTACAAAAAAAAAGTAATGAGAATAAGTATGTACCTAATATAATATAATATTATACAACACATTTCTATAATTTTAAAAATATTGTCTGTCTGTTTGTCGCTCGGTTTGTTTGTCTGTGTGTTTGAATACCGACGCATCAAAACATAACTATAATTTATTAAAGGGAACTGAAAAGGAATTAATAGGTAGGTACCCCATATTTCGGGGCCACGTTTAGGCTGTATTTTCAATAAAATCGGTGCACTATCAAAAGTTATAAGACAACAATGAACTTGAAAAGTAACCATTGAAGTATATTTCCTATTTGATTATTATTGTAATAGACTAGCACAGGTTTAAAAAATATAACTGAATCAAGTATTACATGTCATATAAAAATTATCACTAGAGACATCTACTGTAGTATAAAGTGAAAAAATAAAATATTATTATTGTCACAAGGAATTGATAACTTCCTTCAAATCAGTTCAGTTATTCTGACTCTACATAAACATGACGTCACGGGACTAACATGGTACCTACTCATTTGGTGGGCCCCGGTCAGTGTTTTTAGCGTGAAAGAGCAAACATCCATACATCCATCCATCCATCCTCACGAACTTTCACATTTTTAATATTAGTACGATAAGACATAATAAAACATGAATGCGTTTACACCGCGGGTCTCATACCCGCGATGTATTGAATAAACTTACTAATATTATCATACCATACTAATATTAGAATATTAGATAGAAGGTATCTATGTGAAAGTTTGACTGTTGCCGGCTGAATCGATTCGCATGAAATTCGGTAATAATTATTATATTTTAAATCTGTATCTATTGACATGTATAACTGATTATACAAATTTGCGGATGTCTTGTTAATCCAGTGAAACCAATCCGGCAAAAAATGTGTTAGGTACTAAGTCTGCGAATAGGTACGAAGTCTCGGGTAAGAACTAAGTATATAAAACTTCATATAAATGTACCGTTCAAAAGTAACACGGGTTCAAACATTTGTAATTTGCGATTTAAAAAAAAACCAAACTTTATATCTATGCTAGTTTTACAAAAAAATATATATCTACTATTATCCGAGATAATATAACTATATATAGGGAGATAATATAATAGGGTTCTTTAAAGTCAAACGGGGTGAATATGGATGCAGCGGTGAATCGGGACAATACTTTGTAGTATAAATTTGAAAATCTAATTTATGAATTATACCTATACATAGTTTGTTGGAAAAGTGGAAAAGACCGACAGTGTGGAAACACTGGCATCACGTCGGGGTCACCAGTGTGGAGAGGCGAGGTGTATTGCCCCTCCAACGAAAAGGGAGGATCCTCCAACCAGGCGGGTGTTTTGCCTGGCGGGCCACGGCCCGACGGTTGATGTCGGGCTGTTGTATATACTATGCAACTTTTCGTTGCGAATGTTGCTTGCGCGATTCAGGCCTTCGTAGTTCTATGTAGCGCGGTAGATGTCGCTACAACAGTAACAACAACACCTAAATCGGTCGCGCGACAATAGAGGTGCCACGAACGTGTGGAGGCCGGGTGCCGGGTGCCACTTGCGAGTCTGTCGGCTACGGCCACCGCTGACCACCACGTGAGCCCACCATACCTACATAGATAAGTACATTTCTTCATGTCGGTTAACAGTTGACAGTGGTAACCGATTGTGTTATCTCGCTTCGGCGGCCAACACACAAGTAGACAGTAGGCAACCAGAGCTCACCGTCCACAGAGATGCGTGGCCCCTGCGGCACGCCCTCGTACTCCGCCAGCTCCTGTAACACAACGCTCACTACAGGGAGAGTGTCACCTTCAGCATTTGGAATAGGGTAAAGTTTTGTTATAATATAAATTTGGGACATTTTTACACAGCACAGTTTCTACTAGACAACGGACACATTGTACTTTACACGTGATCAACAGTCCGACCCGCACCACCGCACGCAGACGTCGTCTAAGATCCTTTTGTTAGGTATTACTTGCCAATTGTCTTGTTAGTGTAGTGGCCCTAAGCGCGATTGTTACGCTAGATATCCTGGTTTCGATTCCCAGGTCGAGAAAAGTGTTATTGGGTTTTTCTATGAAATTCTCAGAAGCAGCTCGGATTTTGGATTAGTGCCCGGTTAATTGCAAAAGGCTCGCTCCCCTATTAGGTACCTACATGGGACCTAAAACATACGGGGGAACACTTGTCTTCGTCGTACACCTGTGCCTTCCCTTCGAAGAATACAGACGAGCTGGTAAAGTATGTTATGTTTGTTATGAAAATATTTTTTTGTTACCTTCCTACTTATGTAATGGAAATTGATAATTTGATCGGTACAGACGTGTTTTTTTTACGGACGTAGTTTTTAGCTCAAGGGAGGTTTAAAAACTGAACGGGACTTGGTGGCGAGGCATCGAATGCCTCCAACCAGATAATAACCTGGTCGCTCACAACGGGTCTCATAAGAACGCTCAGCGTCACAGCGCGCTATGGATTGAGCTGTATTTTTTAAAGCGACCGAATAAAAAATGAGGAGATCCGTAGAAGAGTCAATGTTGCCTTGTCGACACAACTGAAAGTATTAGCAAGCTGATGATCGCTGGGGTGAAAAGGTTCTCGAGTGGAGACCACGCACCAGAAAACGATGAATTTGATATATCATCATGTTTGAAAATAAAGGCTATAACCTTCACACTGTGTCAACCTGCGACCTCCAGTGCATATTACCGACAGTCCACCCATAGGAGTTGAGTTTCACTGCGCGCAAACGCAGGAGTAGGTAAGTACCTAGGTAAAGAACTTGCATACCTAGCAGTGGTCCTGATGTCTAACGAACTACGAGTAAATACTTACAAAACGTTCTTTTGTATCTGTGCCATATTATGGAAGTGGCTATGACCCTTATACTGAACACTAATCAACAAAAAGAATACCTACTTATACTGTATCTATTTAATATTATGTATATTATATTGTTTTACTATTAGGTATAAGTATCTTATATTATATTCTTGTAAACACAAATTCTTATTCATATTCATGTAAACAAATGAAACGTATGAAACTACCAACAAAACTGGCTTGTTCTTTAATCTGGAATTTCGGATTCGGATGGTACGAGGGACAAACATTAGCTAATTCTAGCTAGTTTCGAAGTGTTATTTGGTCTTTTTAATAACAATTGGTATAATTTTTTTACGAATTTTATATTAAAAAGTAATAGTATTTATACTATTTAGTAATTAATATAGGGTAAGTTAACTTTAATTTATAGCTAGACATAATTTTTGGTAGATACCTATCTAATTAGATATCTAACCAATTATGAAAATAATGAAAAATACAAAATATACCTATCCGTATTATCAAAGTTGAAACTTTATTTCATTTGGTATTTTATAAAAACTCAAAATATGAAAATAATAGATTATGATTTGGTTTATAATGTATGAACTCACGGAGGAGTAATGTTTTGCACTCCAGTTCCTTGGAATGCGGAATAAACTGGGTCGCGTCGTGACTGTTCTATTTATACTAGCTAAATAATAATCGTTAGCATAAAAAAGTAAGTATGATTGCTGTGGCTCACGTGTATCATGTCATAGATGTGTTGCATATCTTCGCGTGTGGCGAGGCGCACGTTAACATGCGCGAGCGCCTCTCCTGTCTCACTGACATTCTCCGACGACATAGCACTGTCTAAAATGTACTCGTATATACACCGCGCAGGCTGTACACTCTTTAGATATGATTAAATACTCTGTCACACACTGATTAGTAATCCTTATTGTCACAGAGTGCCATAATGGTGGCGTGCCTACTCGACGAACCGAAGGAACATCTTATACCCAACTAACTAATCTGTGGAGCGTCGACCATAGATGAATATATCCTATTACCGGCGAGTCGGCGACGATACTTATATCGATAAAAATATAAAATGACAATTTCCACATTCCCATTCCATCAATTTGCTTTTCGTGTCTCAAAATGAAACAGGCGGTGTCGCCTGGGACGAAACGCTGGTTGAGTCAGTCTGAATCAGACTGACCCAACCAGCGTTTCGCGTCAAATTAACTTCGGTCGAATTATATTACCTATTGTATAATTAATGCATACCTACCTATTGTATACATTAGTTAATGGAGATATAATTTAATATTCTAAGTTTATATCGCGACGCTTCGCTTCGACTCTGCCACAGTGGGAATTGAGTCAAAATTATTTGAAGACAATTTGCCATCATACAGTGCAACAAACTTATTTGACCGGAGGCTAAAATAGGAACTAACGCTTTGAACAACTCGTAGTAGTCACATCAGATAATTTATATATAACGAAATGAATGTCTATTAGCATCAAGTACATATAAAGTATTGTCTATAAAAAAACTACTTCAGGCTGGATTCGAACCCAATGAATGTCAAGCCACTGACCTCTTTAATACAAACTTGTAATATAGAGGTAAAAAAAAAATCTAACTAGTGTTTGAATTTTTTTTCTCAGGCGATATTCACGGGCTTATTAACAAGTAGGTTCCACCTGGGCGAAAGATCTCGGCTCAGGACAGTTAGTACAGGACAGGTGTAGGTAAAACGTGTAACATCTACGCTTGACCTTTTATTGGAGAATGTCAAGTTCGTTGCTGTTTGCGTGAAAACATGGAAAACACGAATTCGAGCTTGCGGGTTTTGGTTAGATACCTACAGCAGACGCTATGATCCACTATACAAGCCACCGCGAGTCCCACCCGTCAGGTCGAAATTGCCTTGACATTCTGAATTTATGTCTTTATGGTGACGTCTCAACTCTAAATTACCTTTAAAATCTTAGCATGGAAAATGCAAAAAAATACATAACGATAAACAAAATATATTTAAAAATATTACTTGTATAAAAATATTAATAATACAATCATGTAGTAGGTTTAAGATATATTGGCAGCACTAGTGACATCTAGGCGACACAACATAAGTGATTACCCGGGCGGTATTTATTAGCGCCATCTGTGGTTTAATTATACCATTTTAACATCATAGTGCTGCTATCGAATCACAGATGGTGTTACTGTTGTGAAAAGAATGTTTGATTCGACGGGTCCTGTGAAGCCTGTCTTTGTGGTTTAGATAAGATTTCAAATTCTTGGATTCCCTAATAGTTTTTTAACCGACTTAAAAAAAAGGAGGTTATCAGTTTGACCTGTACGTACTTATGTATGTAGGTTTGTCCGCGATTATCTCGCGTTTGACTGAACCGATTTCGATGCTGTTTTCAGAAAAGTATTTGTTACACTTAGGAGAAGGTTTTGGTATTTTAAGCGACTTCAAATAAGGAGGTTCTCAGTTTGACCCATATGTAGATATGTTTGTCCGCGATTATTAGGTACACACAATGCTTGAAGTCGGTTATCATTCCCTAAAAAGTTATCTTTTGTAAACTTACTATAAATGATTGTTAAAAGTTCAAAATCTTTCTCCAGTTTGAATAGCGGAACATTCTTTCTATTTCCTTCTTTCTACCTATTTCCGTACTTTCGGTAGTTACTTAGTAAAATACCTATTTGAAACGAAGTAGGTACAGGTACATATAATAATATATAATATTTTTTGGGACATTTTGCACAACACCATCTAGTCCCAAACTAAGCAGAGCTTGTACTATGGGTACTAGACAATGGATATAATACTTATATACTTTTTTTTTGTAAATACATACTTATAATACATAAGAAACACCCAGACAAACAAATACTCATGGTTTATCCACACAAATATTTGTGTCCTGTGGGAATCGAACCCACGACCCCATGATCAGCAGTCCGGCACTCGAACCGCTAGACCACAGAGGTCGTCACCTAATTTGGCACAAATTTACAATATAGTACAATACGATTATCGGTTTGGTTTCACGAAAGGCAAAAAAAGTCGAGTACAAATGCAGGAGTGAAAGAAGTAAGTCACATGTTGTAAGTAGTCCTGGGAGTCACACAGTTGGCGTCTTCTGTCACCTCTCTAAAACATGCGACGGCGCTGACCACACACGCTCATCGGTAAAGTGCACCATTACGGAGTACGTGGAGGAGGGGTGCAGTTTCTCGGGCTCTGTAGTCATGATGGGTGTAGCATAATAGCGCTCAATCCTAGAGCTCTATGTTCTATATTTGGCCTGTAGAACTGACCTCCCTTATATGATGGCCGCCTTGTCAGCTATTATTGTGTTTGCCGATGATACTTCTCCTATTTTTAAAGTCAATAAGAAAGAAGATATTTATGTTTCACATGTTAACGAAACCCTGGTCCTTAAGGGGCTTGCATCAAATAATAAGTAATAAAAGACTAATAAATCATACTTAATGCCTTAAAATTTAAATATCAAATTTCCCCCAAGTACCTACTTACCTACCTATAAATTGAAGGCTTCAAGGTATTTAAATTTATAGAATATCTCAACTGCAGTGGGGTGCATAATTTGTTTGCTTTCAATGCAGGTATATGTTATTGTATTGTACCTACCGTACGGCATGCAAAATACACAAATTAATTTAAACTTGGTATGATTAAACTACTACCTATAATAATTCGAGTAGGTTGAGCTCTGCTATCCGGCAGTTTGGTCTTAAGGTGGCCCTGAATAAAATAAATCCGAGGCCTTATGTGGTGGGAGGTGTCCGCATCGGCGTAGAGTCGACGAAGAAATACCTTGGACAAGTCCTCGACGGCCGATAGTACTTTGAACATCACTTCTTCACTTGGGCCCCTACTTGAAAGGTGCCGCAACCGTTCTCTCGAAACCAGCGAAACCACCGGAAAGAGGCAGCAATGCAGGCGAGGCTCTAAGTTATGAAAAAACCCGTCTATGAAGAAACTACTGAAACGCATAGGTAAGATAAGAAAATATTCCTGCCAATCCAATCCGGCCGCATGCTGCTACATATACAGGGTGTCCGGTAATTAATGTAACCTTGTACTAGCATATAGTAGAAAAATGGCTGTTCAGAAAAAGTACAACAAAATATATCTTAATTAGTACCTTCGCCTTTTTTTTGTAAATATGTTTACAAATTTTGGATTATCTACCACTTGGGGAGGCGACATACTATGTCGGATTCGTACCGTCGCGCTTGCCTTCACTTGCAATAGCTATAGTCATATGGGCAGACCCGCCTAATACTTAGGTATTTAAGACACTACCAGGCACTGTAGGTACTTAACTACTTATGTGTTGATTTGAGATCACTAGGCAAATTTGCTATTAGCAATGTAGCAGGAATATTTTCTTATTTCATGGTTTTTACCTGACTGCCAAGAAAGAGAAACTAAATTTTTGCGGATATTTTAACATTTAATAAGCTTTCAGCTATAGTCTGTTAAACCGAAGTAGAATTTACTTTACCAAATATCCCCCAAGTAGATTTCAATTTAACGCTTGAAGGCAATAAACAGTATTTTTAGGTATTACTATCGACAGTCAATTCCAATGGGGTCCTTGTCGAGTAGGTTGAGCTTTGCTGCATATGAGGTTAGAAAAGTTAGGGAGCTTACCGATGTTGCTACAGCTAGGCATATTTTTTTAGCATCATGTCCTACGGTATCCTTTTATGGGGCACAGCAGCTGACAGAGATTTTTTATTCTACAAAAGAGGGCTATCAGCGCGATCTATAATGTGGGGCCACGGGAGTCTCTTAGAAAAATATTTAAGGATATCAATATACTGACAATGCCGTCACTCTATATCTTAGAAAATATTTGATATGTTCGCAAACATCAGCAGAACTATAATATTAGGAGTGATACCCACAGCATAAACACACGCTACAAATATAAATTAGTAATACCAAAATATAGGTTGTCTAAAACAAGTAATTTTTAGGAAATGGTGTTCGATTTTATAACAAGCTGCCAAATCTGTATGAGACCTTACCAATGGAAAGTTTAAGGCACATGTTAATCGCATCCTAATTAAGGAAGATTATTATAAAGTACTAGCTTTCCGCCGACGGCTTCGCCCGCTTGGTTTCTTGGCTTTTCTGTACTATAATATATGAAGAACCGCTCGACCAATTTTGTGCAAACTTCACATAAACCATCTACTAAATAGTCCGAACAAAGCCTAACATTTGGTTTGGATAGGTGAGCCCATTCTTGAGTTATAAAATTACAACGAAAAGTGGCATTGATTTTTATTTGACAAGACTATGTACCGTACACTTTCCATTTGTCCAGTTCAGTGTTTGCTATATTTGATTACCTAATACCATACGATGTTATTACATAGTATTAAGACGAATCTAAATACACCACATTTTTTAAAATCGAGTAAATTATATTGATTTATTTTGATTCCGCTTTTTTGTTTTATCAGCTATAATGTTTTATTTTAGAAACGAATCACAGCCTATATTTAAACATATATAATATTATCCATATTTTTGGATTGATATAAACATTCTCTGTTGCAGCTGCACTAGGAACTGCAACAGATGCTGGATGGCCTAGCATCAGCCTCACAAAGCGTACCTATGTCTCAGCATGAATTTTGATGAAACCAAAGTCATGTTCAATGATCACATTTATCTGAAACCTATTGCTGTATCTAAATGGTCATCTTCTGGAGGTTGTTTCAGAATACACTTACCTCGGGCAGATTTTGCAGCTTCTTATCACCCATACCGCAAAGTTTGAAAACGAAAGTTTTCAATCAGTGCGTCCTACCTGTGATGACCATTTAGATATGACGGCGCTGAGACGTGGACACTCAGAGTGCGGTAAGTCAACCAACTTAAAGTCGCGCAGCGTGTTATGGAGCGTGCTATGCTGGGAGTTTCTCTGATTGAAAAAACCCGCAACGACAGAGAACCAAAGTAACCGACATTGCACAACGGATTAGAAAGCTGAAGTGGCAGTGGGCTGGCCATATCTGCAGAAGAACCGACAACCGCTGGGGTGACGTGTTCTTGAGTGGAGACCGCCACTCGGCAAACGTAGTGTAGGACGCCCTCCGGCAAGTTGGAGTGATGATTTGCGAAAGACTGCTGGTAGAAGTGGACGGCGGCGGCGACTTGGCGGAACCCAATACAGGGAACTATTTAACGGTTTACAGCAGCTACCTCGTGTTTGGACTTATATCATTTATCTTAATGAGAACTTTAGACTGAGCTATAGTTGAAATAAGGTAGCGAAGTAGGTACATATGTACATATATACATACCACCTCGCCTATATTCCCCGAAGTGTACGGCAGAGGTGTACTAATGTAAAGCAACAG
The DNA here is from genome assembly GCA_964056405.1 of Acronicta alni. Lineage (NCBI taxonomy): Eukaryota > Metazoa > Arthropoda > Insecta > Lepidoptera > Noctuidae > Acronicta > Acronicta alni. The sequence goes on along the minus strand of OZ043915.1, from coordinate 18,618,647 downwards.
TTCGCCAGTATGTATAGGGGTCGAGCCTATGAAATCCAAACTCCGACCCGAGAGTGATTTTGCTTGACCCTCATCAAAGCAAATGTGACGACATCTCATCAAGGGAGGAGGGAGGGTCAAAACATCGCCAAAAACGCTTCACGTACTTAATGAATGGACGCCCCCTAGTTACTAAACATATCAACATGCCTGTACTCCAGAAAAATAATACCTGAGCAGCAGGTAAGTATGTACCTAGATTCTACGTAAGGAGTTATTGCTGGAAGCATGATGATTATTCAGATGTGTACAATGTTAGGTTTGGCAGGCTAGCTCCCCATGATCTGCCATCCGATCCGACAATTGCCCCGGTAGGCGTGCATTTTGATGGGCATCATGAGACCTCTGGATCACAGCCTATCACGGTCGTGAGGGATATCGGAATCTTATATCTCTATCCAATATGCCATCTCCCGGGGTGGCAGATGATGAGCATTTTCCGCACCCATTTTCCGCACCCAAAAAGGCTTAGATAGATCTCTCAGTAGGGAGAAGTTTTTTTGTGTCAGAATTTGTGTGGTAGACAATACGGTGTCTACCAAACCAACTTTAAGGACTCACGAATTCAAAGACGTTCCAGAGGCAACGTCGGAGGTCGGAGCAGGTCCAGCGGTGGCGGCGGTGGCGGCGGTGGCGGCGGTCGGGGTCAGGCGTGTCGCGACGTCGTCTTCGTTGCGTAAGCGAGCGCGGGGCAGCGCGGGGCAGCGCGGGGCGCGGGGCGCGGCGGGGCGGCGGGACGCGCCCGCGGCTGCCGGACTCGCGCGCTATCGACCGCCGCGCGCACGCGCACCGCGCACCTCGCACTGGAGCTACTCGTTCAGCTAGCGCCCGCGCACCGCCGCGGCTCGGTGATGCTGTGCCACGCGCGCCACCCGCCCGCGCCCTGACTGCTCACACCGACTTCTGCTCCCGGACTATGGCCACTACGAAAAACGAGTACCACTTTGGTGAGTGCCTTTCCTAGCTCATTTGTAATAGTGTACCTAGCGGGTGATGAACTGGTGACTTGCGGCAACCGCTTCAGGTGTACCGCATGATCACACTGGAACACAGAAACACATGCCAACATTAATAAAAACTTGTATAAAATAGCATGAGACTCTTTTGAATGACATTCGTAGGAGGTGGTAGGTACTTACCTATAAATACCCTCTTAAATAATTAAGTTTTGTTCAGGAGACCCTTTACGTATCTTGATAGTCGGGAAGTTTTTTATACGAATATATGTATATTATACAACCTTACAAATGTTATCAATCTGTACAGTTTAACGTCTGTTTGATGAAGGTCTTTCTCGAAAAAGTATGGATCATCAGCTGAACTATTTGCTGACCGAAATATTTTGTGTGACTTGTGACGACATGACAAGCCCAAAGGTATCCGAAAGTGTAAGAAAGTCCGAGCTACTTGGATACTTGACTGACCCTCGCCCGTGGGTATAATTTACAGGACCTTATGTTCGCGGCTACTAGATCAATGAGGCAATTTAAATAATTAGGTTTATAAACTGTTATATTATTTAGTTAAATTTATATAATTGGGGGTTTTGTTCAGCACTTGTGAATGAATCCCGACTGTGGCGGGTACTTCGTAAGCTCATATCGCGGCCTGGTCGCACCTCGGCGTGGATCCTTGAATGAACTTCGAGTAGAATTGAGAAGTTGAGTGGCTTCCTTGCTTGTGAATATTTAAATAATAAGTAAGTAAGCATGTAGCGACATCTACCGCGCTACATGGAACTACAAAGTCCTGAATCGCGCAAGAAAAATTGCTTATATACAACCTCCCGACATCTACCATTGGGCCTTGGCCCACCAGGCATAACACCCGCCTGGTTGGAGGATTTTTCGTTGGAAGGGCAATATACCTCGCCGCTCCACAAGTAGATGAAGCCTTGAGACATGTAGGTATTCGCAGACAAGAATTTACCTAAGGAAGAACAGCATCCTTGTCTTAGCAGATGCACAGTGTACACACGCGAGCAGTGAGACAGCACTGCAGCGTGTAGACACTGAACACTGGATACTGGACATTGCTCTGAAGTTACAAGGTAACACGTTACTATTAGTTAGATCCCGATAGCTGTAGAGCATCCATTCTCTGTTCTTAATAACAGACTGCCAGCACAGATTAAATAATGTTGCTATATAGGCAATGAATATTAAGATTACTTTCATTGATGGTTTCGGGCAGTTCTCATGTTTTAAGCGTACCTAGTGATATACGAGGAGTATGACTAAGAATTAGGGCTATAGGTAAATATATGATGAGAAGAAGTGTTCTTCTAGAAGAAGCAAAAAAGTGGCTTGACATTGAGCTGCTCGTGTGCAGTGTGAGTTGAACAACATAATCAATCAATATCGGGCTGCATCGGGATTACAATCCCACTGCAGAACGAAAGCTTAATAGGTATCATAAGTTACGTATAGATATCAGGTTAATTAAATTTCTGTTTTAACCAAAAGCGAATGAATATTATGTACCTACCTACACATTGATTGTGTGATTTACATCAATGTTGGCATCAATTACCTACGTGTTTATATTTTTCATCCAATTAAAATTAAACTAAGTATAATATGATGTCGGAATGGTTGTGTATGGAGCATATTTTTTGCGTCGCGATATGAAATCGCAATTCTTGTTTAGATCTAGCTAGGTTCATGACGTAGGTACACGTACTAAGTTGAACGCGCGAGCACTGTATCGTAGAGGCGCATGCGGCGGCAGTACGCGTGCTGATTTGTACCGTGCTGCGCAGGCGCACGGTCGCTGTCGCATACGCACCTTGCCGACTTCCAACCGTTTGACTTTCGCTATTCCTTATCGCTGAGCGTTCGCACACAATTTTTATATGACTTGCACCAGTTCGAGTTCACGAAGTCGTCTCGGAGCGAGGTTCGAGGTGCGAGGCGCGAGGCGCGAGTGAGGTCCGGCACGGCGGCGGCGGCGCTTCTTCGCGGACCTCCTGCGGCCGCGTGGAGCGGAGGAGCGTGGCGGCGCGAGACACGCGGGAGTCGACTCGTAGGAGTTTATCTTGGTGCGATTAGATAAAGCTCGGCTGCGGCGCGCGGCGCGGCGGCAGTAGGCCCGCACGCGGCACGCGCGCTGCCCGCCGCCGCCGCCGCCGCCACCGCCCGGCGCATTGCTTCCTTGTTATTGTTAGCGAGTGTTGACCGCAGCGGCGCCGCTGACCCGCTTGTTGGCGCTGCACCTGCGGCCGCCGCGCCCGCGCCCGCGCTGCCTCCTCACACGGTGCGTTTCACCTTCCTTTTTCATGTATCTGCATTTAAAAACAATCAGTATTGCACGTAGGTGTAAGTAGGTAGCTACCTACTGTAAACTGAATAATAGTATAATCCGAGTGATTCCTTGGCCTACATCCTCAGAACAGTAAACCAGTCCTGGTAATACTAGTAATACCTGATAGTAGGTAGGTACCTTGTTCTTTCATATTTTATTAATTTGAGTTTTTGTTATTATTGATGTGAAGTATGGCACAGACAAGTACCTACTAAGAAAATACCTACCTATATAATTCAGATATATTAGCTAAAGGAGGCATACATTCAGTTTCATCTTATTAGGTACCTCGGTACCTATGTAGAGTGGTAGGTGCCCATACATACATCAAATTTCGGTGTTACATCCGGCGGTGCCGTTGCTTGTGGAGGTGCGCAGTGATGGTGACATGCGCAGGCGCCCGCGTGGGGTGCTTCCGGTTCGCGCTGATAACGCCTCGTTCATGTACCTACACTTTTTCAAGCGTATCGTGTAACGTTTATGCGTAACCGCGGCGCGCGGCGCAGGCGCAGTGCAAGCGTTGCAGCTCTACATACGAGTAGGTATATGTTGTGGACCATGTGATTGACAGAACTCTTCATAATACCCGGGCAAAACGAAAAGTAGCTGTAGCTGCCCATACACTTCGGGTATATTTAGGAGTTAGAATATCAGTCGTCCTACCTGTCATCATACATGAACACAGCTCTGTGGGGAGTTTCTACAGGTACTTTTAGGATAAAGGCAGCAGCGGCAGAGCTGTGATTGGTCCGCGGGTGTTTCTTGTTTGTCCCAGCTATAAAGCCAGCCTTTACATAAATTATCACATTGCGCAACAGTCACATAGCAATATTCATTATAACCAGACACTATGATAAATAATAAAGTTTATATAATTATTAATCGCATAGCCCGATTTGCCTTGTCATTATTCATACTGACCGGGCATTATTACCTAAAATGCTTGGTGCATGATATATGCATGTGAGTACGTGTACAGTACAGAAGGTATAATAGACTACCTATTATAATGTACTTTTGTATAGAACCTAATGTCTATTCTATGTAGAGGAGACCGGGGCCGGTTGTGACATTTTATTTACAAACCGTCATATTTTTTTATTGGTTGGATTGATTTACCTGAATATAGGTTTGTTTAATTAAGTAACTATGCAAGCTTTTTATTTAAAATAAATTTTATGTAGCAGACTAATAGCAATGACATAAATGTAAGAATTATGAAAAAAATACCGTGTAACTTTCAACCCTGTGCTCGGGGCTGGTTGTTACTCTACACGGGGTAAATGTTACAATAAAAAACAAACGTATAATAAAGGTTTTTATTAGGAACAATCAGTTGTTTTTCTTAATTTTAACATGAAAGCAGTATTTGCATAATTACAACGAAAACATAATAATAATCTAAAATGAAACAAAATTACAAACTTAGTTTTTGGTCTTAAAAACAAAATATAGGTAATTTCTAGCCAGCTTCATTTTATTGAGCATGTCTATGGTTGGATAATATCCTGTGAGGGACTTTGTCCCTTCTGTTATTAAAAATGAATGAAGAGGCTCGTGTGGTGCTGCTGCTGAAAAATTATCGTGAGTACTCTAGCCCTAGGCTATTGCACCACTCCTCTTCGTGTTTCATATCGGCATAATCCTGTAAGGCCTTATTGAAGGTGCATGTTGGTACTCCCTTAAAATGGTTGTGGTCCAATTATGGCATTTGCCGATCAGTTCTGGCTAACTGATCAAAATTACCATCCTTTACTTCACTTTCTTCATCAGTTCTTCTTAACAGCAAGCATTTTTGTTTCATTACTTATTGTCCTTCTCTTGTTCCGCTCAGTTTTTCTTATATACGTCCTCATCCTACAAACAAATAAATAATAATTATTATAAAGAATATGTAGCATAATAGCGTATATTGATATTATTAATCCCGACGTTTCGGACCCTTTACAACGTCCATGGTCACGGGTAGACTGAGGTGGTAAAAAAAAATGTAAAATTTTACTAACCTGCGATTTTAATGGCGACACGCGCGGGCTCCTCTCACAAAAATGGTGGTGCCACTGGCTCTTGCAGCGTGCTAGCCGGTGGAGACAGGAGTATTAGGCCCTTTGTAACGTCAGTATTGCGTTATCTGTTTCGCGACCGTTGCCACTGTAACTACCTACCCCTGTCACATCCAGCCCCGGTCTCCCCTACCTAAGACCTACAACACATTAGTTTCTTCAGTGGTGCGGAAAATCCTTATGCTCGTGGTTCGTCTGCCACCTAGGGAGGCGGCAAGATATGTCAGACTTAGTAGGTACAGACTAAAAACTGCGCTTGACTTCTGTTGTCTAGTCAGGGATGTTCCCTGCGACTCTGATAGGCTGTGGTCCGATACAATCACCGAAACCCACCAAGAGGCCAGGTCTCGCCTCGCTGATGCTGGGGCCGCACTCTTTGCAAAGACATTAATTTGTGTGAGTAAAATTCCCTACGGAAAAGTTTGATGGCCTACCTATCTACCTACTTCGAAGTTCCGCGTGCAAACAAGCAACTAACACTGAAAAATCTAATTTAATATAAATATGTATTACTTTTAAGATATATTGTGTTTTCATGCGACGGTCAAGTCAATCTATTATTTTATCTATAACATAAAATATGGTCACTATTATAACCGACTTGGTATTACATGGATCTCACAACTTTTTACGGTAGAAGAACTGAGTTGCGAGACTTGTTTTTTTTTACAAGTTATGTTTTTATGGCATAACAATATCTTTATTATAGTTTAGGAATTTAAAATGTAAAGGTTAAATACTTAAACATGAAAATAAAATAATATATTATGAACACGAAGCTCGGCCCTTGAACTGGTGAAAGTGTCTCCCGTGTCACTTATCAATCTTATTATCTTTTTACAACGACATCGAAATACTACACCTACCGCATTATTTCTTTCTAAACATTTTTTTGTTTTTCCTTCTGGTGCCACCAGAATATAGGACTATAGGAGAATATAATAGGAGAATCACCAGGCTACTGTACAGTGCGCTTACTCTGGAGCATGCCACATACAACTGGCCGTGACGTGCCGCTTTCTTTCAAGGCTACTTTCGCTGCCTTAAGAGTTTGACCTTGAGCTTTGTTTATGGTTATGGCGAAGCAGACTTTAATAGGAAACTGCACTCTCTTGAATTCGAAGAGGTAATTTGATGGTGTTAGGGGAATCCTAGAAATAAATACAGACTCTCCTCAAGAACAACCTGTCCCATACAAACTTTGCCCCCGTTTTTCACCTCCTTAGGGGTAGAATTTTGGAAAATCCTCTCTTATCGGATACCTACGTCATACAAAAAACACATCCTCCAAGTTTCTCCAAGATCTCTACGATCAACGGTTTAGGCTGTGCGTTGATCCGTCAGTCAGTCATTCAGGACAAAGCATTTTTAAGTAAATAAAATAATATTGTAATATAGAAGAAGATAGATAAGTAAAACAGTTACACATTACAATGACAATATGACAGGATTAGCCTAAAATAAGGTAAACGTGTATCCCACACCAATGCCGCGAAATAATAGTGAAAACAGAAAAGTGAGTACCAACCCGTAGGAATTTTAGGTTAGGTAATTAATTAAGTACCTAACACTTAATTAATTAAGTAACCTAAAATCCTTATTGCCATTTTTTTAGAGTTCAAATGTGATACATAAAGTGTGCGTTATACATATTATGTCTCCATGATGCGTCGGAGAGACGCAGCGCTCGTGCACCAGCGCAGCGTGAGTTGTGCACCTTGTAGTGTCAACAGTGTCAGCAGTGTCACAGTGTCACAGTGTGGAACGACCGGGGCAGTCGCGGGGGACGCGCACTGCATCACGGTTCAGAGGTTCACGGTTCTACTCTCTATATCCGTCAACGAAGTTACGAGCCGTTCGAAAGTTCTCCGAAACTGAGTCCGATAAAACAAGTGTCAAATTCAATTTTTCGAACGGGTAAAAACACATCGAGAGTAGCGACAACTGTCAAATTGTGTTGTCATTCATTCTTAGTTCGGGCCCCAAACCAATCATCCGTCCGTAGGTGATACGGAGTAGGAAACGCCCGTAACGAAGGTCGAAACTACGGACTTCGTGCTTAGGGAGTAGACCCCCTGGGTACAGAGGCCAGCACACCAAGCTACCACAATTTGTCTTCTTCAATCTGTCAACTTTAATGTAAAGTAATAAGGTTCATATTCAATTGGGGAAATGTGACAGTTTTGGATAGCTTGACCTGCTGGCGTCTGTACAGTCAAGTACAATGTAATATAAATTATATTATAAGTGAGATCAGTTCAGTCGAACCTGCTATTACACAGACCATGAAGCATCCTGGCCATCAATAAGCTGCATCTGGACTCCAGACTACTATATTATAACCTTCGGGTTATAATATTTCAATAATTGTGGTATGGAGCATTTTGGATTTAAGTAGTTAACTCATCAAGCGAGAACAATGTGTTGAAGTAGCACGTAGGTATATAATTATGGCAACCTTGTTGCAACGTCATATTATCCTTTTTTAAAAACCTAGCAAATCCGGGATACCTCAAGGAAGTATACTTGTGCCACTTCTCTTCGTCACAAAAAATAAGTGTGTACTTTTCGCAGATGATGTGTCATTCGTAATACCAGAAAGTAACTAGACAACACACCAGCATGAAGTCAATAATACTATTAATGACATCATGAATTGGTAAATTTAACTAAGACTTAATTCATACAATTTTCGAATCATAAGCAAAAACCCCCCTAAAATTAATTTTAACTACAATAATGAAATGCTAAGTTAAGAAAATAGGTACCTAACATAAAATTTTTAGGTCTAACACTAGATGAAAACTGTAATTGGGGAATACATGTTGATAATATTGAAAAAAAAGAAACCTAATTTAATCGACGAATAGATTAAATCAAATATTATTAATGTTAGCGGTCATAGCGTCTGGTGTACCTACCTAACCAGAACACGCAGGTTCGAATCCTGCCCGCGGTCTAATTTTTCATTCGCTAAATAACTTTAAAATCTTAGCATGGAAAATGCCAAAAAATACAAAAAGATAAATGTTATATTGTTATGGTGGCTTAATATTATAAATACTTTCTTTCTTAACAGAGACGACCTTAAGCATAAAGTAAGCCTAATGATTCGAGTTCATTTTTAAAACAGTAAATAATAATCTGTTCAAAATATTATCGGTGTGATGATATCAGTTAGTGAGTTGTGTCTGTCAATGTAAATATCGTTGTGTGGGGGAGGGGAGGGGAGGGGAGGGGGGGGCTGTGATGGGCGCGCGGGACGCGGTCCGCGATAAGCAGCGCCCTCGGCGACCCCGAGCCCGAAGCCCCGGAGCTTCTCCACCGCGCCCGCCCGCCACCGCGCGCCGCCGCCGCGCCGTCCATGCCGCGCTCCACTGCGGCACGAGGTTCCCCACGGCGACTGTAGCATTCAGCACGTCACGCTTGCTGCACTTCTGCGGCGGACGTGCTGCGCGCCTGCCGCCGCTCCGGCACACCACACGTTTCTAAATCGCGAACGTATCGCTACGTGCTGTTCATGTCGATATCGATCGATATGGTCGGATTGCAACACGCCGCGGCCCGGCCGCTGCAGGCCTGCGCCGCCGTTGTTCTCGTTCGCATCACACGCGTCGATGCTAATAGACATAAACCCATCATATTAATGGCTGTTTTATATCAGTATTACTTTGTCTGTTGTTTGTTCTCTTCTTTATTTACATCTACTTAGTAGATTGTTGACCAAGGGGAGACAGTGACAGATTACTAATGAGTGTGATTTTTAAGACTCGAAAGCTTGCGAGGACCGCAAACGACTCGAGTTTGTAATTCGTTCTTTCCCCCGAGTGAAGCATAACTAAGTAGTAACTTTTTACTTCACCTAAGAGTATAAACATATCCGAAAATAATTGGAGATTCCTCTCTAATATATTCAGTTCATGAACCTTAAATTATACAAGATACTGTTATTATTACTTAGGTAATATTGCTTAGATTTTAGACAGTCAAGAAGTTATTATGTATTATTATGATTTGCGGAGACTTATTCAATATTTTTTTATTAATTGGGAGGTAATTAATAAAATAATAAATTCGAACACGAACACTAACAACTGCCATTTTTGATTTTTCAGTATCATCACAGATGCCATAAAGGTTTAATATGAAAAAAACTTTTCATTTCTCATGGCCAGTACATCAAACTACCCCAATCTGTTAAATTTGTTTAAAAGATTTTTAATACAACTTTAATACAAAGTAATAAGGTTCATTTTCAACAACACCCTTTGTAACATTCTGTATAATTTGGCGGGATACTAACTCTGTAAGCTGTATCGAAATCTCCGATTAAGACTAATATCTTATTAAAAATGATTTCTAGTGATTCTGAAATGTTGATTCTGTTCCCCAGGTTCTGTTAAAGACGAGGCAAACATAGGAAATTACTTTTTTTAATCGGACCATAGTACTCATATGGGAATTGATTCCTTTTGACCCTCGTGTAACAATATACTATTTAATTGTTAAATGTTAGTTTTTAAAAATTAGAATTTAACATACCTTTTCTTTATCAAAATTCAAGTTCAAAACAGGTTAACAATAATGGATTTTAATACTTCACGGCCCTAGGGCTGTAAAGAGGTAGGTAGTACGTACTTGTACTTTCTCCCCCGGTGTTAGTATATGTAGTAATGTCACTTTCCGAGCTGGTGAAGTAGGTAATACATATTATTTACTTTCTCAGATAGTGAAATAGACATGGATTGTGGGATTGGGATTGGGGATCTATCTATCTATTTTTCACTTAGGTTGGGTACTCATAGGGTTCAGTATCTACAGCTACAATATTTTGATTCAGTACTCACTTGACATGATTACTTTACCATGTAATGTACCTGCTACCTACTTACTCACCTATACGCCACAGTCGCTTCTGTGGACTGGGTACAGGAGCTGTACCCACCCTCAGATTACCTAGTGTGTCACAGGCACATTGACGGCATCTCTTAGATTAATTAGGTAATCTAATAGACCTTTGATAATACTAAAACGGGAGCAGTCTAGAAAATATTTAGCACTAGGTAGGTAAGCAATAGTCTGTTTCGGTTTCAATTGAGCAATGTAACCAGTGAACTTTTTTGAACTTTGTCATGTTATTACAATAAAAAAAACAAGACAGTATTGTTTGAGCCTTTCAAATAATATATTGTAGACCGTAGGCACAGGTTCAGGTTATTTAAAAGCATTGGCTCTTGTGCGATTATGATAAATGTAAGCGGGATTGGGGCCAGGCGGTGCCGCTGCGGCAGCGGCTGTCGACGTGCTGGGCGCCAGCGCGCGCGCCGAGCAGCGTTTTCTGGCGCTGCTCCGAAAGCAAGAAAAGTTTCGTCTACGCGACGCACGGTCGGTACTCGGTAGTGCCTACTTAGCTAATGCCTGCCAGGTATTCGCCACGCTTTGATACGTGTGTAATTAATAGCCGTGACCGTACGGTACAAATTGCGACATTCCGAGTCGACGCTATGTTTCCATTAATCTAAGTAGAGTGTAGAATGGAGGCACATAAGTATCTACTTGGTCTGTGTATATCTGATCTATGTCCTATTACTTATCTTATGAACTTCACTATATCTTCTCTTACTGTAGTCTTCTTTGAATGATCCAAGGTAGCTGAAGTACATTCTTCCCTGGCATGAGCCAAAGAAGAATCCACTAAGTACAGCCACTAAGACCTTTGGGTCAGGATGGCCATGGTCGGGAGTCGGGATTCATTTACACGGGATTCCAGTTGTAATATTTATTTTATTTATTTATATTAAATGTACATGCACAACATTACAGTTGACAGGTCGGGGGACCACTAAGTGAGTACTACCACTATCTGGGGGCACGTGCCCCCGCCAACACGAGCCTAGCTTTCTTACATAACTTTTCTCGAACTACTTCGTCGTTTTTTTTAACCCTCATAGCTTGGGTTTGGATTATACCAGATAAACAAAATTCTCGGCATATGGTTTCAATAGTAGACTTATTAAATATCTTAAGTCTCAATTGCGTAGCCCTCTTACTTTAGATTTTATTGATATTTAAAAAACTCACTGATGTTCATCAGAATTCTTAGGGTAGGTACTTCCTGAAGTCCTAGAAAGATTACCAGCTTTCTAAGTTTTTTTATTTGAAAGCAATAATTTGGTATGTAAGCTTGTACATTTACTTAGTACACAAACAACAACAAAATATATACCCAAGAATGTTCCGCAAATGATGCAACTGTAGCGACATCTACCGCGCTACATAGAACTACGAAGGCCTGAATCGCGCAAGCAACATTCGCAACGAAAAGTTGTATATATACAACCGCCCGACATCAACCGTCGGGCCGTGGCCCGCCAGGCATAACACCCGCCTGGTTGGAGGATCCTCCCTTTTCGTCGGAGGGGCAACACACCTCGCCTCTCCACACTGGTGACCCCGACGTGATCTCAGTGTTTCCACACTGGTGACCCCGAGCAAGAACATCAGCGCAGCCTTCCGGAGACCAGCACCTTCGTCATCACCTTCCCCTCACAGCAGCCTTCGACAGCATCGAGCAACGAGTCACACAGCCAGCCAGCACTCTTCCGGCTTCAACGGGCAGCCTGACCACATGCCTGCAGCTGACATGCAGCCTGGTCAGAACCCTCAGCCGACATCAGCGACTTGGCACAGCACACTGCACTTCGGCCGGTCAACAAGCAGAGGCCGTCTCTCCTGGTCGACGCAGCAGCCAGCCACTACGCTTCACTGCACTACCTCGACTCACTGAGGTCTACGCAGCATCGCCCCGACTCACTGGGGACTCTCATCGCACTCACCGCTCACAGTCCCGACTCACTGCGGACTACGCGGCATCCGTTCCGACTCACTGGAACTCGCACTCCTGGCACTGGCAAGCTCTTCAGACGCACTGACCGCTGACTCATCTGGATCATCGACCTCCGGTCTCGGGGGGAGTGATGTAGCGACATCTACCGCGCTACATAGAACTACGAAGGCCTGAATCGCGCAAGCAACATTCGCAACGAAAAGTTGTATATATACAACCGCCCGACATCAACCGTCGGGCCGTGGCCCGCCAGGCATAACACCCGCCTGGTTGGAGGATCCTCCCTTTTCGTCGGAGGGGCAACACACCTCGCCTCTCCACACAACAATGTTCCTGGTCTGAAAATTGACATAGAGATTCCTTGTTATAAATAATAAAATATATATTTCAGGATTTATAGTAAATCACCTCCCCCCACTCTTGACATTAGGGGATGGAATTAATCGAATATAATCGCTTAGGAGCCAAGTACCTTTGCGCCTTATGTAAAATTTGCCAAGACGAGACCCATTGGTTCGCACAGTCAAAAGGTTATTAGATCTCAAGTAGGCACCTAGAGCCAAGCTTCTAACTCTACTCTATACCTTAGTCAAAATACGTGTCTGGGCCGTTTGGTTACTACAAGAACTATTGATTATCAGAAAAGTAATGAACAGTGATTAATAAAAAATAAAATGGAAATGTAAATATATGAGATCCTATTAAAAACATAACATGTAAAAAGTCACGGCAGCTCTTCTACAGCAAAAAGTTGTGAGATCAAATGTCAAACCAAGTTCTCGCTCCTGCATTTTATACTTAGTGACCGTAACAATATTAGACTCTATTTATGTCTTTGCGGGGTCCGAGTGCTCGTCTCCTTTTCAAGGAAATGTCTCGGAGAGTGGTCGACACTTCGTGTCCAGAGGGCTATCTTGTCTCTAGGGGAGCGTATATAATTAAGCTGCCAGTGTTCTGGGCACGTCGTCAGACGACAGCAATGCCGAGGAATACTTTGACGCTTAGTCGGGCCCTAGGTCTTATTTTTTATTTGTATAATTATGTGGACAGATACAATGTTATTAATACCACCAGATGCATACTTACAGCTTCGAACATACATCCTTAGGGTTGGCAGACGGTAACTCGCCACCTCACTAGCTGGGCCCACCAAAAGTTGTCAGTACAGGCAGAAGGCGGCAACAGCGGTGTGAGTGGCTGGAGGTGTAGAGAGGTGCAGCCCTGGTTTCACCATCGCGGGTCTTTAAGAGCCCCGGATTGGGTTTCCCCGCTATTATGCTATTAGACACTTCCACCCCCGAGCATATAGCTCTGGCGGCCCCCCTCTGACCGGCCAGTTAAGGCAAGACAGAGTAGAGAGTCCTTCGGGAGCTCTCGAGGTTCCACTCCAGCTACCCAATACGGACAAACTGGAGACGAGGTCCTGACCGACTCTCTGGGGAAATAAGGACCACAGTGTTACAGTGGATAGCAGTGATAGCCCAGTGGTATGACCATGGGACTGCCAAGTCAAATGTCATGAGTTCAAATCCAAGGCACGCACCTCTCACTTTTCGAATTCATGTATGTATTACTTAATAATTAATTATCACTCGCTTACACGGCGAAGGAAAATTAGAAGGAGGCACCTGACGAAGCTCACCACTCACGATGGAAGAACCGTCTCGTCAAAGCCGGAGATTTTTGCCGAGATAAACATTTATGGCAACTTTTATTAGAGATTTTATGCCGCCCATGTTCCTCGTCCTCAGCGCGACAATTGAAACAGCTAAAGAATGAAAAAAACCCCGGTGAATATGGAATTACTTCAGAACTCCAGATGATAGGTGGAGCCCCTCTTGTTGAGGAGCTGCAAAAAATCTTTAATTCCATCATTCACTGCAGGAGAACTCCAAAGGCGTGGCACGAGAGTGCGGTGGTTCTGTTCTTTAGGAAGGGAGATAAGAAATTACAGACCCCTTTTCTCTTTTAAGCGTAATCGTCTCGCTAGAAGACTTGACGAGTTTTAACCTCCCGAACAGGCCGGCTCCATAGACTTCTGTATAATCTGCATTACTGTGTGGATGTGCCACACAGTAATTTTATTTTATTTTATTTTATTTTATTTTTATTTAATAGGTACAGTAACAGACAACAGATTAAGTTTTACAAAATATTCAATGAAACATCATAGTATTCAACCTGAAGTCCAATTAAAACTATACACATCATTCACATGATAATTTAAACTTTAGTGAGCTGGGGAAAGCAAATAGGAAACATAATTTTTTTAAAAAGAAAAAAGAAACCTAATTAATCCTCATTGTTTCGATCAATTTTCTTTAAAAGGGCATGTTTAAATACATTATAATGCAGATTATACAGAAGTCCGACGAGTATAATTGGCCCCAGTGCCTAGCTTTTGTGGACTATGAGAAGACCTTTGACTCTGTGGAAACATGGGCTATTCTGGAATCCTTACAGCGGTATCAAGTGCACTATCGTTATATCAAGGTGCTGAGATCTCTTTATGAATCTGCCTTTATGAATGTCCAAGTACAGTTTCAACAGACTAAACCTATCCAATTGCGCAGAGGCGTGAGACAGGGAGATGTTATATCTCCGAAACTGTTCTCGAGAGCATTGGAAGATTTGTTTAAGATATTAGACTGGAAAGGTAAGATAAACATAAACGGCGATTATATCTCGCACTTGCGATTCGCAGACGACATAGTCCTTTCGGCGGAGTCGTTAGAGGAGCTGCAACAAATGCTGGATGGCCTGGCATCAGCCTCACAAAGCGTAGGTCTCAGCATGAATTTGGATAAAACCAAAGTCATATTCAATGATTACATTGATCTGAGACCTATTGCTGTAAATGGTCATCTTCTTGAAGTTGTTTCAGAATACACTTGCCTCAGATTACTTCCCGGCAGATTTTACAGTTAGGTATAAACAAGTTTGAGAAGGAGGCCAAAAGGAGGATCAGGTTGGGCTGGGCAGCATTTGGAAAACTACGTCAAGTTTTCTCATCACCCATACCGCAAAGTTTGAAAACAAAAGCTTGGAGTTTATCTGAAGGGTAAAATCCGCAACGAGGTTATCCGACAGGGAGGCAAAGTATAACCGATGTAGCATATCCGATTAGCAAGCTGAAGTGCCATATCTGCAGAAGAATCGACAACCGCTGGGGTAGACGTGTTCTCGAGTGGAGGCCGCGACTCGGCAAACGTAGTGTAGGACGCCCTCCTGCAAGATGGAGTGATGATTTGCGAAAGGCTGCTGGTAGAAGTTGGATGCGAAGAGTTGAGGACAGAGTGAAATGGCGCACATTAGGGGAGGCCAACGTCCAGCACTGGACTAATATAGGCTGATGATGATGATGATTTCTTGCTAAGGTTCTACTTTTCTAAAAAACTAGTGCTTGGATTCAAATGATTTTAAGGAGTAAGGAGTAAATACATGTGCTGCGTCATAAAAAATGGAGATATTATAGCTTACGTGGTGCGCTAACTAACTTTCGTGGACAAATGACTACGAAAATTGGTCACGAAAGTTACGAAAATTTTACAATTTTGTAAATTACGATTAAATTTATCGGTAAACCAACGAACAAAATACTTCAGAATAATCTCGAAGATCTATCTAATTCCACAATTAAAATTGGGTTGGAAAATTACAGACATTAATCCTTCAAAATATGCGCATGAAAGTTTCTTGACCGAGGCTACTCGAAAATTTTCGAAGAAAAACTTGCCTCGTATTTTTTTGTTTTTAAGCGTTGATGGTACTTGTCTATCCCACCAACACTGGGACACTACTGAGCGACCGTGCAGCTAAAACTTGTAGCGATAAATTTGCGCTCTTGGAAGATAGGTGCCGAATTGTTGTGCGCTCGCGAAACTAGCAAAATCGTGTGACAGACATAACAGGCACCGAATAGAGCTGATGACGATGATGGTTTTGTGACGGTACAGAGGAGGAAGCGCCGAACACAAAATAATAAGAACCGCTGCGGCAAAGCTCCTACGGAGCCCAACGTAAGTCTGCGTGCCGCGAAGCCGAACACTCTTGTTGTAAATTCAAATATAAAGGTGAATGTTCAACACATTTGTACACAGAGGATTACGTAGTATCAATGTTCGTTGAGAATATAATTTGAACATTCTTTATACGGTAGTGGGTACAAGTCAACGGCCAAGTCACACAACATTAACTATAAATAATAAAGAAATCGCAGTAAAAGCAGCTCCATCGAGACTTGGCTAGTTTTTTACACTATGTTTTTGATGGGATTTCACTTCTTTTTGTAGAAACGTGGGCTTATTTATGTATTTTATTAGATTTTCTCATTTGACACAGTGTTTTTCTTTTGTATATGTCAATATCTCTAATAGTTTGGTAAGGCTCTTGTGTTTTCTAATCAGGGTCACCAGGTACTCCAGATCTTCGATTATCCTAGTTTTTATAGTTTTCCCTATATGTGGCCATTAAACCCTAACTCTGTAGCAAATTTCAGCTCTCTGAGTTTATGGGAAGTACTAGTTCTGTTTTGATGATCATGAGTGAATGAGTGAGTGAGTGAGCGAGTATCATAAATGCGAAGCTTTCGCTTAACTTCGGAACTAAATGACCTACAGACTTGAAATTTTGGATTTTAAGTATGTGATTATAACTTACTGGATGACGAAAATTTCTGCTTTCTGATCTTATCCAGAGGTTCTCAAATAGGGGCCTGAAAATGCGGCGAAATGGTTCCAGTAAAGGATGGTAGGGCAGTGTTTGCTTCGCGCTCGTCTTGGCGGGGGCACTGCCATGCCCCCAGATTATAAATAATTTTAGGTGTTTATTGTTAAAATTATATACTTAGATTAATAAAGGATAATCTGTATTGGGTTCTAAGACTGAATGTTTATTTTTTTAGGTTAGGAATAAAGACTGTGTGACCGCGTTCTGAAGCTCCTCAAAGAATCACCCATCTATGAAAATGGTTATTAAGTACCTACCTACATAAGTATACATATACAGTATGGTATAACTAGGGACGGTGGCTGCCGGTAGAAGACCGGAAATCAACGTTGGCAACGTTGCGGAGGTCAGGGGCTGCAGCTACCCTTAGCCACAGATTAACTAAACAATACAACCCTAACGACGCTCCTTGTGTTTGTACTTAGTTATAAGAGACAATGGGGTTATGAGTATCTTCAGTCAGTCGGTGGTGGCGGTGGTGGCGGTGGTCAGATACTCCACCACTGACGGGGCCGGACGCGTGGCGTGGCGAGTGTGGCGTCGTGCCGCGAGGTGCCGCGAGGTGCCGCGAGGTGCCGCGCGCCGTCATGATGTAACATCGTGGACACTGGAGCTTGTGACGGCCGTGCCGTGTGGATCATTAAATTATTTTTACAGCCGCGTGTACGTCGGCGGGGCGGCGCGGGGTGCGGGCGGGGTGCGGGAGGGGCGCGCGGGCCGCGGCCGAGCTGATAACGGTGAACCGCCGACCTCCGGCCTCTGCGCTTAAAAAGTATTAATATCACCATTTATTTAAACGTCCACCCCACTCCACCCCCCTGTATCTCCCCGGCCCAGGCCCCGGCTTGCACAAACATACTCGCGACGACATTCTATTTCATACTAGTAGGTACTTAACATACACTAGACAGTAGCTATTGAGTTATTATTAAATGGACACCTCGCGGGCGCGGCGGCCGGCGCTCGTCTCCGACGACGCAGCCGCACAGCTCACACGACGATGCAGTAATAGGTACGAACTTAGTTACCTACCCCATATTCTGAAACGCTTACTAGCTTAACGAGTTCTTAGAAAAGCAATAGGTATTTAGTATTTATTATCTACTGGACAAACTAGGCAGGTAAGTATTTATTTATTATATTCAACAAAAGGTATAGGTAGGAACTGACAGAGGTTTACATATTAAGCATTTTGTAAAATGGCCTTAAATCTTCACTCATGATGGAGCTAGCTTAGTAGCTGCACTAGCGCCCTGCCTGGTGCCGGGTGTCCTGGTGCTTGCTCGTAATAAGATCACTAACGAATGACGAGCTAGTGTCATACCTACTGTTTAAACAGTTTTTACATTACAAAGGATAGCTCTTTGTGTATTTCAAACATACAGTTTACTCCTGGACAGGTTTAGTTGTTTTCCGCTGTTAGTGTAGTATATACCCAGTACCGATGTTGTTCTCTCTAAAAGGATGACGCCTAGTAGGTACCAGGTATAGTAGGACCTGCACTAAGCATTATAGCTATTATTTAATCTGTGCCTGCATAGGTTTCTACTTATGTATAAATTTAGTAGCAACCGCATTAGTTTAGTTACTGAGAAGATGCCACAAACCAACTCAGCTACCGAAAAGTCATAGAAGTGGAAGTGGTCTTATCAATTTTCTGGGTTTAACTTTTTGGTGATGCGGAGAATCGTCACGGATCGCCCGCCACCTGGAGCAGTGGCAGGGTATGTACAACTCGAACCGACCAAAACCGCACTTGCCTTCAATTTAATTTGCCAGTATGCATAGCTATGGCATCCGTGAAATTTGCCACGACCATGAGAGGCGGTGGTCTTGCAGTCGCTGGATCCTTCAATCGGCGCGGCCTCGCCTCGCATCCTAATCGAGAGCTCGAGTAGGTATGGCTAACAAGCGTGCCCCCTACATACCTAATTATGGTGCTATCGTCGAATAGAGAAAATGACAGGTAGACAAGTCAAATAATTAACATTGAATAGAATACGCTGGAAGTCGGCACACTTACTTTTGAACTGATAGTGATGTAGTATCGTTATCTTTCGGTCACCGTGAGTCATCAGTGGCCATGATTATTCGTGACAATTGACAGGGATGGTAGTATGGGTGATGTGCGGAAGCGCGGACGTGAAACTCATCTGGAAGTACCTAGCAGTGTATCGTGTGCAAAAGTCCTTTGTGTGGGGGTGCCGGCGCAGGCGCAGGCGGTGCATTCCGGCGAGGTTAGTCACGGCCGTCGTCTCTGCTATGTGCTACTGAACTAAACATTCAAATGAACTATTTTCCCATGTGATCCGTCCCTTCATCAACAACAGTTACAAGACTGTTGATCATCGTTTATGTGTTTGCCATCGTAACTATGTATCGTTTTGTAATTGTAACGCCGTCGCCGTCGCCGCATTCTGTATGTAAACGATCAATTATTAACTTATTAATGGCACAGTGCTATTAGGCCACAGATGATGACATCATTAGCGTTTAAATGTAAAAACAAATATGTAACGGGACTCTGTCCAGTAGGTACTTGTTTACAACGACAGCAATTAAATAATTATGTTGTTGGCAGCACGTAAACATAATTAAGTAAATGATCATATTAGTGCAAGAGTGGAGCGGGGCCGGGCGGGGCCCGCGCGGCCCGGCACCGGCGGCGGCGGTGGCGGCTGCCGGGCCCGCACGCCACGGTGACTCACTCGACTAGGAATTTCAAATGCTTACTATCGCGGATGAACAGACCTCAAGCCACACTAACACAATGTAATTATACTAGTGGGTGTGAACTGAGGGACCACACTGGTATTTCGAAAAAAATAAGTAGGATTTAGTAGTAGACATTTGTAGAACAAATGTGGGAATTTGTAAACAAATACATTAAAACTACATCCCGTGCGGTCCCTCAGTCCTCACAGACCATCATCAGCCAGATCATTAGTATCTGAAATATTAAGTAGGTATATACATTTAGTAAAGAATTTGTGAAGATATTTACTAAATAACAGATCACCAAGAATCTTAGTGACTAAACAGTAACTGTGGTCCCTCGATCCGCACAAAAAAGATAAAGATACATTAGTGAATATTACCGAATCAAATAAATAAAATCTTTCCTTTTCTACATACACTACTTACCTTTTTTTTTTTTTTTTTTTGTTTACGGGGGGAAACCTTCAAAAGGCTACCGGTCTGCGGGGGTTAGACCGGGGAGTGTGGGATTCTTACCCACTAAAACCACCCCGGTGGCCACCATCAGCACATGGAGGGGGGCACTGGGTCCTCTTATTAGACCACCCCAGAACCCCCCTGTGCACCGCCTATTAAGGCACATCCCTGGGGAGACTGTAAATGGGTCTCCCCTGAATCTGTCCTTGTGTACGGCAGCACGTGACCACTGTGCTACCGTCTTCTCTGAGATCGCATGATGATGGGCGAACAGAGTCCCCTTTCTGAACGCCCGCGACCCCAAAGGCCCGCCTGCTTTTTAGATTGTGCAGGCGGGGTTTCGGCGTGTTAGGCGCCAAGGCGGTTGCCTCCCTGGCGCCTCCTTCTCCTAGCTGGGTCGGCCCTCTCCCGATCCCGCTCAGCAGCCTCCTTCCGAACCATAATGTTTTCACAGAAGGAGGCCACTTCAGCCCAGTTCTCCGGCTCTGCCAGCATAGCCCTCACTACTGCTGGCAGCGATAAATTCCTCCCAATCCTTGCGACCAGGACCCGCCGCTCGGAAGCCCACGCTGGACATTCCTCAAGGGTGTGCTGTGCGGAGTCCAGGTCACCATCGCAATGGTGGCAATTCGCCGTGGCTTCTCGCCCAATCCTCTTCAGGTACTCACCGAAGCAACCGTGCCCGGTCAGCACCTGAGTGAGCCTGAAGGAGATGCGCTCTCCTCTTTTCAGCCAGGCTTCGAAGTGCGGCAGGATGGCTTCGACAACGCGCTTGTGCGAGTATTGCGGCTCTTGTAGCCGTTCTCGCCACCGCTCGAGCGCGTGTCGCCGTTCTCGCCGCCTCAGCCTTACTATAGCCATTCCTGGCACTCTGTCACCGCTTTGGCGGATGGCACGGATCTGGTCATAGACCTTCGCGTCCATATCCGCCAGGATATCCAGCGGCGGAAAGCGCGCCAGGAGAGTTGCTGCCTCGAAAGATACCGTTCGGTAACCTCGTGCGATACGAATGGCCATTTTCCGCTATACACTACTTACCTAAGTCAATTTGAAGATAGCGATTATTAAAACTGGTCCCTCAAAAAATTCGATCGCGGGCAGGAGTCGAACCTACGTCTTCTGGTTAGTTACACCTCTACTACTTATTACTTGGCTGATTAATAAGTAGTCTCATCATCAACCCATATACTGTCCCACTGCTGGGCACGGGTCTCCTCTCATATTGAGGGGGATTAGGCTATAGTCCACCACGCTGGCCTAGTGCGGGTTGGCAGACTTCACAAACCGTCGAGAGTGAGTGATAATTAATTATTAATACACACATGAATTCGAAAAGTCAGAGGTGCGTGCCTTGGGTTCGAACTCGAGACCTTCGACTTGGCAGTCCAATGGTCATACCACTAGGCTATCACTGCTATTAATAATATAAATATATAGGTAATGCAATTAATAAGTAGTCTGGTGTTTTATATTTAGGTAGCATATTGTAACTTAATAATTCTCAACTAAACGCTGTTATGTAGGTACCTATATTACACATTAAAAATATTTTTGCAGAATAATCACTATTTTTAACCGACGAAAAAACGGAGGAGGTTCTCAAATCGACGCGTACCTATATTTTTTTAATGTATGATCACGCATAACTTTATACAGAGTAGTCCGATTTTGATAATTATTTATATGCTACCATAGTTGTGATAAGTACTTATAGTATAATCAAAGGGTGTGATATTAAAATAGTCTCTCAAAGCATCCACAGTAGTATGATGGACAAAAATACTGCATGTAGGTAGTAGGTACCTAACCTCGAACATATACCTAATATTAGCGAAAACAATAATACCAATTATTATGTTCTTATTATTAATAAAATCTACCAAATACTAATTTATCAATGTAGATATGCTTTAATGCCATTTGATTAGTTTTTTAGACCCGTCGAATGTCTGTGGGTGACAGCGGTCCAGTGTTGAGCACCCTAGAGTTCAATTAAGTATGTTGACATTTTGATTAATGAGAGAAAATCACACCGGCCCTTTGAAAGCCTGGCTCTTCAACACACGCTTTTAAGAGAGGTAGTGCATAGTGGGTGTAGTTAATTCCACTCAAATTGGAGCATTACCTCCAGGGGAAGTACCTCCGCCTTGCAGAAAATCGAAATAGGTAAAATAACACTGCTTTGAGCTGTGTTGTGTTCCTAACAAAGTTGCTATGTTGCAAGGTTGCCAGTGCTCCGCGAGCAAACGTGTTGGCAGTGAAGGGACTTTGACCTTATACTGTCAACCCAACTGTTCCTTTTTCGTCTTACAGGGTCGGCAACTCGCAAGTGATACCCCTGGTGTTGCAAGCGTCTATGGCTACGGTAACCGCTTACCACGGTGGGCCGTAGGTATGCTTGTTTGCCACCTTAGTGGTACCTATAACAAAAAACGCTCTACCTAAGGGCTTCATATTTCCATTAAGAGGTAGGTTTACTTCCGGAAATCAAAAATTATGTCATTGGTACACCACCTAGCTACCTACCTAGATACGTGGGTAGTGTGTATCTACGTGTCGGTATGTCAACACGTTAAATCATTCGGTGACAATACGCAGGGCCTTGTTGTTGGCGCACATTCGCACAATCGTTACACTTAGATACTGCGATTTTCCGTAAATAGCTGTTTTAATCCTAATTTTTGTTAGCTCGAACACAATAGAAAACTTAGAATATTTATTGTTTTTGTGCTAAAATATAAAGATTATGTTGGATGGCTAATACGTATTATGGATTAAATAATAATAATAGGACACATAGGTACCTATTAAATGGGCGAGTGTTCCCACGGCCTTCCGAGAACACGTCGTTAGTGTACCCGGAGTCGAGGAGGCTAATGAGCAACCAACCCTGTAAGTAGGTACCTACAGGTAAACAAGAATTTAACTTTTGTCTAGGGACCTAATACTTATTTATCAGACATACCTTTACTTACCTATTTAATATTTGGTAAAGTAAGTAGTTGATACACCTACCCACCTACGAGTTTAGCCGGTTATAGGTGAGGGAGAGTGTTTATGACTATTTATGATAGAACCAGTTTTGAAAAGTATAAAAAAAATATTTTTTTTACCTTACCTATTAGGTACCTACCTTATCGATTGTTTTTAAATAAAAATATATATCCAAGTACCTATTTAATTACCAGTTGGTATTATTATTGGCTATGAAATTAAAATAAAATTGGTTAGGTAGGTACTTACCAATGTTTTTTATGTAAACTTTGTTATGCTCAGCAGTGGGAACTTTTCTATCTTACGTATGTGATCCCCCTGCTAACGTGGGTACACATAGGGGAGATAAAATATAGGTATCTACGAATGTTAAAAACCTGTTAAATAATTTTATCTATTTTAACTTTACATTTAAAAAAAAATTGGAAATCGGCTCTTTCAAGACATAGACTCGTCAGTGAATGTGCCATGTGCTTTGTGCTATGTGCTACCTATGAAAGAGCCGGATCTCATTTTATAAAATAAAAACTAACTAGATTTTGTACTGCCTCGTTAGTGTAGTGGTCGCAAGCGCCACTGCGCTACGCTAGAGGTCCTGGGTAGGTAGGTAAGTACTATTCCCAGGTTGAGCAAAGTGTTATTGGGTATTTCTATAAAATTCTCAGTAAGTAGCATCTCCAAATTTGGGTCTATGCCCTGTTAATGGCAATAGGCTCGCACCCTTATTATCATTACATGGTCTCATATCGCAAAGTTGCTAAGCTGATGAAATTTCTTTTCATCTTTCCCTTGTTTCCAAGGGAAAGATAAAAAGAAATGAAAAGAAAGAAGGGATGCAAGTATGATTTTATGTTACAATATTACCTATATAGATACTATTTAGAATGTGATGTTAAATATTAATGGTTTATAGTTGAAAGTATTTTATGTTGTCGGTGACAGGATGATGGTGTCGAGGGTCTGTGTACAGTTGTGTGCGGCACGTGTGGCCGTGACCGCCGGGCGCAGCGGGCGCAGCGGGCGCAGTGCGCGCCGACCCGCGCCACAGCGGCTGTTTGTTTTAGTGCAGATAATGTTTACCAACAATGGCGTGTCCCGCCAACAGTCCTACCAGAGCGGTGCTGTAAATCATTTAACGATGATAGCTCATTATGAGTTGTTTGTTTATGTTTGTGCTGGCGGGCTCGCGCGCCGCGGGGTGCCTCGCCTCGCCTCGCCCGGCCAGCCCTGTCACAACACTTTTTTTCATGCGTTCCGCTGATACTTGGAACAATGAAAAACTAGTCCTATAGCTACGATTTACAGCACTTTTACTGCTAATAAGATAAAATTTATTGATTCCTGGGAGCCGATACCGTCACTATGTCTGTAACTCTGTAGTGATTTGTGGTTGTGCACATGTCAAAGATCTTTACGAATATAACGCGGAACGTGATCACCAACTTGTATCTACTCAGCCATAAAAACTAACGACCATCGTTGACAGCGACAGCTTAGTAGATACTTAACTATCCAATATTTTCATTATTTTATGAATCGTTCCTGATAGGTACTTTTAAGAATTAATTTTAGAAGAAATTAAGTACCTACTGAGAACCTACCAAGTGAATGTTGGTAAGTAGAGTGGATTTGATGGACGGGTCGCGTCCCGTAGTGTGGCGTGTTTCGCTTGTAGACTTGTAGGTGTCGTGTAGAGTGCGGCAGCGGCAGCTGCGGGGCACGGCGCGCGCGGTGCAGCGGTGTGCCGTGCGCGCCGGTAGCGTAGGTCGGGAGATGTTGTGCAGATAACACGCGGAGGCGGTGTCGGCGCGCACGTGGTGATAGCGGCTTATCTCAGCGCGTCGGTATCGCAGCACGCCGCGCCGCCCGCAGCCGCCGCCACCGCCGCCGCACTCGATCAGCTGATTGTTGTATACAATACCTACGCACTGCTCTTGAGTAGTTACCTGCAATCACACATGCACTGTACATCTGGGCAGGTGCCCGCAGTTGGTATACTGCGATAGATAGACTTCACTATGCCCACTCGGACAACATTTGTGATGGCATAATGAGAATGTTTTTCTTATCATATATTATGATCTCAATATTTAGATTTATTAATATTTTTTGGTTGCCAATTGTGTTTCTCTTTTCAAGTTTCTATTTTATACCTAGCTTCAATTTAAATTCTATTGTTAAACCATTTCTATGCTAATAGGTTACACACTAAGTACCTAAGTAGGTAGGCAGGTTACCTGGTTCCTACAAATTAAAAAGTTTCCAAAATAATAAACGTAAAAAAATCGTGCATCGCATTCATTGCATCCATCAGCTTTGTTGGTAAATGATATCTACATGAATTAGTCAATAAATA
This sequence comes from Acronicta alni, assembly GCA_964056405.1. NCBI lineage: Eukaryota > Metazoa > Arthropoda > Insecta > Lepidoptera > Noctuidae > Acronicta > Acronicta alni. The sequence goes on along the minus strand of OZ043915.1, from coordinate 18,593,143 downwards.
AATAAAATCGGTGAGTAGTGTGTCCCGCTAGTAATAAGGGGTTGGCTACCCCTCACTACTACGAGCGGAACCACAAGCGGGACACTCCCAATCCCAATATAGTGAAAATAGTAAAGGGGCGGGCTCAGTGTGGGGGCGCGTGGCGGGGATGATGCGTACGCGCTCCCCGCCGGGCGCTGGCAGCGCCAGTCAGCGCACTGCCAGCGAGTCGAGCGCATGTCTCCACGCTCTCCGGTCGGTTGGAAATCAGTGAATGAGTGAACAGAACCAGCATGCTGCACGAAACATGGCCCAATGCGTGGCATAAGACAGAATCCTTCGAGATAGACGCGCTGTTTGCTGAGGTCAACAACAATTGTTTGAAAGGTGAGCGATCGGTTGTCAGTCAGTGAGACGTTTGATCTTGTTTATGATTGATAAGTCGCCAACAAAATTATAATTTACCCTCGAAAAAAATTTCTAACCTAGGTATGTAGGCAAGTACCTACAGTGTCATGTTGTACCTACTTACACACGTCGTGCAATGTGGACATGAGTGAATATTGGCCAAAGTGTGTTTTGAGCTTGAGTTCGCAAGTATAATGCTCCATCTGGCTCCCTATCAGCTATTCAGCTACCATACTAACTGTATTGTTCACCTGTGCGGAACTGGTATTTTCTAGATAGGTGTGATTGATAAGTACTTATCTAATACAACATTACATAAGTTATTGTGTATGACCAATGGGTAGCCACCTATTTACCAACAAAATGTTCATAGGGACAAAATGTGCGGTGTGCGTAATTAGTACGATAACAGTTAGTTTTATAAATTAATGTTAACGATGTGGATGCTATTAACTAATCACTTCGTGTCAGCATTTTTGACTGAATCAATCTTTATAGGTGTGTTGATGGCAATTATAACTGTATTATTAAGTAGGGTATCTATTATATCTTTTTGTATTTTTTTTTTGGCATGACGCAGGTTCGAATCCTGCCCGCGGTCGAATTTTTCCTTCGCTAAATAAGTTTAGTATCTATACACGTATTATTATATTTTTATAGTACTTTTATAACAAATAGCGGAGATACCTCGATTTAGATCTTGAGTTAGTGTTACACAAAATGTAAGTACGTATAAAGATGTTGAGACTTACCACATGAACGTTTGATACTCAAATGAACGAGGTGCGGGTTGATTTGTGTTGACACAGTTGATTGTTTTTTGTTAGTATTGTTATGTACTTAAGTAGTGGGTGAGTGGACCGGCGCGGCCGCCCGCGCGCCCGGGGCGGGTGAGTGGCGCTCGGTGGCTCGCTCATTGCCTCTATCTATTTGGATGATCACAAATAAAGCGGTGGTGTCGGCGAGCACCAATCGGCTCGCTGGGTACCGCGTATGTGTGGAGTATAGCGAGTAACGGTGTATGCGTGTGCGCAGAGGGCGAGGCGGAGTGCGGCGCGGAGGGCAGCGGCGGCGACGCGGAGAGCCCGCCCCCCCTGCCGCCGTTCGGCTACGCCCACCCGGGCGCGCTGTCGCCGTCCCACTCGCGCAGCTACCAGGAGCTGCGACCGGCGGCGGCACACGCGCGCGACATGCAGGCCTACGCGCACCTCGAGGAGGTGTTTAAGCCGGGCACGCCGGGCGCCGGCGCCGGCTCCACGGACGGCGTGTACCTGCGCCGGAGCAGCCCCGACCTCAGCCCGTCACCGGAGCGCCGCGACGACTTCCGCGCCCACTACGACCACTATGCGCCTGCGCCTGCGCCGCCACCCTACTCCCACGAACACCACCATCACGTCGACGGGTGAGTACCGATACATTTGTTTATGTAACTTCTTCCAAATTATATCATGATGATCAATGATATTTAACGTGCAATGATTCATAAAATTAAAATATACTTAGATATGAGTGGCTACTTAAAAGTCGGCATCACACACCTAGTTATACTAACTACTAATTAGTAGCAGTGTAAAGATCTCACATTGCTACTAATAAGTGTAGGTAATGTGCGCGGACGCAAGCAGGTGACGCCGCAACCGCAGTTAATGTTGCTACAGATTAGTTGACGTAGCTAGGTACATCGACATTGCTTGCATTCTATTTTTGGTTCCCTCTTATGAGCCCTAACAATAATGGATATCTGTTACGGAGGTACCTCTCTAATGTTCCCCGTGTCACTGTAAGCTGACGAACGTGACGCTGAAATTATCTCGTTTTCTACATTATTTCATAAGATATCTATGCTCACAGCTACATACATACATCCTTAATTATACTCAAGTAAGTAATCATCTTTAGTTTTGCGTATCCCTGATGGCTCCCAATTATCCGGATGAAAAATATTTCAAAACTTATAAGATTCGTCATCAATCACAATCATCCTCCTCACAGGATCGTAACGATCTCTGTGTAGCCCTCACACGCGAGAAATCGCATTCTCGTAGAAATCGATCGCAGTGTACCGAACTGCAACAATCGTTATCGTATCGTGTCGTGTCGTGTAGGAAACTGTGCAGGACCTAGTAACAATTTCCCGTAGCGTGCAGGATAGGTACTTACCTACAGTCCGCATTGTGCTGTCCTCAAGTAATCTTATAAATTGAGAACAATTTCATTAATTCAACCAACATCGTAAAAAAGTACATAGGTAATATGTTACAACTTAGTCATTCAAAAAAGTCAGTCAAATTTTCATCATCAGATCAACCAAAGGACGTGCACTGCTGAACAAAGTTTAAACAAGAAAAAACATTCCTTTATTTTGTATTTGTAAGTACTTAGTTGTAACTGGATAGGCTGCAGCCGTTTCTCACTGTGTTGGCCCTGGGCTGCTGCTGTGCCCTTGGCCAGTTTAGGCCTCTATTCGTCAGCTGGTAAAACCAACTTGATGTTGGCCGTGATTTTACTAGTTTCCTAAAGGACTTTTAAGACAGTATAATCGAAATCTGTTTAGCAGGTCAGGCGAGGGAAGGTAGCAGATAAACAGTTACGTACTTTCCTAATTATAATATTAGTATGGATAGTAGCGACATGCTGTACTTAGTAGTGTCCGGCCTAGGCCCACTAAGTGGGGCTTAGCAGCAGCGCTTTGTCGCACCGAGTTTGGCTTGTAATTAGGACAAAAGAGTACTTAGGTATTGCGGTGAATTCCTTCCTCAGTGGCGCGTAGAGAGCGGCCGGCGCGGGCCTGGCTGGCGAGCGGGTGGGCGGCCGCGGGTGCCCGTGCTGCATTCGTTGGAACTTACTGTGACACATTGGAACATTGACAACATTGATTCATAAAGCCCTTCATTTAACAATAGCTGTTCCGGCGTTTCGTTTCCGGTGCATCGACGTTTTCTTTTTCTTGTCTCGCCTAAAAAGATCCCAAAATACTTAGTTCTTTGACTGAAGTGTCTTGAAGTATTTAGGTAATCCTATAGGTAATAGCTATTTTCATTGATTAGGTCCCTACTATTGTTGATTAAATAATTATTTATTTATACCTACTAAAACTAATTTAAAAAATATGTTTTTTTTGCGAAAGAATAATTCAATTTCAGGCAGGCATTCCAACCTGCGGCCTTCCGGTTAATTACCTTCACGAGACGCTTTAGCCACTAAGCTGCCGATAACGATTAAAAAAAAGTGTTTCACACCTATAGACAGCAACATTATTAACCAGTAACACGGACGACTGTATGCTTTAGGTTATATTCAAAGCCAGGTCGCTAGTTAATTGATATTCCGCAGTGTTCCTCAAATTATAGGCAAAACTCGTTTATCGTGCGGGCAAGTAGAAATCTCAATAAGTTATGCAAAAAGTTCACCTTTGAATTTGATCCATTTGTTATTAAAAGCTTTGCGGCAAGAAAGATGCTCAACCTTTAAGGTTTTTGATAATTATTACTTTAAATATAACTTATAATTGTCTTGCATAAGTCTTCCTTAAGTATTTTTTAATTTAAAGTCTGTCACTAACCGTGAAAACCTGTACCTAATTGGCTTTATGACACATAGTGTTTTTCTTTTTACTCCATTTTAAAGCGAAGGAAAAATTCGACCGCGGGCAGTATTCAAACCTGCGTCTTCTGGTTAGGTACACCAGACAGTGCGTATGGTGTACCTAATAGTGTAGCCATCGCGACTCCCACCCGTCAGGTAAAATTTGCCTTCACGTTCTGAATTTACGTTTTTATGATATCACGCATGGTACAAAACAAAGCTTCCCGCTGTCTGACTGTCTGTCGCACTGTGCGCTACTTAAGGTGTTTTAAACTACGCAACGGATTTTTATACGGTTTACACTATCATTTAGATAATTCCATCCGGAAGGTATAATAGTTACCTGCGTGTTATTAGTAGCGTTGTATCCGTGCGAAGCCGGGGCAGGTCGCTAGTATTAACTATACGCCTATACAGATCCGTTTACTATTCGGGGAGTACCTACTGAAATCTCATAAAAGGAAGAAGATAGGTATGGAGAGAGTTCCTCATGTTTCATGCTCTCACACCTCCATGAGCCGTGGCCTGCAGGCAGCTGGCTTGGTGAGTCCGCCACCAGACCATGGCATCAGCAGGTGGCACGCGTGTTTATGCCACACGTGTGCCTTTGATTAGGATGTAAGGCAAGACCTCGCCAATTAACGGAGAACAGCGACTGCTGCACCACAGCCTGTCATGGTCATGGCAACTATAGGGCAAGTGTAGGCACGTGCGATTTTTAGTCGGTACGAGTATGACATACCCTGCCACCTCCCTCACCTGGTGGAAGACGTTCGTGGAGGATTTTCCGTATTAAAAAAAAAGTTATATGCTTTTGTTACTTAGTCTAAGGCTCTTATTAATTATATTCATTGAGAGTAGGTAATATATTATAGAAACTTGATAAACATTCTTTGCAACAGCAGCCGGTTGCGTGCAGAGAGCCGATAGTTGTTAAACTGAAGTGTTCCCGGGAGTGGTCCCCGTCGAGCGGCTGTCAGGCGGCCATGTGCTGGTGATGTATGAGGATGATTGTGTGTTGTGGACATCGGCACGTCCGCGTCACGTGCGCTCCTGTACGTGCCGCGCGGCCGCAGCGCCGCACGGTTGCGACACGAGCACGGCATTCCGACGTGCTGGTAAGTGCCTCGCGCACGTGCGATACGAAGGTGCCCACAAAGCAGCAGTAATACTCAATCCGGCCGGGTATCAAACGATTTCGAACCTGACATTGTTGTGACGCAGTGTTCGGGATCTGTCAGGAATTGTTGGGCACACCACGATAGTGTCGGTAAGGCCCATCATAGTGAAACGGCTGGAGAGTACTCTCCAGACATCGTTGTGTCGGAATGTTGGCACAGTCTTCGGACTTCTGAGACTTGGAGAGTCCTTGCCCGAAACGATACTATCTTAGTAGGAGCAAACGCGTGTGTAGCAAACGCACGACTTCGAGTAGGGTGCGAGGCAGAGCCGCCCTTGAAAGAATCCCGATTGCGCTGTACCAGGTCGTGGTAAAATGTTAAGTGCAATCGTCCTGATCATAGACCAATGAAAGCCAAGACAAGACCTATGGTTTTTAATCGGCACGAGTCCGATATTCCGCCGCAACCCGTCCCTCGCACGTCTCGTTTACAATGGAAAATCGATGAGGATTTTCTCACTATCTATACAGGTTAGGAATTGATTGAACTATACCTGTCGGTCAATATTAGCATCAATAATCGATTGTTATCAAATTTGATATTTCGTGGTATCGTGGTATTTTATACCACAGATGCATCTGCTAAATATGGTGATTTCTACGTACACAAATCAATAGACTTCACTTAGTTAATTAGAATTATAAATTTACCATAGAATGTAAGTACTTACTATTACTAACGCATAATCAGAAAAGATAGTTTGTACCCATACCCAGGTACTTCCGTTATTTAAAATAATCAATATCTAGTGTTAGGTACCACCAATACCGATCACTATACTTACTTATATTATTTGAAATCATTTCATGATGATTTATCTGCCGGCTTTAAAAGTGTCTTATAACTTGTATTAGTGATATACTTACCCTAATTTCTTGTTTTTGAATTGTATAAAAGATAGGGTAGGTACGTAGCGTAGGTACGTACTAAGGATGACTACAATTGATTAAAATATCTTGTATATGGCGAAACTACTTGATTGTGAATCCGTAATATAAAATAAAGTTATAAAAAAATACCATCGAAACACCTCATTCGCTGGGACGCCCAGTGTCATATTTTTAGATTCTATTCTTGTTGTTTACCTACTTGTTATTGTAGCAAATAGAACTTACAAATAGAACTGCTGTGCGAGTAGGGAGGCGGACTCCATGGCGAAGAGCCAGGGCACTGGCCACTGGCCACTTAGTGTTTCATATAATTTGGTTCAATCACAAAAAAATGAAAATCTTTAACGTAGGCACCTGCCTAATCGAGACCTAAGAAATTATTTCTTTAATAGTGTAATCGGTAACTATCAATCTAAAATGCCCACCCCTATGACCATCGCTGTTCACCAGTGTGCACGCATAACGTAGATGAACGTAGAACCTACCTATGTAATTCCGCAGAATATTGAACTCTCTTTGGCACGTGTCCTATCTACTTGTTAAATACGATAGGTAACGTTAAATAGTTTGTAAGTCAAATTCGGTGAGTTGTTGTTGTGGATTGGGTACCTATCCAATGTAGCGATCCAATGTTCCACAGAGCCAGCGGTTGGCGTGAATTATTTTATTTGAATAATTAATATATATGATAATGTGGTAGTGTGTTGACGTTTGTCGCACTCACAGCGGCTGTGTGTCGCTGTGTGCCGCTGTGTGGCTGGTTGGTCGCGCGAGGGCGATAAGGCCGCGGTTGCCGAGTTGCGGTCGCCACTAACTGTTGTTAATTTATTTATAACTGTTTAATTCGTTACAATTACAAAGCAATGCCTCCACGTTCACGTCTCTCATTTATATGATCTGTAACTGTAACTTGTCCTCATCAAAATCAACAGATTTTGGAACAGTCTACATTCAATTAAAATAAACGACGTGCCGTGTGTATATTAAGGGGCTCGTAAACACGTCTGGGCAGTTTTACACCACCACCAGTTTTTTCCTAGTAATATGATTGAGATTTGCACACAAATTAGGTACCTATATATGATTATGAAATACAAATTACTTGTTATTTCAACAAAGTGAATTTCTTTTATAAATCAAAAATTAAATAAATTTGTTGTTGGTCAATTTTAGATGTCGATGCAACTAGGTCTGATTTTTTTCCAGTTTAACTGTAGATACACTATTTAAGGTATTTATGACAGCCAGTATATTTTGTTCATCGCGCTGGCGTTGATCAGAACATAGGTAGGTATTTACTATACAACTTTTTTTTAAATAATGTCACGCACGTCTTAGATAAGAAGGCTCTTAGCACACTGATGGTAAATAATAACTTGTTATCCTGTTCATACACTATCTAAGATTGTTCAAGCCAAATCTAAGCGTTCTATTTTGTCAAAGTCAAATATTTTATTTCAACTAGACTAAATATATAATAAAATAGCACTTTTGAAAAGTGAAAACTAGTTGCACGGTGATAACAGCTATCTATACTACTGAGGACAATCCAATCATACTCGTATATCTGTTATGGGATAGATTAGGATCTCCTATCCCACTATCCTCTTTGGAACACTCGGCATGAGCTTACCGCAGCACTTGTTGATAACATATAGATAGGAAGGTATAGGTATCCTTTTCTAAAAAATTAAGTTAGGTATTTACATGGAGTACCTTCCGCAAAAATCTAAAATTTTGGTTAATTTCATCATTATTTCAATGCGGCACACAACGCCATTTAATGTCGTTGACATGTCGGATGTCTGTAGGTGGCAGCAGTGCAGTGAGCTGTACCTACCACCCCACGGACTCCAATTAGTTACTTATAAGTAATATGTTCTCTTTGACGATGTCTATGGTCTTCGAGTTCGAGTGTCGGACTGCTGCTGACGAGATCGTGGGTTCGATTCCCACAGGACACAAATTTGATGAACATAAGTGTTTGTGTTTGTCTGGGTGTTTCTTATGTATTATAAGTAGGTATGTATTTACAAAAAAAAAAAACTACTTATACATATAAGTATTATATCTATTGACTAACACTTCCCATAGTATAGGTAAGTACAAGCTCTGTTTAGTTTGGGACTAAGTAGATTCTATGGTGGTGTGTAAAATTGACCAAGAACATATTTATTTATTTATTTTGGTAAATGGCAGAATAATCACATGGGCCCCTTGAAGCTTGGCACGATAACACCTAACTATGCCTTCTAATGACTAATGTATCTACTAATAATGAATATGCGTAGTTAGTTTAATAGTTGTAAGCGTGACTGCTACGCTAGAGTTCCTGGGTTATAAGTGAATAAAGTGTTTTTGGGTTTTTCGATGAAATTCTCGTAGCAGCTCGGAGTTCGAATTTTTGCCCGTGGTTAATGGCAATAGGCTCGCCCCCTAGAACATAGGACGGCGAACTGTGGGTGGACATTGGTACACCTTTACTTAACCCTTCGGAGAATAAGGCATGATGGTATGTTAGGTTTATTTGGGTTAAATGTAAAAATGCACTAAGTATAAGGCACCAAGTTTTGTAGAATAAGAAATAAAAATCAGGGCAGGGCAGGGTAGCCGTAGAGCCGTTTGTACCAAATAATTTATCATCACATGCATGTCCGACGTTTCATTTTCTCATTTTGTTAAAACAAGTTGCATATGTAGGTAGACCTACCTAATTATTATTACCTACCGTACCTAATCTTGGAGCTGCATCTAACTGCAACGGACCATCCTAATTTTATAATAAACCATAAAATGTAACATCGTGTTGGTGTCTTGTGATCTTGTCAGCAGTGTGTATCGCCGGTGTGCACGTGTGTGTGGTTGTCTTGGTTCTGGTAGGCGCGGCGCTGCGGCGGCGCGGGACAATCGCTACGATAGTGCGTAGGTACGTACAGTGTACACGGTTTCGAAGATTAACGTCTATTAGGTAGGTAGGTACCTACAGTAGGTAGGTCGGTAGGTACATGTAGTTCGTACGCGCAAGCGCAAGGCAAGCGACACGTTGTTTACATTAACGCTCGCTCGATGTTTACACTTACAACTGCCGCTTAATTTTTGCTGTTCATTTGTCATTGAGTTGGGTTATCTCCACGCTGGCCGTTTGTCTTTATTTGCCGAATTCTAGAAAACTTAACTGGGCTAGATAGCAGAAATACCTACCTACTCACTTTTGGTAGGTAAATACTTCAATTTATGTACACAATCTATAATAAAGTTGTCGGTATCGTTTCTAAATATCTACCTATCGTTATATGTATACTATCAAATTATACCTACTTACTTACATAATAATAAATGATTACTTATAAATAAGTAAGTACTTATCTAAGTGCAGATTAATCGAGAGCGTTAGTTGGAATGGTCAGCGGAATGTAGAGACTAGTGATCCGGATGTGGTTGTGACGTCACGTCCACGTCCACAGCGTGCAGCGCTCCGTCGCGTATGAATGGCGGCGCGCCTGCTGAGTCAGCAGCGCCTCCTGCGCACACTGCACAATCTATGGCCCTGCATCTGCCGATAAACTAGCAAATTTAGTTTTTCATCACAATACCTAATAGGATCTTTGGTTTTGTGTAACTGTTCTAACTAAACATTACCTACTCTAAGAAATACCTATTAGACAAATTGCTGTTTTAATTTTGCAAACCTTTGGGATATTTTTTACATTGTTTGATCGATATACAGTAGGTACCTACCTAAGTAACACATTAAATAAGATAGTAGGGTCACCATAATATTTTAAATAGTCAGGACTAGCCTCTCGTTTAGGGTAGGTACCTACTTACTTATACCATACATAGCATAAATATCGACAATAGACTGTAGTTATACCTAGATTACGTTATACATATACCTGCTGTCTTATTTGAAACTCTTAGAGAGTTAGGGCATAGTGGGAGTAATTCCACTTAAATTGGAGCTACCCTATAACCAGGCTGAGAAAGTAAAGACACCAGCAGATCAAGCTATCCAAAACTGTCAATGTCAAATATCTATTATTTGACTTTGACAGTTTGGGATTTTTTTCAATTAAAATAGCACTTTTGAAAAGTCAAAACTAGTTGCACCGTTCCAAAAAGTAGGTGTCATGGAGAAGAACCAACAAGAAACTCCATAGAATCTTAAAAAAAAACATGTTAAAAGTGTTAATCTTGTTTGAACATGAAACTTATTGATTTGTATAAAGGTTGAAAATCAATAAAAAAACTTTGTCAGATTGGGCTAACCTGATGTGCTGGCCTATGTACCTCCGCCTTGCAGTAAATCGATGTGAAATAACACTGCCTTGAGCTGTGTTGTGTTCCTAACGGTGAGCAAGGTTGCCTTGCTAGTGCTCCACGAGGAAACGTGTTGGTAGTGGGGGGACTTTGACCCTACTGCCAACGCAACTATTCCTCTTTGATTTTACAGGGTCGGCAACGCACAAGCACGGTACCCCTGGTGCTGCAAGCGTTTATATGCTACGTTAACATCAAGTGGGCCGTATGCTTGTTTGACACCTTAGTTGTATAACAAAAACGACTGTTGAATTTGAAAATAAACCCGTTTTTGGAACTTAGGAGTAGGTTTAGATGATGTCATTCTGTAGTTTTTTCTGCATTATGAAAACATGATTAAAGGCACATTCAATTACATAAAAATGACTTAGTAAAATATATGTGGTAACTGTATGTATGGACGGCATGCGCAGTCAAATGGTACACAAGAGTAATATTTTAATTTTCCAAAGCGCTGGATCGTGTATTTCGTTGTGTGGTTTCTGCGAATGAGTAACGCTATCGTCCACTTCCTGCGGTGCGCGCGCGCCAGCATTGTGCGCGGCGACACTTAACCTAGTGAGAGTGAGAGCGCGCCCCCGCCCCCGCCCCACCCCGCGGCCCCGCACCTCGTGCCATACGTTAACAATATAGTGTTTGTCGATCCGCACAGACGGATTAATTTATGGCAACCACTCTAAAACCAAAAGCAAACGATCCCTTCAAACGTAGTCGATTGGTTGTGCAAATACGTTTTGTAGCCTGTTCTTACCTCTTGGCTATTTGCACTCCATAATTTTTTTGTGAGAAAGCTCAGGAACATATGGCGGAAGAGCTCCGCGAGAACCCTCTTGTGTACAAATCTTCAATATCACTGCGTATGTACCTATTACGGTTGTTCTTATAACCTATTTACCTGTAATGTTAGATATAGGTAGGTACCTCTGCTCGGTCTGGCAGAGCTGGTGTGGATCGTGTTGTAGGTGGTCAGAGGTTATATCACATGTGTAGCCGGCACGACGACGTGCTCGTCCCAGGGTGTCGGGTGTCCGAAGCGCGTGGGTGCCGCCCGCCGCCCCGCGTGAGAACACTCCGGAATACGCCACACATTCGCCCTCTGCTTGCTTCACATTCACACGCACGCACGCCTCTCATACTTACATAATTGTAACATACTGCACGACACAATACGCTCTCGTCAAATACGTTCATGTTAGTGTACACAAGTAAATACATACCTATAAGTACCTACACAGTAGTTCGTACGTAGTTTTATTATTGACTTATTCTGTTTGAAAATAATTAATACCGTTAGGCATGTTTGCGTTTTCCTCTAATATTCGAGTTTGTTTATTGTTACCAATTAGTATAAGGAAAATCCCGCTATATATACTCGATCGGCGACAACCGTCTAACGTATGCATCATATTTAGGTATGGCCACAATTTAATTCAATCAGATTAGCAGTTATATACACGTAGCCAACACCTCTGACTCCATCTTGAAGACTTGCAATGGCTAAACGAGCCTTAAATATATATAAAAACATCCATTTAGTGAAAAATAAGTGTTTCTAATGGATATCTAATTGAACCATAGAAAACATGACAACTTATTTTTAGGAAATGTCACAAGTATAGTGAGGAACGGGAAGACGTAGAAGCAACTTTGTAGAACAAATAACGAAGAGAAAAATGACACCAAGTGTCAAAAGGTTAGAAAGAATGACGAGTAAAGAGAATTTGTAGATGCTCCGCAGACATAGGCGGGGCTTTAAGGTTAAACAAAAAGAAAATTATCAGAGCATTACTCGGAGAACAACAACGAGATGTTTATAATCTATCCAGCCAGATGCTCTAGTTATTTGGGTAGGTATCTTTAAGAGTTTCTAGACGCATTGACTTTGACTTTGATAGATCTGATTAACTAAGCGTTTAAAACAATAATGTCACTATCTACAACCAAGCTAACAGTACACATAGGTAAAAGAATCTAAGAGATGAAACTTGGGAAACCATCGGTTCCCAAGTTTCATAGCTTTCACCAAAATACCATCCCGTTTAAAACCATCAGATTTTAGTTAGGTCTAAGCTTAATAATTACTGAGAATACCTATGTAGGATATAAAACAATGGGATGAGGTACGCTCACTGGGGCGCAGGCGCAGGTGATGTACCGGCGCTCACTAGATTGTTTGTCGAGCGACACTTTTTGTGCTGGTCCCATTCTAATGCGCCATTTTACACGTTTTAAGAGTCCTCGGATCGTTTCCAAATTTGTACACTTTATTTTTTGTGCGTGTCGAGTGACGGCTTAAGTGTCTCGAATGAGTTATTTGTATAGGCTCTTGACGTTCCGGTGCGGGATCAGGCTGATGATACACAAACAACGACCGGCTCGCATGCAGTATCGATCCACGCGCTCACACCGTACAACAATATTAAGGATACATAACTGTCTCTGGGGAGAGTTTCATTATTCGAAAGCTGAAGTAACACGTGTACGGAAAGTTCGCAAATTGTCATGAGTGTAACACATGGTGGCGTGTGCGGTCACGCAGCGTGGCCAGCACGTGCGCCCGCTGACGACGCTAATGCGCTGCGGGTGCTTGCGTTGGGTGCGCCCGCGCCGGTGCTGGTGACATGGCATAGGTACTGTAGCAACGCGAACACATTAACGGGATGCGGGTTGTAACACACAACTTAACACACCATCAATTGAAGTTAAAATATCATTGCATCCAATGAGACGCATTGGATGCAATGATATTTTTAACAGTAAGAATGAGGTGAGAAGACAAAGTAGAAAAAAACCGTAAATAACCGAGCTTTACCTGCATCTCAGCTAAAATTGAATGTTATATGTTTTAAGTTATGCGACGATGCGACGTCAAGGAAAATAAGGCAAGAAACGTTTATAGGTATGATGTGGTCAGAAAACATTATTTTTAGGTCGGTACTCACAGAAACTAACCATCCGTTTTATATCATCATTACAGGCTGCAACGAATGTGAAATCGCTCGAAGACCAAAACGAGAACTTTGCTCAAAGCTAACAATTAGGCAATATACCCCGCAAGTGCAGGGGTTGATTCATTGTAGAAAGTGTAGCTGTTTTACTAATCTGTTATATAGACTTGGTTTATCTTTTGTTGTGTGAGTCAGTGCATGCAGCGCGGGCACAGTACCTACTACGTCACCAGTACAAACGTGCGCACTACGACTTTGCGCTCCACTTCCGCGTTCTCGTCTTGTACATAAATGGTGTCACTGTTTATGTCGTCGCCCTATAACCATCGCTCCGCCTTTGGTTTTAAATCTCGGCGGGGATGGCATGCGTCATTGCAGTACAAAAACCGTTGATCCTAAGTAAGTTTGGGTCGGTAGTCCAAATAAAAATCTTGGCGCTTTCACACTGTGAAATCACTGAAAGCAAACATTAGTGTAAATTTGCGAACGATTGTGACGGTAGATGGGTAAGTTGAATATGTATTGGTGTTGTTTGTTGCGGTGGCAGAGAGCGAACTCACGTCGCGTAATGAATGCAAGCGGGTCGAGGGCGGCGGCGAGGCAAGCGCGGGGCGCGGGCGCGGCGCGGGCTGTACGATAACGCATACCTACTTCCGAGACGTTCCGAGCCATTAGCCTCACTGCGCTCTACTTAACAACTACACGCTGGGTACTTGGTATTCTTAAACGATGTTAGAATGTTTTATACCAGCGCAGCGCCCGCGCCCCAGCGCGCCCACGCCGGCTAACGTATACGTGTGGTAGCTTGTGATGCAGCCACATAGCTAATGATGTTACGGATGTTTAATACACTGATACAGCCCAATCCCCATCGATTTATTTTAAATTCTTTATTTTTTTCAAGATTTTAGTTATGTTTGTAAGTATTGTTTAACTTGAAAATTTTGGGATATATTGATTTTCGAGGCTTATTAATTTTGATTATTAAACTGTGTTTTTATTTACATCAATGATTAAACTCTACAAAACTATTCCCTGTTTTCCATTATTTTATATATCATTCTAAAATATTTACAAGCAATTTTAATGACGAATCGGGATTTTGTTTTATGGACAGAAACCATGACAAGTTTGGACTAACTCGCCACAACGTCTTGTACTTTCATATCAACCTTACCTAACACCAATAAGCACACATTCCCTGAAGTTCTTAACACAACGGGAGCACCTAATATAGTCAGTCCCAGTTGTCATAATGATAACCTATGATAATCGTTAGTGATAGTCAGAAGCCCAAAAAGTCTGACAACCAGTCTGACAACAAGAATTGCCCAAAAATTGGGTTGCAGTAGTCTAATAACAGTCGCATCGTGTAAAATACTGTTATTCAGGCACATCTGGTTAGACTGGAACAGCAAACTGCAAGATAAAAGATCGAAGAAAGAACAAAGTACCTACATACTTAACAAAATCAAATAGTTTTTATGTGGAAATATAATTTATTTGTAGGTATATGGAAAAGGTGTTCGATAACATATTTTTTGAAACTTTATTTTTAATTTTTAAGTATCTAAGTTGAGTCCTCATGGATCTAACGTACCTAACGATGAACGTTTAAAATCTGGATAGTAACCAAAACATTTTATTGATCGATTGACACTTCAGTGTTCAACTATGTAGGTACCAGTAGGGATTGTAGGTACGTAGTTTGTAGCAGCCTGTTCTAATGAAAAACTGGTGTGCATCAATGACACGTAACTTTTAAAGGTCCAGTTGAAAACCAGCTCCAGCTCACCAGTGCTGCGGCATGTAGCAGAGTCGGGCCTATCTGAGGCAGCCGTATAATTTTCTTTCATTAGGTTTTTAATGTTATTGTGTTCATTGTCCATGAATGTGTCATTAAACCTTTTTATTTTTTCTTTCCTTTCTTTTCATGTAATAGGGGGGTAGCCTATTGGCATTTAATCGGGCACACACAAATCCTAACTCCGACCGGCTACTGATAATTTAATAGAAAAACTAATAACACTGCTCGACCTGGGATTCGAACCAGTCCTGATTTGTGCCGTAGCAGTCGCACTATCGACCACTAGGCTAATGTGGCAGTTTTGAAACGATTGTTATAATTTATGCACTTCTTCTAAAAACTTTGTTGTAGTAGGTAATACACAACAACAAGTTAAATAATTAAATGTGTAGATTAGTATAGTTCTCGTAGGTACCTACTACCTACCGCTGTCGACGTGCTGTCGTGTAGGTGAGCCTCAGAGCTGCGCACTCGCATTAGCGGCGGCGCCGGCCGCGTGGAATACCTATAGCTCTCGTTTGCATAACAACCTAACACTACGTACCTACTATATGTATATATATATACTATACTATAATTATATACTACACGACGCGCTTCTACTAACACTCTTAGTACATAAGTGAAAACGGTTTTGTGGGACTTTCGTTTAGTCGTAAGATATTATACAATTTTAATAATAAATACAGGTGTTACAAAACTGCCCGTAAAGCTGAGAGGAGGTTAAATGGGGCCTTATAACGAGTCCATTCACAATATTTAAGAACGGTAGTAACGCTGTATAACATACCCCAAAAAAAGGAAAACAACAACATTTATGAATGAAAAATAGCAAGACAATAAAGGTAAAATAGGTACGTAGGCCTTTCTGTTAAATAATCTGGTTCCCTGAGATGACAGCTGAAAAAATTTTTTGCTTTGATAATTAATTATATTTTTTACGGGGTATTTTGTAACACGTTGTATACATACATATACCTACAAGCTCACGTTGTCGCAATAATTATTGATCTACCTATTCAAATTATCTTATAGGTACTTAGTTCTTAAATACTATTGTTTTTACATACAATTACTAATACCGAAATATTCCGAAAATAAGTTCAGCATGTGGACACTCTACTTACGTAGGTAGTTGGTTTCATAGCCCACAGCTAAAAGGGGAGGCCGCAGGCCATACAATGACATCGCTTCTCTGATATCTAAGTACGTTCTAATAGTAATATTTATCTGCTGTACAATTATTATCTGCTATTATTGCGAGTTTTTATTTTTATATTGAATATTGTTTTTGTTAGTAGTGGCGGCGGCGGCGGTGGGGGCGGTGCAGTATATTCTCGCTGCGCATACACCGGTGGGTCGCCGTACTTCGGGAACGGCGCCGAGATAGCTGCGCAACCTCAGATCTGGACCTCCAGTGCAGGTACCTACCACTGCAGTTGCGCGCGACGGACTTGTCCTCCTGCACGCCAGATATCAAATAGTAATGCTTGAGTGGTGTGTTTGGCAGGGGGGTCTCCTAACTACGGCGGCGGCGGCGGCGGCGTGGTGCTGGGCGAGGAGTACGCGGAGGGCGGCGGCGGCGCGGAGGGCGCGGGGGCCGCGGGAGGGTCGCTGCCCGCGTTCAGCGCGCGCTTCGGCGGCGCCTTCGCGTGCGCCACCTCGCGCCCCAACACCGTGTACGGCACCAGCGCACTGCCAGCGCCGCCCTACTCGCACCAGGTAGACCTCCTGTTTTCCACTCTTGGACAATAAATAAGTTTTTCTAAAAATATGGAAATCGCCTGGTCTCGCAGGGATTGGGAGCTCAGACACTCAGGTTTTCTTCACCGACAAGTTTTCTTCTCTGTTTCCAGGAGGTGTGGAACTTAGAAAGTAATCGTCGTCCACAAATGTCTGCAGCCGCCAGTCTCTCTGCCAGTGAGTATCTAACTATTCTACTTAGATACCTCATAGCACTAGTACTTTACCCATAAGTAGGTACCAATAATTTCTAGTCTAGTCTCCTTTATGATTAAATACCTACTTAGGTACCTACCTACCGACCTATTTTAGTTAGTTGCACCTTCGACACGTAACGGCAGACTATTATAAGTAGTAACAACAATAAAACATAGTGATTAAATCAAAACAATGATCGAATGTAGTGTTGAAGTCCACTCGCTATGATTCACGTCACGGCGGCAGCTCACAGCTGCCGGGCCGTGGCCACACTACCTACGCTTTGTTCTGCGTTAGCTACTTACTTCCTTCTGCCAATTTAAGGAGGTACTAACCTACCTATACACAGTTTAGGTACATAATCTACCTAAGGTGTACCCTACTTCTGTGTGCTAGGTATATGCTGCAACTCCAGGACTTTGCAATAGAATGGAGTTGATAACCAACAAGTTCCCATTCTGTCCAAATTATTGTATTTTTGTAATTTTCCTTGCTAAGATTTTAAAGTTATTTAGCGAAGGAAAAAATCGACCGCGGGTAGGATTCGAACCTGCGTCTTCTGGTTAGGTTCACCAGAATATGACCACTAGCCACCGCGTGTCCCTAAAAAGTCAAATAAGTGGAGTCGTCAAATAAACTGAATATTTATCGATGTAAATGGTAGGAGCGTAACCATGTAACCGGTCATAAACTCATGAAAAAAGATTGATGATTCCGATGTCTGATAGCAACAGTGCGGGGCGAGGCAGGCGGGGGGTGTTGTGTTTTGTGGCAGGTCACGTCGCGATAGCCCGCGGTTGCTTGCCAAGTCGCGGCGCGGCGCGGCGCGGCCTGTCCCGTCCCGCGACTCCACCGTGTTTTTGTACTGTAACAGATCGTTTCCAAAGGGCACAGATAAGCGCGCAGTTCCGGCATTATTTACGAGCGCTCATGTGAGCCCGCGCGCCCGCGCCCGCGCCGCCGCCGCGTTATATTTCAAGGAGCCCACTTAAACCTTCATCAGTCTTCACGATGCTCCAATTCTATTTTATTTCAGTTTTGGGACTCGTAAAGTAAATTAATATCTTTTCTCTGAATAGTCGTCGGTGAGGAATCTTTTTTTAAGAGAGACATATCGTAAACATTTTCTGTTTAACTAAACATGTTCAAACAATTATACCCGTCACACACATCATACCTATAATACCTATACCTACCTACCAACTCAATGCCATTGCACGCAAGACAATCGTAACAAAATGTATAAAGGTATAGGAGGTACCTACGTCTACCAACAAAAAGATACATAGAGTACCTATGTATCGTTTCCTTAAACATAAGGGCATATTAGAAGCAGCCGGTAGTTCTAGCTATCTTTGTGAGGAACCCGAATAACCTCCTATAGTAGGTATAGGTACTACTGCGGCGTGTCCTCAGTCCTGGCGGCGTGTCCTCAGTCCTGGCGGCGTGTCCTCAGTCCTGGCGGCGTGTCCTCAGTCCTGGCGGCGTGTCCTCAGTCCTGGCGGCGTGTCCTCAGTCCTGGCGGCGTGTCCTCAGTCCTGGCGGCGTGTGACACGTGCACGTTGTTTAATTAGCATTGATCGCGGTTTTCCCTGTGCGCCGTGGCGGCGTTTGCAACGACAAACCGTCCATTGATACTGTTTACCATTAGGTACCTAAAGCATTCCCGACCGCGGCCGCGCCGAGCCGAGCGAGCCGCGGCCTCGTCTAACTAACAACAGCCGCGGCGCGCCGGGTGTTTGCATAGGTCGCACCAAAAAAACCATGTCTTGTTTTAAAATGAAGTCGTTCCCTTTTAAGCGCATTAAAATCGCATTCCGTAAATGGTATCGGATAAGGCACGTGCCGCGCAAACAGCGCGCACGTCCGTCCGTCCGTCCGTCCGGACCACTCGCCCGCTATCGCTACAAACAAAGCCTCCACAAAAAACACTCGAGCATGTTAAAGCCGTGTCTCTGCATATTTGCTCACTGACACCAGCCTCACTAATGTGTAGTGTTATCAAGCGCCGCCAGATGGCGAGTTATCGCCGCAGGACGAGCGCCTTCTCATTTGACACCATTAGGACATACCTGACCAGTGACGTCACTCGTCGCCAGGACCTAGAGCTTTTACTGCAGTACGTCAGCCACTATCTACCTACTGCTTGTTACTTGGAAGTTGGTTCAGATAGAGGGTGCAAGACATGCAGTAATCGTAGAGCCTTACGCGCGTGGCGCTCAGTTCCGTTTCATCATAATTGCCCACATGGACGCCTTCACGCCATTTTAGAGCCGAATGCCATACTATGCTAGGCATTTTATTTGGATTTAGTTCATAGGCAGTGCGACTGCGCACATTGCAATCACAGACAATAAGCATGTATAGCTAGCAGCCGTGATGTGTGATGTGTGATGCGCACATGGCCGGGTTCCCGTTACAAACACCAATAACGGCCGGCTAATGACATCCATGTTTTATGCTTATTACGAGTAATCGGAAACTCCACCATTCAATTCAGTTAAATCTCTGTCAAGTGTCGTGCGCATGCGCATTGTAACTGAACACGCAGCCGCGCGCCATATGCCGCCCATGCCTAAAATTAGTTTCAATTACTACTTACTAAATTATATCACTCATCAAATATCGAGTCAGTTATCACAATTATTTCGATTTATCTCATACTGTTGATACAGGCGTGTTGACAGATATTACCTAAATGACAAACGTAAATACAGCAGCTAGGGTGATTTGCCCAATGTTCAGCCTATGTATCTGAATAAAGCTCTGGCTGTGTCCTTGAATACGTGTTATTGATGAAGGCACTGACATAGGTACTGGTATAGACGACAATAACAGGTTATTGAACAAGTGACCATGTAGCAGCTCCGCCTAGTACTAGCAGATAATTTCCATTTTGTATTCGTTATCACGAAGAAAATCAATGGAAATAGGAAAGACGTTGCTGGCTCACGTGACGTGCGCAAATCTTTTAGATAAGTACCTAGGTGTTCCATACGGAGACAGATGAGATGTGATTACTAGAGCAGCGGCGCGCAGTGGCACACACACATGCATGCGTGTGTGTGTGAGGAGTGCGCCGGCGCACGTAACGGTCTTGGATTCCATTGAAACCGTACGCGGGTCGCGCTGTGGCCGGCGCGCGGCACGTACTCACCTCGGTATCGGCCTCCACCGGCCTTTGTTGCAACAAACACACACAATGACCGCTGAAACTACGTGGTCTAGACTATAGCAGAACATAAGTATAATATTGAAATAAAACTACTTTTTACGGATTTTATCGCGTTATATTGATATTATTAACCCCGACTCAGAGAATCCTCTGAGTTTGTTTCGGCGTTTCTTCTCAGAGGTCGTCAGCTAGGAAATGCCGGCTCCATCTAGTATTAACTAATAATTAGTAATAAATATCATTGATCATGTAATAATAAAAATGTAGGGTAGCTGTCAGTAATTATATCATCAAAACGCCCACCACCTCAGTCTACCCGTGACCATGGACGCTTTAAAGGATCCAAACGTCGGGATTAATAATATCAATATAACGCGATAAAATCCGTAAAAACTAGTTTTATTTCAATGTATAATATTCGCGTAAATGTCAGAAATTAATAAGAATATACCCTGATACTTTCGACGTTCGATTGTCATAGTAAATCGAGAGAATAACACATTTTATCAGATAACCAGAGGAATCGGATTGATCTGGTTTAAAATCATAATGTGTACAAGCTGATTTACTATTTTATTGAGCCTGCGTCGAATCGAAACGAAACAACGACGTGCATCGTACTATATTTGATTAGGTACATAACGAAGTACATAGGTTAGTAGTACCTATGTCAAAATGGCCAAATTAATAATGGTCAAAATTAAATAACATTAATTTGGAATTTTTGTGTTGACCGACCCTACAACGCAAAACGATTCGTAGTAAGAGCACAGATCTTCGTATTCGTATTTGTTATAAAGTAGAAGATAAATAAGTTCCTATTCCTCACTTTGGCGGGGTTTTGTTTGGTGGGGTGTGAAGTTGCAGTAGGTAGCAATGTGGTTGGTGATTATGGCACAATTCAACCATGGTCATGTGGAGGGTCGTTGCACGCGCCCGTTAGCGCCGCCTCGCGCCTGCTGGCCCGCTTCGACCAACTGTACCAGTCGCCGCGGTGGCGCATGGCGCACGGCGGCCGGCCCGGGTGACGGGTGACGGATGACGTCACGGCCGCGTCCTTGCGGCGACGTGCGCCCGCGCGCTGTGTCAGCACGGCAGTACGCCAGCACGGCACACGGCTGCACGGCGACGCTGGCCGCTGGCCGCTCGCCGCTCGCCGCTCGCCGATCGTCGCGTGCGCATCCCCGTTAATGAATCACACACTGTCACTGTCAGGGTCGCGGACTCCTTTGTTTATTACTTCTCGTCACGAACTTATGCTTACTTGCAAAAATCGCGCAGCGTAACATATTGAATTGAATAATACTTATTAATTAAGTGCATTAAATACTACTCTAGAATAAAATATTGATGATTGATTTAAAATCGTACTCTCACCACAAAATAAATACCTGTCTATTCAAATTTTTTTTGTGATTATTAAATAATTCTTAAATCATTTATTTTGCCACACATTATTTACATAAAAAAGGTGAAGAAACATAATAAATATAAAAAGACAGGCAACATGTGCAGCACGGAAACCAGCTCAGTATTTGTTGTGCGGGGGGCACAGCACTGATTTTCAGCTGGTCCCTGCCAAAGTGAGCAAACAGTGTTTTTATAGACGCGCACACGAAAAACAAAAAAAAATATCTAAATAAAATAAAATAAAATTTTCCTCGACAATACATGAGAATCAGGATTGTTTATTGCACATACACATGGCTGAACATTACAGATAAAGTATTGCTTTGGCTAAATTTATACAAAATCTGCTATTGTATTCTTAGTAGTAGTAGTATCCAAATGATGTCATTAGCGGAGTTGCCGCTGCCATAAGAGCGACAGACATTTATTTATTTATTTATTTATTTATTTAGTGCATGGAGAACTTACAGCTAACAAAAGTATACTAATATAAAGGAAAACCATAGTCTTCAGAAAGCCAATTACAAATCCTCACGTATAGACTTAGAATAATGACTTTAAGGTGTGAGTACAAAAACAAACAAACAAAAAACATCACATCACCTTAATTAAAGAAAAATGCATTACCTAGATGCATGGCATACAATTATATGGCTGAAATAAGGAAAAGGAAAAATAATAAAAGCAAATACAAGTAATATAACCTACAACTACTTAAAAAATTTCAGGCTTAAGCACCTTCTGGCCGAATTGACACTAATTGTGAATGGATCAAAATCATATTCCTTGCATATATCATTAAAATTTCTGCTTGCGCGCACAGTAAAACTGTTCTGCCTATAATTTGAAGACGAGCGAGGTACACTTAAGGGTGGATTAAAACGAAGTACTTTACATGACACATTAAAATAAAATTTTGACAATAACTCAGGGTTATCGATATTGTTATTTAGAATTTTCAACAAGAATAAGCAGTCTGCAATTTCACGTCGATCTACCAGTGGTAACAGATGATGCCTCTTACAGAGTCCAAGATAATCGGTTGACTGATATGGGATCTTTTGATGAAAGCAAAGATATTTTATGAACCGTCTTTGGATATTTTTAATGCGGTCAATATATTTATGATAACGTGGATTCCATATCTGAGACGCATACTCAAGCTGACTTCTTACAAAAGTGCAATACAGGATTTTTAGTGTTTTAACATCAGTAAAACAATTAGAGAGACGTGTTATAAATCCAAGCATTTTAGAAGCTTTTTTAACAATTTTATCAATGTGTGTGTCAAAAAGTAACTTACTGTCATGATGGACGCCCAAGTCACGAATAGTATTGCACCTCGGCAAGACCTGGCCCGCCAAAGTATAAGTAGTGGCTAGGACTACACGTTTTCTAGTGTAAGTGATCACCGAACACTTAGATGGGTTGAGATCAAGTTTATTAGCCCGACAATACTCTTCAAGCCGACACAAGTCGGCCTGAAGTGCTAGTTTATCTTCGGGTGTTGAAATAGTGGCAAAGATTTTCATATCGTCGGCAAAGCTTAATAGTTTGGATGAATGGAGGCACTGATCGATGTCGTTCACATAGACTACAAATAAAAGAGGACCGAGCAACGAACCCTGAGGCACTCCGCTGGGCACATATACCCAGCTAGACATATAATTATTGAGCACTACTGCTTGTGACCTGTTATCAATGTAAGAAGAGAACCACCTCAAGAGGTCCCCACGGATATGACATGATATTAAAAACATTGCGATTAAAAACTTAAAAGACACAAAAATACTAAGTATACGTCAACTACACACATTAAATACATGCATATTAGCAAGAAAAATCATCACACAAGAAATACACACACAATTAGAACTTAACAAAAAAACACATACATATAACACAAGACAACGAAACAAAATCCAACTGACTAAGCCCAGAACCAACTACGGAAAAAATAATTAAAAAAAAAACCAAAATCATTATATTAAGCCATGTAGTTACTAGGTAAAATTTTTGCCTATACATCCTGTTATAATGCTCGCTCAGACTTGTAAATGAAATGAAATTGTTAGAATAACTATGCTCAATGTAAGTGAACTGTATTTGTTCTTTTTGAGTAAAATAAATGTCTTTAAACCGAAATATAATGTAAACTTATTATGTAGGTATAGTAGGTAAGTAGGTAGGTAGGTACCTACTCACAGGGAACCATTATGTATACATATATATCTATTAGGTTTTAAAGAATCCCGGAAACACTTTATCGCTTGTTTGGGCACATTAGTTTGTCCTGAGTGCTTGTTTGTGATGTAAGCAGTTAAGTTCGGACGCTCGGCAAAGGCGTGCAGGTGTGAGCTACTTGTAACTAGCGTGTGTTGCGCAGTCGACATGGCGGAGTTTTTCACGGAGGGGCGCGAGTGTGTGAACTGCGGCGCCATCCACACGCCGCTGTGGCGCCGCGACGGCACCGGCCACTACCTGTGCAACGCGTGCGGCCTCTACAACAAGATGAACGGCATGAACCGCCCGCTGAAGCAGCCGCGGCGGCTGGTACGTCAGCGCCTCGCCGCGCCCCACGCGCCCGCGCACGACGTACGCAACATGTGCTCACTAACCCCGCTCGTCCCCCCCGGCCCGTGAGATCCGCGCCCGCCGAGCGTCCGCTCAACTGCTCGCTTGCGCTCCGCTCAGCGCTCAGTCACCCTTGTTCTGGTTGCAGTGGCCGCGGAGGGGGCCCCGCCGGGCGCGGATTTCTACAAGGGCTTCCTGTTTAACGGCATGGCGACGTCGCACGCGCACGCGCTACCCGCGCCCGCGCCGCTCGCGCACCCCGCGCACCAGCCCTCCACCCCCTCTGACTACAAACAGAAGAAAGGGGTACGTGCCCCGCGTCGTCCCACGCCCACGCCCACGCCCACACCCACATCCTCACCTGACGCCCGCCCACTAACACCCATCGCTTCTCTATCTAACATCACAAATATTGTTTGTAGTTTTGTCATGCATGCCATAGATACCAATCTCAATCGATCTCAGATAAACGCCTGATAATATGAGTTGTTTGTAGACTTGTAAGAGCGGTATGAATAGCAAGTTGTGTGTGGTGTACAGATGGGCACCAAGCGGCCGGGCATGTCGTGCACCAACTGCCAGACGACCACCACGTCGCTGTGGCGGCGCAACTCGCTCGGCGAGACCGTGTGCAACGCGTGCGGCCTCTACTACAAGCTGCACAATATCAACCGACCGCTCGCCATGAAGAAGGACTCGATACAGGTAGGCGGCCGACCACCACTACACACGGGACTAGCGCACTGCGACCGGCGCCTGCGCCCCACTGCTCCATACTGTCCCGAAAACACTCCGACACGTCGACGAACAATGACCTTACATATACTTTAGTTTTATTGTCACAAATCGATTCACTAGTCTAATGTTCTTAGAGCTGTAGGTCAGAGCTGTAGGCTCACTTAACCTTATAATAACAACTTCTTGTTCTTGTCAACATCATATTTATTATACTACCAACGATCGACAACTTCAATATAAATTGTCAAGTTTATATTACTAACCCCTATAGAAGGTATTGCTTGCAAGATTTTTTACTGTTAATAGAACAAAGCCTAATTAATGGCGACCACTTACCGCTACCGAGACGATGTCGTTCACTATGGGTCTCATAAGAAAGTTCTGAGTTACTCAGCGAGCTATGGAGAGAGCTATGCTTGGTATTTCTCTAAGCGACCAAATCATAAATGAGGAGATCCGTAGAAGAACGAAAGTTGCCGACATAGCTGAATGACAAACAAGTTTAAGTAACAATCAACGAAGCACAACATAGGTCGTAGAACTAACTGATGCCTGCTGGGGCAAAAAGGCTCTCGAGTCGGAAAATGCAGCGTAGGACGGCCTCGAACGAGATGGACGGACGGTAAGGGTCGTTGGATATAGGCGGCATATTACCGGACCTTTTAGAAGTCTAAGGGGGAGGCCTTTGTTCAGTAGTGGACCTCTTGTGGCTGATACGATGATGATGTTGACGTACCGCTTCATAAGGTGACTGCTGCTAATGACTGCAGTACTGCCACCGACATTGTTGAACAACTGATTGTCAATTGACGACGACGTCTGTGGTCTAGTGGTTCGAGTACCGGACTGCTGATCATGGGTCGTGGGTTCGATTCCCACAGGACACAAATATTTGTGTGGGTAAAACATGAGTATTTGTGTTTGTCTGGGTGTTTCTTATGTATTATAAGTATATATTTACAAAAAAAAGTATATAAGTATTATATTCATTGTCTAGTACCCATAGTACAAGCTCTGCTTAGTTTGGGACTAGATGGTGCTGTGTAAAATTGTCCCAAAATATTAAAAAAAAAAAAAAAATTGTCATACCTACATTTTTAAGTTTTTATCTATTTATTTCTGAAGGTAATAATAGACATTGAACGGATTTATATTCGTATTAGATGACTCTTTTCAGCGATTGGCTACAGGCAGATTGATTTCAATGACAATTCAAGTGTATCCACGTAGTAACTGTATGCACGTAGTAATTATGTAGTTGTTAATCCACCTACGTGCATACACCTGTTCCTGAATTGCTGTCCGTTCAGGAATCTTACCCGCTGCCTGTAGCGCAGACGTCGATTCGTGCCAGCTCGGTTACTGCGTCAATGGAGTTGACAATATAATGTATTGTTGTTTTTTTCATATTTGCAGACGAGAAAAAGAAAGCCTAAGAACAGCATAAAAACTGAACGCAGTATAAAGACAGCGGTGCAGCGCACCGTCACGTCAGGGGTCAAGATTGAGAACCTGCGTAAGTAACTGAATACTCGTACGATGGCCTACCTACTTAAGTCGCTCTCAACTAAAGAGACTTCCAATAAATCAATAAGCTTCATTAGATTCACCCGAATACCCTACGGTCGTAATAACCACGTGCCTAAGTACTTATTCCTGGTTCCACTGGTACTATCACATGTGTTTAACAAAGGATGTCACCAAAATCTGCCCAAATGATGTACCGAGGGTACACTTATTGGAAAAAATACCCAGTATTACGCTGCTTAAAACTCTAGTCATACTTTTTTTTTATGCTCATATAGTGTTTTTATAGTAAAAACTGTCAACTTGATAGCTATCTGCTGTCAGTGTCAGTTTTGGAATGTTAAACGCACGCCATTTTGGCACATTAATATCAGTTTCATAGAAATTTCATAGTAAAAACTGTCAACTTGACAGCTGTCCTGTACCACTGGTACAAATTTGGGCTGAGTTGTATGGACTTTTGATGACCTCCTTTACATACTGATGGTATGCCTGTATTCTACAGTTCGTCGGTATCCAGGCACAATTTGTGTAGTTACCTACTTTTAACGCAGTATTATGTACGGCAGGTTGTACTTACTGTTTATGTGTTGTCGACAGTGGACGGCGGCTCGGGCGCTGTGAGCGGCGGCACGCGCTCCCCGCTGGCGCTCAACTACTACGTTCAGCAGCACGCGCTCAAGCTGGAGGAGCCGCCGCCCGCGCACAACGCGCATGCGCAGCCCGCGCAGCACGCGCATGCGCACGCGCCGCACACGCCGCACTCGCTCGCGCATGCGCACGTGCAGCATGCGCTGTACGACGACGAGTACCGGCGCGCTGCCGACGACCGCCTGGACCGGCCCACCGTGGTGTCCATGGGCAGCTGAGCTGCGCCGCCGCGGCTCTCTCATAATAACCCGCGGGCTCGGCCCGGCCCGGCCCGGATCAACGTCATAATGTTATAGAATCTCAGTTGTTTAGATACGTTAGTTAGTATGATAGATAAGTAAGCGCGAGCGACGAGTCGCTGCTAGTTGACCAAATAACGTGGCGCAACGTCGCGCCCTGTACATACATACGAGTAGGTAGCTGTATCCGCGCGCACACGTGTGACGTGACGTCACGTGGCGCTACAAGTATGTGCCCGTCTGTGGACACAGTCGGGCCCTCGGCACAGCTCCGCATTGAATGCGGACTCAGGTTGACCGCACGAGTGCACGCTTAGGGGATCACGTTGTTTCGTACAATCACCGATGTGCTGTAGTGTGTTATGTTATATTAATAAAATTGTGTGTTCCCACTGTTACCAAATAATAATTATATATAATAAGCGATGAGACTGTATCTGAATCATTCCTAAATCTTTGCATTCCTAGGTAGATAACTTAATGTTTACATATTATAATATTTTATAACGAGCTAAAATGATGTTTGTTAGTAGGCTGTTGAATGTCCCGCAGCAAAATTTTAATGTACGAGTGTGTTGAACGATGTACGATGAATTTTCATTTTATTTTTAACATTCTTTGGCAAAGGTGTGTACTGACACATTGGCTTATTATTATTCTGTTGTACTGTAACGAGACTGTTCCCTGTTCGGTGCTCCTAGTTGGGCACAGCTCGGCACCACTGGGGCACAACTGGACAGAAGTAGTAAGTACACTATCGTGTCAGTGCGCACCGCATGCGCTTTTACTAACATTATTAATAAAGTTAGAGATATCGTTGACTCCATGACTTCGAAAGCATTCCTCGAATTTATCCACTGAGTATGTGTACTTAGCGCAAACGTACCACTGCTCGATGTACTCCTTGTGCCGCGGCGAGTCCGCACACTTCCGACTGTCGTGTCTGTTCTACTCCTAACACTACTTATATGTCAGCTTGATCTTTGCTCAATTGACGCGCGTCATCGATGTCGCATTTAGACAGAACATAACATATTAATAATAAAGACTACCATTGATTTTTTATGGCAGGTATGTAAGACTTGTGTAATTACTTGATTGTGACCTATGTTCACTTGTATAGTACCTATAATAAAAAAATCAGGATAATTATGTATACTTATATTTTAAATATATTTTTACTGTTGTTGTGATCAGTCTATCATGATAATATTTTACAATAAGTATGTTTGTAACAATAACTTTCCGAGAACATTGAACACTTTGGACTCGATCCTTTGTGTAAGTGTCAAGTGATGTAGGTACCTACCTAGTTGTCTTTATCACTTGTGCTCGACTCGTAGTTCGTCTCAAAATAAATTCGTTCAATTTGACGAGGCTCTAAGGTTCAAGGTTTAAGTACGGTTCCTACTAGTTATTCCGTGGTACGGTGAAGGTGTCGTCATAGGTAACACGTCGTACCTAGGCACTCGCTCACAAGGAGTAGTCAGTCGCAGCATGTATGTTAAGTACAACATTTTGTATAAAATTTTGTAATGTGTAGTGGTGTGTGCTGAAATGTTACACAAAGATTATCTAATACCTAACAAGTGGCCGGTTAAGGCGCGGCCTGGCCGCGAGGGCCTGCCTGTGCCTGTGGGGGCCGCCCGCGGGGGCCGCCCGCGGGGGCCGTCTGCGCTGCTCGAGTCGGTGACCGTTGTAGGCTCTGTGAACGCATAGATCTGAAGTACCTCTCTAATGCATAAATCCGAATTATAATTATTATACAAGTGTTTATAAAAATGATTTAGTTATAATGTAATTATGTTTTTTTTTTTAAATAATGACGACTATTGTTGCATGTTAATTGAAAGTAATATATAATAATAATAATGTTTATTAAATATATTTTATTATATAGTGTGTTTCTGACCGTCGAGGTGCGCGCGCGCATGTTCCTCAGAAACCGCTTTGATTTAAAACGTCACCAAATGTTTTACATGTTAATATAATACATCAATGTAATGTAGATAAATACAAAATGTGATGTTATATTATATGCACGTGCTATAGTGTGGGCGCGTCGACGGAGAGGCGTTAGTGTACATTGTATTGTATCTATCCGTGTAAATATCTACATAATACATAAGTGATCAGAAGTACACCTTCAATAAAAGGTTTTAATTGAAACTGATTTCCTTGTTTTATTTTGTTTTTAATTGTTTAGACTTATTGAATCGGTAATTAACCGCCGCCCTACTTAGATACAAGTAGGCCAGCCGCAAGTGGTTCGTTTTGCTTGTACTGCACAGAAGTGTTACAAAACGATCAAACACGAGCGGGAGAGGCAGTAGGCGGGGTCAGCACTTCAGCACGTTACATCAGCGTACTACTTTTATTAGTTTGATTTACGCTTAATTCCCGTCTCTCCTTTGTGATATCAAGAATTTGCAAAGTAGGTATGTTGTTAACGTAGGTATTTAGCCTAGCTCGTGGAGTACGTGACAGTAAAACACACAAGTATCTGTATCTACTTAGAACGCACAGGGAGCCGTCGGCGTCGAGTGGTTTAGGAGTCAGAGGGGCGGAGGGGGGGGGACACTGAAACAATATGGCGGCTTATCAGCGAGTATCACGTCACGTGCGTCACTCTCTCCCCTCGTTCCGCACCGTCCCCCGGCGACACCACTCTTTATTAGCTTTTCACGGAAAATATTCGACAAAAAAACAACTGATAAGATCGCGATGAGGTCGAGCGGCGCCCATCAATAATCCTTCGATGTATCGAGCGGCTATCAGATCCGGCGCGGGGATTACTGCGTGCCTACCTACCGGCCACGCTAAGGTACCGACTGTATGCACTGCACTCGCCATCCAGTCACGTCACTCGAGCTGCCCACCCCTACTGGTCACCCCGCTAGCGTCGCCCGGCGGGGCGCAACCCTCGTCGCCTTGCGAGCGCCGTGGTTGCGCGGGCGCTGTGCCGACAGTAATGAGGCGGCAGCAGATACGCGCTCTCGTAATCAAATCTGTAGGCCTTCTATCTGATAATTACTCAGTATCGGGGTTGGTATCGCGGTATCTCGCCTCCAGATATGGCGCTCCAGGGCTGCGCGCGGCGCGGGGCGAGCGGGGCGAGCGGGGCGCGCGGGCGGGGGGTGCTCGCCGACGTTCCCTACAAATATTTGCTTGCGCTCGTCGCTTGTTTGCTATCGTTATCACGTCACGCGAACACACCCAGCGCCCGCCGCCGCCGCCAGCGCGTCCCCTCGCTAGTTGTGCAAGCGCGCGCCATGGCCTGCTAGTGTCGCGCACACCGACATAACGCACTACTTGTGTTATTGGATCGATGATCTGTCACGGCGTGACTCATTACATATTAATAAATGCGACACAAAAGTTCTGGAATGCGAGTTGAGTCATTGGTGTGAGCCGTGTATGCAGCATGCTGTAACAGTGAAGTGGCAGCGGTCCCGGTCGGCCGGCGGGCGGCGGGCGGCGGCATGGCGGCAGTGCAGCGCCTGCGCGCATGCACGCGTGTACTATGTAGTGGTTACAGCTGTTCCGCTAGATACTGTATCTGTTAGATACGATTATCAAAAGTTTAAGATAACCGGTCTCACATTAGCGCCTAGTTAAGATAAACGAGATAACAATTTGCATATCTAAGGAAAGGCGCGATACTAAGTGGTGTATCGATGGGGTCGATGCACTGAGCACACACAAACACACACACGCACAGATACCTTATATCATACCTCCCATGGCTGTATATGTAATTAGATTAGCCCCGAGTCAATAGGTACCAGCCGACTGGTCGTAGGCGCCGCTCCTGCCGTTATCAAAGCTTCAGTTTCGGGAGAGACCTGGTGCAATCTGTCGTGTAGTTAGGTACGTGTAGGTAGTTGCTCTGCAGCAGGACCTAGTACTTGCGTTGTAGCAGGTACACAATTGGCAATGTCGTTAAGGTGTCGAGGGTAGTCGTGAGCCCGCGGGGGAGTGGGGGGGGGGGTGTCTAAGTGTCGCAAGTGGCCCACATACCGTACGGAGCGCATTGCACAACAGCGACAACAACACCACGTTCTTGTTGAGTTTTACTTACACACTGGGTACTTAGGCATGTTGTAGCAGCACGCGATGTTACTGGTGACAAGGGTGTCAAGGGTTTTATTCTAAAGATAGACTTCAGGTAAAACGAATATTGGGAATGAGTAGAGAATAGATAGGTACCTACTGATAGGTACTACCTATAGATACCTACTTAGATCTTTCTTGAAAATAAACAATTGGACGGTTTGATGTTGTAGCGTCCCGTTTGCAAACGGTGTTACACAAGTATGTTTTCTCATTATGTTTTTTCGTTGAAAAAGACAGCTCCGCATTAGTGAACAAGCCCTGTGGGTGTGGCGCAGGAGACTTTGCAATTATACGATTCACGGACATAAATATACAAAATACAGCCAGGCCCGACACAAATTGGTTCCTTCCTATCTGTTAGATCATACAAATACTTTACGCATCTGGTGGGGAATCGAACCCACGTCACCCGACGCTGCCTGCTATGCCAAACGTGTACCTACCTAGTGCATGTACTTAGAGACAATTTATAAAGTTACGCAGTATAGGTAGGTGAGGCCGCGTGTGTGAGAATGCGTGCCGCTATCAGCTCGCAGAAATTGACATGCGCATGACAGTGCGATAGTGTACCTACCCGAAGCGCTCACAACTACTCGTAGGTACTTATTGTTACCGCGTTCCATATTTTTGAAGTCAACCGTCACCTAGATCGCCGATGTCCCGGTCGGCGGGGTGTGGCCGGTGGCGGACTCGTACTGACACTTCTCTTGTCTTCCTTGCCCTATACTCAGGACCTCAGTCCTCGTCACTCATCCCGACCGGGATAGGAAGAAACCACTGATCCTGATCTGTAAATCCAAAAACACTTTCTCAACCTTACCCGCGGACAAATGGGTCCATAATTATGTCCTTCTCAAAGGTTCAATCTATCTCCTGTCATGGTCGTGGCCAATTTCACGAATCCAATGGCCATGACTATAGGGAAAATGTAGGTACTTAAGTGCGATTTTTAGTCAATATGAGTCCAACATACCCTGCCGCCTCCAGGCAGATGATCCATGAGGATTTTCCGTACTATAAAAATAAAACAGTTACTTACGTATTTATAATATCAGTAAGTAATGAAATGAAATGAAATGAAATGAAATGATTTAATAATGATTTTGAATTAACTTTTTCATGAAATATCTCGCTTGCTTTTCATAGTGGAACCCAAACAGTATGTCGTGTGCACATGGCTGTGTCTGGCTGTCGATGTCTCTGTGTCTGGTTTGGTCTGGTACTGCAGTATTTCGCAACAAGTGCGCTGGTACCTCCACGTTGTATCGGTGTGTTGTGTGCCATAAAAATAGACGCTTGTCTTGACAAGATAACGCCATCGACACGAGTTGACACGGCGCGAATCATCGCGGACAGCGCTGTGAGATTAATATGTTCGGCAGGTGACGGGTCCTCAACGTGCGCGACAATATCAATACCTACATCAACACTAGTGATGAGTGGAGATCACGGTTATGAAACAGGTACTTGTCACAGTAAACAAGTCCACTGCGATACTTGAGTATTTCTAGGAATTTTGTATGATTTAAAAACATTTTATTTTTCTTTTAATTTATTGTTATGGTACGATAACTTATTCACTAATACATACCCTGCGATCTCTTTGCCGTCTGAAAAATTTTCTACCACCGCGGACAAAAGCAATGCTTGTGGAGACCTTAATTTTTCCCACTATCGACTATGGGGATGTGTGTTACTTCGACCTGAATGCAGATCTACTCAATAAATTGGACCGACTTCTCAACAATTGCATTCGATTCGTATTTAATCTCCGTAAATATGACCATGTCTCAGAATATCGATTAAACCTGAAATGGCTGCCCATTCGCCAACGCAGAAATTGGAGAGCGCTGACTACTCTGTATAGTATACTTTTTTCTCCCAATTCTCCATCTTATTTATCTCCTCTTTTTCAGTATATTTCTTCCTTTCACAATAAACATCTTCGATCATCTAATAACCGTCTTCTTCAATGTCCCTCTCATCATTCTGACTTTGTACATTCTACCTTCTTCATTCAATCTATTCTAC
Source organism: Acronicta alni (assembly GCA_964056405.1). NCBI lineage: Eukaryota > Metazoa > Arthropoda > Insecta > Lepidoptera > Noctuidae > Acronicta > Acronicta alni. Next base: position 18,559,623 of record OZ043915.1, on the reverse strand, counting down.
TGTGGAATGCTCTCCCTGCTGAAATCAGACTGCTTAACAGTCGACTATCCTTCAAAACCTGTGTGCGCAAATATTTGCTGGACAAAACCTTATTAGATTCTTCTTGACACTGATTTCTCTTTTTCGTTTAACGTTATTTATTGTATATATTTATTTGTATATATTGGTTTTCTGTATTTATATAATGTATATAAATATTTGTGTAATGTTTATGTAAGTTTATGCTTTTTGAGCAATATTTTATAGTTGTTTGTAATTTCGCATCTTACCTCTCACCTCTAATCTTTGGTGCATCTACCATGACCGTCTCTGCATCACCCTAAGGTTGTCTGGTAGAAAATACCTAAGGCATTAAGACCGCCTTTGTACACTTTTCTGTACAATAAGTATAAATAAATAAATAAATACGCACATAGATTAAAATAACATAGAGGACGGAGTGAATTTGTCAATTACTGGAGTAGACAACAATTTTTTTATTTTTTATTTAGCCGTTGTCGTCCCACTGCAGGGCAAAGGCTACCCTCTTTCCATTCCTCACGGTTCAAGGCTATTTTGGAACAATGCTTCCAGAAAAAGTCAAGCTCATCCCGCTATCTCCGTCTAGGTCAACCCAAGTCTTCATTATAAAAAAAATTAATTGTCAGATTAGACAATCAAATTATAAAAAAACCAATGTGTAACAATAAAAAAAAATATAGGGTAGCTGTCAGTAATTATATCATTAAGACGCCCACCACCTCAGTCTACCCGTGACCATGGACGCTGTAAAGGGTCCGAAATGTTGGGATTAATAATATACGCGATAAAATCCGTAAAAAGTAGTTTTATTTCAATGTATAATATTCGCGTAAATGTCAGAAATCAATATATTAATATTAAATTAATTATTTAATTTAAAGTGAATTATGAATAGATTCATATGTTAATATTAAGATTAAGAATTTGTAGGGAATGCAAAACATATTATTTTTTAACAAGATAAATACTACGAAAGAGGCCCTTCTTGATCCGTTATGAGACACCAGATTGGTGGTGAGTTTTAGAAAATCGTCGTAGCGAGTTAGCGAAGATGTCGATTCTCTGGTTCGGTTAGCTCAATGTCGAAACCATTGAGCTGGTCGAGTGGTAGTTTTAACTGGTAGACCGGTGAGGAATTTGCCTAATACCTACTTTATATTTTCATTACGTCCATTGAGTTTCTATCCAGACTACTGTTCATAAGAAGAACAGAAGAACTAAGTATTTTGTGATCGTGGAACTACTCTCATCTTCTTCTATTTAAGAGCTATGCTCTCTTCGGTGCAGCTCTTCCAATTCTTGGACGTTAAGTATACGTCGCGACCTTCAGTTACGCCTTTATTTGTATAATGTACTCTATCTTGACCTACCCCTTCCTCCACTTCCCTCTGTGTTCCCTTTTATGGTTGTCATCGTACGATAGGAAGGGATCGAATTCGTCTTACCGTAAAAGGTGGCCTGCCAATGTACCCCTTCTAATTTGCTATGATATTTAATAACTATATTTTTTCTTTTGTTCTTCGTAAGGACCTTTTCGGCTTGGCAGCTTGTCCAGTTTGTACATACTAGCCATCTTATATTAATTTAGCTAATAAACTTAACATCTTTATGTTTATTCATGTTATTGTTTTTATATTGTAAGGTTACCTATATTCTTCTAAATATTTGACATACGATGGTATGTCAAACATTTACCAATATAAACAGGCATGATGACGCCTGCATTCCCCGAAGGGTTAGGCAGAGGTGTACCAATGTACACCCACATTTCGCCGGTATGTTTTTAGGTCCCATGTAATAGGGGGCGAGCCTATTGCCATTAACCGGTCACAAATCCAGACTCCGAGCTGCTACTGAGAATTTCATAGAAAAACCCAATAACAATTTGCTCGACCTGGGGATCGGACCCAGGACCTCTAGCGTAGCAGTTACGCTTAGTACCAGTAGACTAATGAGGCAGTCTAAATATTTGAGTTTCTGGTAAAAACTAGTCAAGTCAAATGTTGAGGTCCAATAGATCATAAGTTATTTGCTGTAGTGCTTAAGAATGTTACACGTTCTTATAAATACATTTCAGTTTTGTCTACAAACCTTGGCATCTATTTAGGTAGATCTCAAGTCCTTTGTCAGTAAAGTCGACAACCACACCATAATTGAATTTGGCTCCCATTTCCACATTTATGATTTCGGTAGCATTTTTTTAATCAAACGTTTCACATTTTTTTGCAAAAGCTGCTAAAGACTGCAGCACTGCTTCAATAAAGCATCTGCAACAAACCTATTCACACAGAATAGACCGTGAGGAGTGCGAAACACATCAATATTACCTATAATGATGTTTGTTTGTTTCACAATAACAACAGTGTTTGTTATTGAACAAATAAGTTCGAGCGTGGTTGAATCATTGAGAGTCGAGTGGAACATACCTACGTATCATAGTATGTAATGCACACATAGAAGCACGAGTATGTGTGTGTGTGTGTAGGTGGCGGTGTTATCGGTGGCGTCAAGTGCGCAGATAAGAGGCGCGCTGGTGGTGGTGCAGACTCCTGGTGAGCGACAGCTCCGCACCACGGCGTGCACAGCCGGCCTCGACAGCCACGGGAAAGCCAATGGCCCTACCGTTACCTACTTTTTTTTAAGAGAATGCTCATCGCACCATTTTCGGGGCCAACTAAAAACTGATTTCCAAAAATAGACAAGAGAAAGAAAAAGTTTGAAATATACGTTTGAGGACGTAGGTACATAAGTAGCACTGGAAAATTGTTATTACCGTCAGTTTATTATAAACGTACACAGATTATATAAGCTACCGAAAGGTTGTGTCACAAACTAATAATAATGGTACAGAGTAAATAAATGTAGAGTTGTAATATGTAGGTACCCTCTGCAGTAAAATACGAGCTCTAAATACGATCAACATTATAATATAAGAGACAGCCCCATCTACCTTTCGTCCTGACTTTTTATAAATAATTTATTTCATTTAAAGTATGAGAGTCGTGTAGCCATTGATGTTGCATATGTTGATATGCATTATAATGACTTAAAATTACCCTTCAGTTGCCTAGCAGTCCGAGCTTGTCATGCTCACTAAAATGTCCTGCTGATGGTGGCGTTGTGTTTTGGGTCGTTTTATTCCCTACAACATGGTTGAGTCGAACGACGCCGATACGCACGTCATACTCGTGAATGGGTGCCGTCTGTCGGGGTCAGTTCTTACTGTCAAAGGCAATCTCTTTATTTATTTAACTTTTTCTGTTTAGTATTATAATAATAATATAATAATAATAATATTTTTGGGACATTTTACACAACACCATCTAGTCCCAAACTAAAAAGAGCTTGTACTATGGATACTAGACAATGGATATAATACGTATATACTTTTTTTTTTGTAAATACATACTTATAATACAGAAACATAAGAAACACCCAGACAAACATAAATACTCATGTTTTATCCAGTCTGGATTAATTTAATAGTACACATCAAACTGAATTGCTGTCGTGTCTGACATAACAATTTTTGGACAACTTTACACAGCACCATCTAGTCCCAAACTAAGCAGAGCTTGTACTATGGGTACTAGACAATAGATATAATACTTATATACTTTTTTTTTGTAAATACATACTTATAATACATAGGAAACACCCAGACAAACACAAACACTTATGTTCATCATATAAATATTTGTGGTTTGTGGGAATCGAACCCACGACCTCGTGATCAGCAGTCCGACACGCGAACCACTAGACCACAGACGTCGTCATATTGTTTTGTAATTTTAATTCTTTAATTTTAATTCTGTATTTTTAATTTTTAATTCTGTATTTTAATTTTGTTTATTTTGTAATTTTAATATTGTAATTTTAATTTGGGAAATTTAATTTTGTATCTTAATGCTTCAAATTGGACATTTTAATTTATGTTATGATTATTTTTTCTATAATTTTATTTATTTAAAAAAATTGTAACTACCTATAATTTTATTATGTGACGTGATGTTAAACACAGATACCATGTAGTTAGTGCAAAGTTACTGCTATGAATATTGTGCTCGTCTATAATAAAATTGATGTAACCACTAGGCCAGATCACTGTTAATGTTATTATTTTTAATGGTTGTGTTTATGTTGTTGACGTGCCTTAATAATAATAAATAAACAATATTTAACTCAATAAAATATAAATGTGAGTACTTTGTAGGCTAAATATACATACTCAGCTTTGAACAGGCTTTGAGCCTTATTTTTATGTGGCCTACGCAAATGTTCCTCTGATCTGGTATCGTCGTGCGACGTGTTGTTGAGCTCCCTAAATTAAGGTTGAGCTACACAATGAGTGATACATACATGCCGTCGGTTGGGACTGGTCTACTAAAAGCCGCTATGGCTCTTTTTTTGAAGTTTGCGCTTTATCATACTGACGGCTTTCAAGCCGTCTTGCGCAAAAGAACGGTATCCCTGATCCTCAGGGTGCGTGGTAGCCCCAATGAAATCCTGAAGACGTTAGCAAACAGGCACTCATCCCCTCTATGGAGATCCTTAGTTAAGAGGGTGATTTAGGATTTTTTACTTTTACTCATACTTTCTTTTTGTTTATATTTCTATGGACGGTGTAAAAGGTTGTCTGAAATAAAGAATATTTTATTTATTTTATTTTATTATTTCTACAAAAGGCCATTTCAGACTTTGCCCTACATTTTAAGACACATATTTGTTACTATTCTATGTCTGGACTTTAAAAGAGACTATGATTCTCTGAGTTTCTTTAGAGCCACCTAACTTAAAAAAATAAGTTAAATATTGACTTGTAAAAGTGTCTTTCAAAGATCTATTTACAGAAATACTTAAATATAATTTATTATTATCATTTGTCATTCCTACGGATTCCGTTCTCCACCGATTATGCTCCTCGGTGGACGTCACAATGTGGAAGGTCCATAATTACCACGTACGTACAGTCAGCAACGAAAGTCGCTGAACACAGCTAAATTTTTTTATTGTCACAGCTCCAGAACTTGGCAACAGGTCTTTTCTACTAAGGTAACCTAAATATTTAATGGTCATCTATGCAATTATTTCGCATAACCTTCGTAGGTCAGTAACTTCATACTTGTTAAAAATCATATTGAAGATTGCAACATGTTCAGCGACTTTCGTTGCTGACTGTACCTAATTCGGAGCTGACAGGAACCGATCTAACTCCTGTTATCAGATATGTCGAAGCGTCATAATCATATATGTAACGTGACATGCGTGCCAACTGTCAGAGATGTGCTAGTCCCTAACTACCTAAAAACACAATATGTTTTTTCGCCCAGTACTACTCTCGGTAGTACTGGGTAGCAGTGATAACCTTGCGGTATGACCATTGGACTGCCAAGTCGAAGGTCTCGAGTTCGAAGCCAAGGCAAGCACCTCTGACTTTTCGAATTCATGTGCGTATTAATAATTAATTATCACTCGCTTAAACGGTGAAGGAAAACATCGTGAGGAAACCTGCAAACCTTAGAGATTTTTCTCGACGGTTTGTGAAGTCTGCCAACCCGCACTAGGCCAGCGTGGTGGACTATAGCCTAATCCCCCTCAATATGAGAGGAGACCCGTGCCCAGCAGTGGGACAGTATATGGGTTGATGATAATGACTACTCTCGGTCGTCAGTGTTATGTGAACCCAAAATAGATGTTTGCTAGACTTGGCTTGAAAACACATGTCATGTAAATGTTTTTAATAGGTTTACGTTATGCTCACTTCAAGTAGCTAAGTACCTACCAATATCCAGTATCGTTACGTCTGATAACGCAGAAAAATCTGATGTCTACCTAGTAAGTAGTAGGTAGCGTAAGTTCGAACAGAAAATGTCGAGGCAGTTGTTCCAGGTGCCGTCTAAATATTAGTACTTCGGGGTCCGCCTTCTGTTTCGTGGGTATGAGCTGCACGATGGCACGGCATGGTGTGGCCAGTGAGTGCGGCGGCTCGTCGGCTGCGCGGTGCGGCTGTGAGTCACCGCCACTTACCATGAAACCTATATTGGGCGCGTGTGTCACCCACTCGTGACGTCATTGCGCCAATTCCATACGTTGTTTGCTTACATTACCAAATTATTGTCAACTTCACTTGTCTATATCGACACATTGTAGCTAAAAGGACGTAAGCGACATTAGACTAACGTCTCTTATTACATTTGAGCCACAAATTATCGAATATTACCTGGTAATGTGAAGTGAACTGACTTGTACGCTATTTAGGTAGATAATATTTTTTGTATGATAGCACCTACCTAGATACAAGTATATTTTTGTGTTTAATACCATGGTTATGGTACCTAAACACAAGTAACACAGTTCATCGAGAGCTGTTTTCTGCAGAAGTACAATATTCGTAGCTTCGTTGACTACGGTGCTACAGTGTACTACGCGCTACTACGCACTACTACGCACTACTACGCAGCCGCTCTACTACGGGACTGCGAATCTTATAATGGTAATTATTATTTTTAGGTAAAAATTATATGTTAACTATTGCTATCTTGTGGCTTCACCCGTGTTGGAGAAATAATTATAGATATAACTAGCGTTTACTTAAAACCTAACCTAACCTAACATCAGACTTATTTTATTGGATAGGTGTAGATATTAATATTTTGTCAACATTCCTATATTTTTTGAGGGATTGATTTATTTCAATCTTGTATTTTATTTTTGTCTATATATACCTACATAATGTAAACATTATATTATGTAGGTATATTTTGTTACAAGTAAAAACCACCTTTGTTATTTCTCTCTACACAAGACGAAGTACGAGTAGTAGGTACCTAATCTCTCTAAACAGTAAATAGACCAACAAATGGGAATGGTAGTGTACTACTGGCGCAGCACCGTGGCGAGGTGGCGGTGTCGTGTGGCGGCGTGGCGACGTGGCGGCGTCGTGCGGCGTCTAGTGCCGGCGGCGTGTGGCGACGTATGGCGGCGTGTCAGCGGCGTATGGTAGCATTTGGCGGCGTGTGACGGCGTGGGGACGTGGGGACGTGGGGATGTGGGGACGAGGCGATGTGGCGGCGGCGTGGCGGCGGCGTGGCGAGCTCCCAGCGCGGCGCGACGCTGCGCCATCATTACCATTGTCACTATTTAGTAATTAGACCGATGATCGATGTCTCAAGTAAGCCTCTAATCGATAAGATAACGCGACGCATTATATTTATCGACTTTTTATTGTTAAGATACGTATCGTAAATATAATAATGATTGTTTAAAGCGCACCTTCATACCTAAATAATACCTATTATATTGACATAAATTCGGGGATAAGTGAGGATTATAGCGAACGGTCGGCGAAGGTTAGGCCCCGCGCCCCCGCCCCCGACCCACCCCGCGCCCCGCGCTCACGCCCATGACCAGCGTCCAGCGACCGAACCTGCTGGATTTACGTATAATGTTGCCTGTATCTCCTGGATGGTGGGTTTTGATAAAATCTGGTCCATTTATGTACCTACCTATACAAATCCATTTTGAACTAATTTTAGAAATAAAGTTTTTATTACTTTTACTTATCTTCTATACTTTAGGCATAGACACTGTACCTGTTGTGAGCCACAGGCGCAAGGCGCACAAGGCGGCTGAGTTAATTGTTTTTGTCAAACGTGCCGTTGGTTTATCAATTAATAGATCAATCACTGTGACTACCAACGTTTCTATGTGCGGCTTATATTTGACCTAAATCTATATTCCGTACGATTAGATGTGCCGGGAAAAGTCATGTTGTATTTTTTAAATAGTTAAGAATAGATTGCAAACAGGCAGATACAAGTACAACCCTTTGTCAAGCAGCAGCAGACAGGCTTGGTTTACATCAATCTAAACACGGAGAATGTGAAACAGAAATCATCACAGGCAGTGGTGTCGGTAGCTGTGGCTAAGGCGTTCGGTGTACCTATTTAACCGCAAGGACACAGGTTTGTATCCTGCCTGAGGACGAATTTCTTTAGTTTAAATGTATATCTAGCATAGGGATCTGTTTCTATCGGATTCCATAGAACAACTAAGATAGGCATTGAAATCATGAATAGGCAGACATTTACTTAGATATCTGTTTATCATTAGTTAAGTTATCAACATGATAGTCAGATAGTGCAGTTGTTGGTGAAGCCAGGTATCTCAGCATCAGAAGCCGCGCGACCCACTGGAGCGGCGCAGTGAGTGAGCGCCCGCGGCGGCGGCGGCGGCGGTGCGAGGCTCGACGTGAAAATGTTTTCCCCTCGGCTCGTGGCGAGGCGTCGTCGGCCGCGCTCGACCAATGGCGCGGCGCGGCGGCACGCACACAGGCGCAGGCGCACGCACACGCGCGCAGGCCGGCCGCGCCGCGCCCACTCGGAGAGCTCGGCTCTCACCTGGAGCCGCAGCAGACGAGCACGGGCGAGCGCCGCGCGCCGCCGGCATCACGACCACCGCGACCGACGCGACGCACCCGCGACTTACTCAGTGATTCTGTGATGTGCTACCCTTGAGGACCCTACGCCGGTGCGCCAACTTACCCACTTTACATTGCACTGCTTACACCAGCTACTGACGACACGGTGAGTACCTACTTCCCTAGATACGTATCCTATTACGAATGTCAACACGAAGCACCGCCTGGTGCTGAACTGGACAATGGTCTTAATAGTCAAACAGAATTAAATAGAGTTCTATATTGTTACTATTCCAATACCAACTCGTCAGCTGCTCCAACGGAATGTGCACCCTATATTAATACCTATAAAGACTTATTTTACGACTGACATTAGGTATTATAATTGTTTCTTTTGAATGTTTACCGGTACCTACCCAATGGCCAGTGGTTATTCTTCGGTAGTCATGCAACTGCCGCGTTGTACCTAATGTAAACGTGACCAATATCCAATGTATATATTAAAAATAACAGTTGCTTTCTCTAACAAGACAATAACTAAGAGATGAAGAGAAGTGAGAATCATTCTAACAGAAATGTTGTACCTAATCCAAAACTAACAATTTATTTGATTATAAGCAGATTAAACTGAAATGTTATGAACATAGAGAGGACAATCATGCACTGAATGCGGAAGAAATATATCTAGCTATGTATAATGACTAATAATGACTATATGACCATACAATGAACAACTAACTACAATAGACATAGCCTAGAAAAGTCGTTCCCTGTACCAAAACATTTGTAAATCGTCGTCATTGGTAGAACAAAGCTGGTGGAGCTCGGAACCAGGATGTTTCTATACATGGTGAGCCAGTCAAGCTATAGAGGTACAAAAATAAAGTGTCACGCGGGTGCACCAAAACCACGTTCGGCTAATATTTAAGGTATCGATAGTAGGTAAAATGGAGGATGTAGACTTTATAAATCTTGGATTCTACTCTCATAGTTTTGTCTTCTTCGTTTCAGAAAATATTTCGTCGTGGCACAGGTTATGGCGACGTTTTTTTACGTGTTTCTGTTTCAGTATCGTTAGCTGCGGTAAACCTGAGCATGTTTGACATTTATTTCTATTAAATTAGATACTAAGTATATATCAAACAGATTTTATATTTCTTCATCTTTTTCAGTAGTACCTAGTCTCTGTACCGTCTGTGAGGTTATCTAAGTGGCTCAATTGTGACACTCACAATTTCTGGTAGGATATATTAAAAAGGTCTTCTTATTTATAGAGATGAACAGTTGAGGAAGAATCTTTTTAGTTAGGCATAGAGCTTGATTGTAAATTATTGTAATCTCCTAGAGCCAATTTTTCAGTAGGTACCTATTATAAAGACCGTGTAAATCGCAAGTCGTACAGTTTATATAAATAGGTACCTACTAAAGCAACAATCTTCAATTAATTAGTTAACCTTCACGATGTTACATTATTTTAAAGATTAAAATATTTTTTTATAGATTTGTAATCTATAAAAAAATATTTACAAGGAATATTTTCTGATTATTTTTTCTTTATTGATTTATTAAGATTTTGGTCCACACGATCATGCAATAAGCAATAACTAAGCTGATCAACATATCTGCAAGGTTAAGCTTTGCTAGTCGTGATCGGTCTGTGGATGGGTGACCATTCTTAACACTGAGGCACGGAGGGGCCGTGCCTCGGAGAGCACGTAAAGCCATCGGTCCCGGGTGTTATACGAACACCTATGACAATCGTTAATGGTAGTTAGAAGCCCAAAAATGCAATTCTATAGTAACAATTTGAGTTATAACAACTGTACCTACCTAAAAATAAATAAAATAATAATTTATATTTACCAAATAAGTACAAGAATACAATAAGCACTGATGCTGATCCTTTGTCAACGTTTCGCCGCCACTTCGGATTATTACACTACGAGTATCTCTCAGCCAGTTGAACTATATCAATAGTATTTTTTTTGTATTAGGAATTCAAACGGCCCCGTCGATGGATAGGTACCTACTTATTCTAGATCGAAGTCATAACGCTGACTTAATATATCTTTACTACGATTATTGTAATCAAACCAAAGGAGGCAGGGAGGCTCACATCGGATGATCAACTCAAACGCTCTTTGTTTTGAAGACCTTATTGAATACATATTGACTAGAGAGATACAGCTGGGGCTCCTACTGCCAGAAAAGCTGTTGATGTTGCATTCATTATAAGCCACATAATGCGTTCCGGGTAGGTAACTAAATATCAGTAGTACATAACAGTCAAACAGGGCGTGTACTCATCTATTAAGTTGCTGTCCACGTTTGGTGTGAGTGCTCCCTGGCGAGCGTGGCCGCGTCGAGGCGGGGCCGGCCGCCGCGCGCCCGCGCTGTGCCGCCAGTAGGTACATAACTACTATTTTGTACTAGTTTAGTTGTAGACGTATGTGTGTTATATTGCTACTTTACTTTTTTAAATCGAATTCAATTCAGTTCATAGGCTGGTAGGTATGTTTAGCGTGCACGCGGTGGCGGCGGTGCGCGGTGTCAGCCTCAGTTCCGAAATATAATAACATCATATTTCAACAGACACTGAATTTTTTCACCTGTTATAGGTATTAGATTTTAGTTAAGTAGGTACGAATCTACAATTTAACTACAAAGCTTAAAGTGTTATGTTTGTAAGTACTTCCAGACAGTTATGTTTTACCAGCCGAGAACCTCGACCCCATTTGAAGCTCTCAATGCCCGTGGCTTCGGGACTTAGAGCCATGTATTGTTACAAGATTTCTCTTATAACATTCTTGTCACCATCGGAAGTCAGAATGATATCTTTAAATTATAATAATGGTAGGTTGGTAAAGCAGTAATAGCCTAGTGGTATGACCATATTTGGACTGCCAAGTCGAAGGTCTCGAGTTCGAACCCAAGGCACGCACCTCTGACTTTTCGTATTCATGTGCATAAGTATTAATAATTATTTATCACTCGCTTAAACGGTCATCTAAAAACATCGTGAGGAAACCTGCATGCCTTAGAGATTTTTCTCGACGGTTTGTGAAGTCTGCCAACCCGCACTAGGCCAGCGTGGTGGACTATCCCTCTCAATATGAGAGGAGACCCGAGCCCAGCAGTGGGACAATGTGACCAGTGAGTATATGGGTTGATGATGATGATGAATGGTACCTAGGTAATGCTATGCATGTTACAAGGACATTTATAGCACGTAACATTTTATAAGTAAGTCAGTAGTTGCTTACCACTTGTTTGGTCTGCTTACCACCGTGTGAGGTAATTTGCCAGTACTCCGCGAGGAACCATTGTGTTGGCAGTGGGGGGACTTTGACCCTTATACTGCCAACCCAACTATTCCGTATTCGTTTTGCAAGGTCGGCAACGCGCAATTGATACCCCTGGTGTTACAAGCGTCTTTAGGCTACGGTAACCGCTTTCCAGCGAGTGTGTTAAGCATTTATTTTGACACAGAGGTATTAAAAATCACAAGTCAATTGTAAATAAAAAAAAAAACTTGAGAGGTGTCAAAGGACACCCGGATGGAACGTAGTTCCTTTCATTAAAATTTAATAATAAAAAAACCTGTATACACTCAACAATTCACAACTATTGTCATTCACTCAATAATATTTGAATGCTTGTCAACAATATTTGAATTTTGAAAAAAGTGTCGTGACAACATTTCGTAAGAATTTTTTCCGTCTAGCCCCCTTTCACAACGCGCGATAAGGAACTTCGTTCCAATTAGGAATATCGAGTCATAAAATGAATAAAATATCTTACAATTAATATAACAAAATCAAAATTCGTATGACAACCGGGACCGACGACTTTACGTGCTCTCCGAAGCACGGAGTGTTCAACATTTATTTATTTACGAGAACGTTCTGAAAGTTTTTTATAAAGTGTCAAAATGATTAGTTAAGTATGTTACTGGTACTGTATGTAGTGCTTTGTGTAAAAAGGCATGCCAAATATATGCAAACCACGGTATCGAAAAAAGCGATATCGAAGAACTATTATTTCTCAAAGATCCGCTGTACGTATCTCGGTTACATTTGGTCCACTTGTACCAGTAGATCGTAGACATTACGCAGTTTACACTTTTACTTAATTATGATTTTTCTTACACACGCCTAGGCGTTTAGGTGTGTGAAAGAAAAAGCGAGATACGTACAGCGGATCTTTGAGAAATAATAGTTCTTCGATATCGCTTTTATAATTACATCTTTACCGCATTATCACGCACAGGTTGCGCTGAGCTTTGCAAGACAAGAACAATTTAAAAAAGGGGACAGTCAAACACATTCGTTAATGTAATCTGAAGATTTCAATGACATTATAGGTAACTGAAGATTTTTTTATTCTAACGTACGTAGCTACGTTGTACGCAGGTATATATTTTTTAGGTGGCCTAGTGATTGCAATCCCGCAGAGACTTCAATCCAACTGTTTTTTTGCTGGATCAACGTAATTCTAGCAAACATACTGACAAACATATTAAAGTTCGTACTACTAAATTCTTTTTATATTATCACGTTTTTTTTATTCAATTAATAATTATTTTTTATGGATCAATGACGTTGACACGTGGGTACGTCGAGGACTTAAAGAACGGAACTGATGCCGCAGCTAACGTGCCCACCTACTGGCATCAAGCAATAGGATGTCAAAATCAAACGATTAGTTAAAATGTCCATTCAATCCAAGTCCAAATCCAAATGGATTATGTACAATTTATTGCCAACACGAGAAAATTCATGTGTATATCTGCCCAACCCAAAGGCTCACCTTGTTGACCTACAAAGACTGGCTGCCACACCAGTGTCTGAAAGGTCTAACCTGTAAACCAGAAATTAACTTAATGCATTAGTTGCAAGAAAATTTTCGTTTTAGGCATACAGCATAATATAATATAGTTATCAAAAATAAAAAAAATAAAAAATAGACCTGTGGCCTGCGGGCAGCTGATTTGGGTTTTCCGCCGTTCATCCACAACCCTCACCCATCATAGTCTTTCACAGTCCACCGCTGGACATAGGCGTAGGAACGGCCACGCCGTTACACCGGTCATCATCGTATTTGTGCTAATTTGGCAAACAAGACAAAAGTACCTGTTAGAGTTCAACCTTCGACTAGGAACTAGTGTCAGTAGCCGCGATCCTTACACTCTGATAGACAAGTTGACACGAACAGGTCATGTTTGTAAAAGAGGCGGCAGAAAAATTGTCCACCTCTCTTCCGATCCGCGGGCTGCTGACTTAGGGAGCCCACCGTGCGAGCAGACAATGGCCTTGCTAGGCGGAGTACGTGTTTGATCCACGTGCGCCTACTAATCGGAAGTGAGGAGAGGTCTCGCGTTTCGAAAGGGCCGTGCCATGTAGGACTAGAGAAGGCAAGTGCGGTTTTAAGTCCGTAGGAGGCTGACATACCCTGCCACCTCCCGGGTGGTGGATGATCTATAAGGATATTCCGTACGATAAAAAAGGTACGTTGACACACCTGTAGAACTGACGTATAATAGGTATATAATTTACTATTTATTTAGGTAGCTATCATACAATTCTCCCGCGTAGATATGTATGATTCAAATTGGCCTAAGATGTTATCATGTAGGTACCATTGCTCAATCACTTCTTCTTCCCATCCTTGATTATGCTGATGTCAGCTATCTTGACCTTACAGAGGACCAACTTGACAAACTTGAGCGCCTTCAAAACTTTTGCATAAGGTTCATATTTGGTTTACGCAAATATGACCATGTTTCTGAATTTCGTGTTAAGCTCAAGTGGTTACCAATCCGACTTCGCCGGAATGCTCATATTCTTTCACTGCTTTATAATATACTTTTCCTTCCCTCGACCCCCTTCTACCTAAAAAAACGTTTTGAGTTTTTATGCGATACCCACACACTATTCTTGAGATCATCGGATAACTTGAAACTTAAAATGCCAATGCATTCCACAACATTTTTTGATATCCTTTTCAGTTCAGGCTGCTCGGTTGTGGAATGCGTTGCCAGTATCAATCAGGCGTGCTCAATCACTCGCTGTGTTTAAAAGGTTAGTGAAGGAACATTACTTATCGCTGTAATTTTAATACTTACCTCACCGTCGCAAATTCTATACAGATCTTGTTGCATATATTTTTAATTTGTTATAGTATAATAGTATGTATTAGTATATATAATTTATATATATAAATTTATATTTATATATATATATAGACATTATTTATCTATGTAGGGATGTGCACCGTGGTCAACCCACAGTTTTAAGTTCATTCGTTTATGTCCATCCTAAGGTTGCCTGGAAGAAATTGCAATTAGCGATAAGGCCACCCATTGTATGTTTTTTTAATGCATCAAGTACTTTAAATTGTATCTATTATAATGGTGTACAATAAAGTATTTATAAATAAATAAATAAATACCATCCATAGTATGGAAATACCCAATAGTTTTAAATGTCCTCGTTAGTAATTTAGAACAATCTTAATCATAAATTCATATTTCCTGATATAAGTGAATGCTAATCTTTATTAGGCCAGCGTGCCATGCTGAGTCACGACTCGCGCCTTTCAGGACTGCAATAGGCTGAAATCTATTTATTTAGTTTAAAAACCAAAACGCCTTATACAAAAATATTTGTAAGTGAAAAGCTCTGTAAGGTCGTCAATGGTGATGGTGAGCTAGTGTGCAGCGCTGCACAGTTTGACGAGAGGGTCGTTATCAGCGCAGCTATCGCGGGACCGCGCGAGCAAACATGGCGCCGCTTCCTAACGCGCCCCGAAACCTGACATCAACATTTCAACAACCAGTCACGTAGAAAAGAACCACTCCCAATAAATCACACAAAATAATATGTGATTAATAATAATAATGATAGTAATGATTTATAGCAAGTACCTAGGCCACCTACTTAAAGCATAATGAATAGTTTCTCTCAATAAGTCGTCAACAGCATACATTTTTATAAACGAAGAAGAGTACTTCGCAGGTGACTTAACACAACATAATGTAAATACACAATTATTAAAAAACAAATGCATATCAAGTTGCAAATTTAAGAAGTAACGGACTTAATATAGACAGTGTTCTTTCACTAGCTACTATAATGAATTTCAGGAGAGAGCGACTACAAGCTAACCGTGTGCACAGATAGAGAGTACCTACCTAGGAATATAAGCCAGTTGAGTGGGGTTGGAATTTGAGGAGTAATTTTAAGGTTAAAAGCAATTGCAACTACAATTCGTTTAAAGTTTTTAAGTGGCATTCAAATTATAACAAGTATCAGCGTAGTCAATAATGAGCTGAATATAACTTTGAGCAAGCTAGATTTTTATTTATTTATATACACTTTTTGTACACCGATAAAAATACAATACATCAGGACACAAATTAATTTAAAACATACAATGGGCGGCCTTATCGCGAACAGCAATTTCTTCCAGGCAACCTTTGGATGGACATATCGGAACAGAATTAGAAATGGGGTTGACTACGGTGCAGAAATTTAGAAAGGCATTAAATTATATTTATAATAATAGACATAATACATAGCATCTATAATATGTACATATATAAATATTTTATATACTTATATAAAATTATAAACAGCAAGAGGAGCGAATGAACTACGATAAATTAGTAACATGGTTAAAGAGACAAGAAATGTTCCTTCACAAGCCTTTTGAACACTGGTAGTGATTTTGCTCGCTTTATTATATTTGACACTGGCAGCGCATTCCACAAACGAGCAGCCTGAACCGAGAAAGATTTACCGAAAAAAGTTGTGGAGTGCATTGGCATCTTGAGTCTCAAGTTATCCGATGACCGTAAGAATCGGGTGTGCGTGTCGCCAAGGAACTCGAAACGTTTTTAAGATAGAACGGGGTAGAAGGTTGAAAAAGTACATTGTAAAGTAGAGAAAGAATATGAGCATTCCAGCAAAGGCGAATTGGCAACTACTTAAGCTTAACTCGAAATTCTGAAACATGATCATATTTGCGTATACCAAATATTAATCTTATACAAAAATTTGGGAGACGCTCAAGTTTATCGAGTTGCTCTTCCGTAAGGTCAAGATAGCTGACGTCGGCATAATCAAGGATGGTATAAGGAGTGATTGAGCAAGTTCAACTTTGGTCGTAATAGGCAAGAAGTTGCGTAGCCTTTTCAGACTCGCTGCAGATGCATATGATTTACGACTAACTTTCTGTAATTGAATGGTCCAAGAAAAATGTTTATCAATATATATCCCCAAGTTCATAACTTTATCACTAAAAGGGATTGTAATATTGTCAAAAGAAACTTGGGGAAGAGTTGACCAGTCAATACGTGAGACGGTTCTGGAACTGCCTACCACAATAACTTGAGTCTTCGTAAGGTTCACCGTAAGTCCATATCTCTAACTCCAGTCGCCAATACAAGCCAGATCGTCATTTATTGCGGAAACCGCTTGTGACAAATTTCCTAGGGGGGCCCGGCAGCAAATCTGCAAATCATCAGCATAAAGATGGTAGGAAGAAAGTAATTGATCGGAAATAGAGTTTATGAAAACTGCGAAAACTGTAGTGGAGATAAAACGCCACCCTGTGGAACGCCGGCAGAGGTATTGCTCCAAGAAGAAAAAGCTTCTTCAATGCAAATGCGTTGCCGGCGGCCGAACAGGTAACTACGAAACCAGTCAACCACCGATGGAGATATGTTAATAGAACGTAGAATACCAAGCAAAATATCGAAATCAACGGCATTAAAGGCATTTTGTTTTGAAGTGCAAGAAGTTCTGGAGACATTTCACCGCGTGGAAAACGTAATGCACTTTCGTACTGACATCAGCATCTCCCGACAAGTTAGCGCCAATAATCACCCTCAAGTTTTTAGAGATGGCTGCGTAAGCAATTTTCACAAAATAAAGTGAACACAAAAAATTGAGCCTATTACGAATATTCCTGCTACCTATGACCACAGCCTGGGACATTATCACTATTAATGCGTAAGCCAAAAGACCTACACCAGACATTGGCGCATTCCAAGTCATGATTTATGGCAGCTATGGCGATATCAGCCTCAGTAGGGAAATAGGTGGAAGAGGGAAGCGATACAGATGGAAGCTAGAGGAAATTTCATTGCAAATAAAAACATAAATAATTAATTATTAGTATAACTTTTACTTAAAACCAATGAATCATCAAGTACACGCCTATGCACGTCACGGAAAAGAAGTTCAGATTGGGTGAGTTTACTGCTAAAACAAGTGATTATCATGATTTGAATTAGAATAATAAAAAGATATATCGTAAACATGTTAGTTAGCTTAGACACGGTCACCGCACACAGTGGGACTTCTGGTCGCTTGTGTTCGGTGCCTGCACTCGGTTTAATTCGGAGCCTTTACATGGCGCGTATATGGCGCGGCCAGAGTAAACGAGGGCGCGAGTGTCGGGGCGCGGGGTGCCGGGCGCGGGGCACGGGCGTCGGTGTTTGCTTGCGACCTCACCGCGACCGCGCATTCGCCTCGATATAACTAAATGTTCTTATCTTAAAATATATGTATACTTCCCAATTGCCTGAAATATTTGTTCCTAGTCAGGTAGGTTTATACGTTTATATAGGTTGGGCGTCATAGCGCGCTCTTATTTAAACTACCTATATTAATAACATACCTGCAACTTTTTTAGTCTGATAATCCCCATGCATGTCCCCCGTCTATCGGATCGATAAGCAGGCTATTATTTATCTCCAACCCACTTTGGTCCTCCTGCACTTTGCCTACGCACGTTCTGGCACAAACGTAAGAAATAAGTACTCGCAAAATCACATGAACTGTGTCTAATGCTCATAATGAGTTTCATTCAATTGTATTCCGTTGCATATAATAATAATTATGTATGATATCGCTATCCATAGGCAGTGGAATTCTGATTTAGGAGATTTATCCTTATCTCTATCATAGTACAAGAAGGCGTCATAGTCATTAGCAACAAGAAGGCGGCAGGTTAGCAACAGGATCTAGTGTGTCAACAGTATTACCAGTGCTGGTCGGCGCCAGCGCATGTGCTTGTTCCCTATTAGTCGTGTACTTCCGCTGTCGCACTTCCGCTCCCAAAACGATCCCTGTCCGTTTACTTAGACGTCTGCCCTCAAATAACCCACACTTTGTTTAACACACGAGTTTCTTAGACACGTTTTTCTCTTTAAGGCAAACGTATCCTCTTAACATACTAATGAATAATAATTAAATTTGGTCGCAGGTCAAATATCTAATGGACAACGCAGCGCAGATGGATCAGCGCGACGTGGACCCCGCCGCAGAGGCGCTGCAGCTCGTGAAGAATGAAGAGCACGCCGAGCACGAGCAGGCGCCGGAGGGGGGAGGCGCGGTGGGCACGGGAGGGACAGCCGGTGAAGCCAATGAGCAGCAACAGCTGGCAGGCCCGCTGCGCGAGGCTACGCCGCCGCCGCACTCGCAGTCCGTCATTACATCGCGCCGCGCCGTACGCACTATTACCGCCGCCGGACACATTACTACGGACGAGCCAGCCGAGCTCACCAATGACGATGGCGTCAAGGACGAGCCTCCCGAGCATGCGTCACTCGATGAACAGCAGCAACTGCAGGTGCAACACTACGCCGCCAAGTTAGAGGAGGCTGAGGCGCGCGAGCAGCAGCATTACGACGAGGAGCGACTGCGCCTCGCCGAGGCCGAGACAGCACGCTATCTCGCATTTAAGCAGGAGCCGTACCGCGCGTTGCCGTCGCCCAACGACAAGCGACCACCGCCGCAGTACTCGCGGCCGCCACAGCGACCCGCATACGGCCGAGGCCTCGCACTGCGCTATGGTGCGCCTCACCACGTCATCGTAGCACAAGAGGGCGAGGGCGAGGAAGGTGGCCACGACGCATTCTTGCACAAGGATAAGGAACAGCTGCAGTCATACGCGGGAGGCGAGGTGGCGCCCGCTGACACGCGGCAGTACGCCGCCGTGCTGGGAGAACAAGCCGCCTCTTCACTCGAGATGATCCAGACTACTGCCCTCAACAACCAGCAGGCGGTCGGCGTAGCGTACCAGCAGGTCAAGTACGAGACTCGTGGGGAAGGGGAGCCGCGCCCAACCACATACGCTAGCCTGCAGCCTGTGACGTCAGTGCACGGTGGGTACGCGTATGCCGGGCAGAGTCCACAGTACGCCGGCGGCGGGTACGGCGCCTACGCGAGCGGCAGCAAGGAGCTTCTGACGCTGTACGGCAGCGGCGCGGGCGCAGGCGGCGCGGCTGGTGGCGCGCGCGGTGATGAGTCTCCCCCCGGACAGCTGCTGTACCGCAGCGACCCCACTCTGTCCTCGTCATCACTGGCGCGCGGTACACATGTAGTTTACGGCTCTGTGGTACCACAATCACAAGCTGTCTACGAGACGCCGCCTAGTCCCAACTCTCAACAGGTGAGAAATCTAATATTCTAACGTAACACTCAACATTGTAACTGTTTACTGTAACGCTGCTTTTCCACACGAGATGTACTAGGCACCTAGCAATGAGCAAGATTTAGTTAAGTTAATAAGATTAAGTTGCTAAGTATGCTAAGTTGTGTAGCGGAGAGAGTAAGATGTGCTATGAAGATGCGCTATGCGAGGCGAGGAAGATACGTAATTTTTTGCTTTCAAATTCAAATTCAAATTCAAATTCAAATATTTATTGCGATCATGAGTGATACATAGGTGTTACAGAATGTAGAGGTACATACATGATACCCT
Source organism: Acronicta alni (assembly GCA_964056405.1). Lineage (NCBI taxonomy): Eukaryota > Metazoa > Arthropoda > Insecta > Lepidoptera > Noctuidae > Acronicta > Acronicta alni. The sequence goes on along the minus strand of OZ043915.1, from coordinate 18,539,411 downwards.
GTTAGGGCGCAGCAATACAATTTTAATATAAAATGACTTACAAACTATTTAATTAATCTTAGGTTATATATTTATTTATATATATTATTATATTTATATATACCTTTATCATTATATTTATACTATTTACTTTAACATATTATAATTTAATTATTTTTTATATTGCACACTGTCTTACTGTTTAGTTCTGTTCTGTCCTCGAAAAACTCTTTTATACTGTAATAACATTTTTGGGTTATGTATTTTTTTAATTTATTCTTGAATATATTGAAGCTGGATGTTTCTTTTAGGTTTTGTGGTATTTTGTTATATATCTTAATACACATTACATAGGGCCCAGAATGAAATATAGATAGCTTTGATGTCGGTAGAGCTAGTGAATTTTTATTTCTTAAGTTACGAGGTTTAGAGTAATGATCTTTCTTTAAGGAAAATAAGTTAATATGTTTTTTGACAAATAAGCAGATTTCAAAGATGTACATAGATGTTAATGTTAGTATGCCAAGTTCAATGAAGTGTGGCCTGCAGCTATCCATTCCGTCGATGTTTGCGAGGATTCTTATACATTTCTTCTGTAATTTAAATAGAACATCTACGTTCGTGCTATTACCCCATAGTATTATTCCATACACAAGCCAGGAGTGTGCATATGCATAGTAGGCAACAATTGCTGATTTTAGGTCTGTAGATTTTTTTAATTGGAGTAAAGCATATGTGAACCTAGATAGTCTCCCGCTTGTGTTATGGATGTGGCATTTCCAATTTAGGTTAGTGTCTATATGTAGGCCTAATAGTTTAAAAGAGTCGACGCATTCTATTATTGTGTTATGATGGGTGTAGTTGATTACTATTGGACGTTTTTGATATGGTTTAAACTGCATAATTTTGGTTTTAGTAAAGTTAACTTCAAGGTTATGGTCTTCAAGCCACGCTACAATTTCAGAAAGGGTTTTATTAATTTTAGGGTTTAAATCTAATATGTTTTCACATGGAAATATTACTGAAATATCATCAGCAAATAGGATACTTGCTGAATCTATGATTTTTGGAAGGTCGTTTATGTATAACAAGAATAATATACAGCCTAGTACACTGCCCTGAGGGATAGAGTTCTTTACATCGTTCTTTTTTGAACGGACATGTGATATTTCACCAGTTTGTGAATTATGGTGTTCAATTTCAACATATTGTGTGCGAGAGTTAAGATAAGAGGAGAACCAATCATAGGCAACACCTCGAACTCCAATACCTTCCAGTTTATTAAGCAAGATGCCATACGAGACCCTGTCATAAGCTTTGCTCATATCAAGCAGAATACCTATAGCATATTTTCGGTCATTTATGTAATTGAGAGCTTGTTGGATGTACCGGTATACTGCATAGGTGGTAGATCTATTTTTTCTGAAACCGTTTTGATTTTCATCAAAGATGTTAAATTTCTCGCAGAATGAATAAAGGCGTTTTGAAATTGCAGTTTCTATAATTTTTGAAAAGGTTGGCAGAAGGGCTATTGGACGGTAGTTTGTGCAGTCCGTTATGTCACCTTTTTTGTGTATTGGTTTTATGATGGATATTTTAAGTAAGTCCGGGAAGACACCTTCTGAGAATGATTGATTTATCAGATACACCAGTGGCAGAACGAGTTGTTCGGCACATTTTTTTATTAGTGTGGGTGGGAGTTCGTCGTGACCGAAACTCTGTTTGTTTTTAAGGTTTGTTATTATGGAGAGGACTTCAAGTGGGTCAACTGGTGTCAAGTACATGGAGTTCTCCGAGCGCGTTAGAACTGGGCGCCCTGGCTGGTTACCAGGCGTACCTCCGACCTTGACAAAAAAGTCATTAAATGTATTTGCTATTATATTAGGCTCATCTGTAACTTTATTTTGAACTTTTAGTTTAATATTATTTCTTGTCTTTTTCGTTGATTTATTTGTACGTTCTTTTATGATTTGCCACATTGTTTTTGACGCGTTTTCACTTTTTTTAATTTTTTGTATATAGTGTAGTCTTTTAGATCTATTTACGCATTTTTTTAGTATATTTTCATATTTTTTGTAATAGCTTCTTAGAATAGGGTCGTCGTTTAGTGTTATAAATATTTTAAGTAGACGTTTTTGTTTGCAGGATGATTTTAGTCCGGATGTTAGCCATGTAGTTTTACTTTTATTCTTTATTTTTATTCGCATTTTAGGAAAACATTTATTTAATATATTGTTTATTTTATTGTGGAATGCTTCGTAGTTAATGTTTACGTTATTGTTTTTAGTGATAATTGTTTCCCAGTCTATTTTTCCTAGTTCTGTTTTGAAATTTAGTGTATTTTTTTCGTTAAATATTCTTTTATTTATGTACCAGGTTTTCCTATCAATAGATAACATATTGTATTTACTGAGTAGTATACCTTTATGGTCAGAGATTCCATAATCATTTACTGTTATTTCGGTGTCCTTCACGTCAAAGTTAGTAAAGATTAAATCAATACATGTGGCACATGTATTTGTTATTCTGGTAGGTTCTATAACTTGTTGATGGAAGTTGAAGCTTTTCATTAGGTTTAGTAGAGATAAGGTTGTTTGGGAATTTTCTAAAATATTAATATTAAAGTCTCCTCCTATTATTATGTCTTTTTTGCTATCTTTTAACAATAATATGTTTAAGAGTTTTTCGAGTGAACTATAAAAAATATCTGGATTTCTATTTTTTTGAGGCCAGTAAACAACTATAATTACAAGATTTTGTTTGACTATTTCTATTGCACATGTTTCGAATATGAACTCGACCGTCATATCATCTATATCTTTACGTTTTGTAAATTGAATATTTTCATGTAATAATATACACACGCCTCCTCCTGCGTAGTTTTGCCTGCAGTAAGAGGATGCCACGGTAAATCCATCCAAGAGCAGTGTATCTACTCTTGCTTGAGTAATCCACGTTTCAGTGATGCATAGTGCCTGGATAGTTTGTCTATCTTCTATGATTGATTGGAGTAGATGTGTTTTGTTTTTTATGCTGCATACATTCTGATAGAGGATTTCAAATTGATTATGTTGACTATTTTTTCTAGCGAAATGTGTTATTTTGGGTATATCCTTTATATGTACGTTGGGTTTGGCCACGAAATGTCCGATTGATTATATTGGCATTCTGGGTAATGTCACAAGGAGAGCCTCCGGCATCTTGCGACGGGTCGTTGGAGATATCTTTGATTTCGTTATAATCTCTTCCATTTATTATTAGCTTATTGTTTTGTATCACTGCGTGGTAACCCTGTTGTCTTGCTTCGAATAGGTTTTGCTTGAGTCTTTTTCTCTCACGAGGTCATGTCTACATTTGATGACAGATGTGCGCTAACTACGAAGTACTTACGTCGTGTTCTCTGATCTGCACATAGCTCCACCACTGGCGCATCCCTAGGTCATATACCTACTTAGCTCTCATCCGTAGTTCTCATCGCTACCATCTCGCTAAAGCTTCATAAAACCCGTTTCCAGTGCTAAGCGAAAGTGCTAATTTATAAAAATAAAATGTTCTTATTTGTGCTGTGTAGCTTAATTGGCACATCTCTGGTGGAAAAGCAGCCTAACCACGAATATTCATAAAGCAATAACTATTATCGTGTGACAGGTGACGCTGTACACGCACGGCAACACGGTGCAGTACAAGGTAGGCGGCGAGCACTATCTGGGGCAGAGCAGCGGCGTGGAGTACGTGCCGGTGTCGGGCTATGAGGGCGGCCTGCTGGTGGAGGGCTACCCGGCGCCCGCGCAGGCCTGGCCCGCGCACAACCTCCTGCCCATCGACGACGGCTTCGACCCAAGTATGTACTTTAAACGAGATCATCGTCAGGGGCGCACTGAAGACACTCGTAAAGTACCTGTTGAGTAACGATGTGGTGTTGTGTCAGGCATGGCGGGTATGGGCGAGGTGAAGGAGTGCGTCAACTGCGCGGCGGCCACCACGCCGCTGTGGCGCCGCGACGGCACCGGCCACTACCTGTGCAACGCGTGCGGCCTCTACACGCGCATCAACGGCGTCAACCGCCCGCCGCTCAAGGGACAGAAGGCCAAACCGCAGCAGGCGCTGGTACACAAATATGTTCAATTGTCACTTATTGTACCTATGTTGAGAACTTACTCGGTTAATAGCGCAAAGCACTTCGTGTGGTGAGGTTGTCATTTCACCTCTATGTAGATATCCCTGTCCACTGTCCTGTGTCTGCGTAATATAATATTGTAGTGTGTGATTGGTGACTCTTTGTTATAGCCGACTAACGGCAACCGCCGCGTGGGCGTGACGTGCGCCAACTGCCGAACATCCAACACGACGCTGTGGCGGCGCAACAACAACGGCGAGCCTGTGTGCAATGCGTGCGGCCTCTACTACAAGCTGCACAACGTGAGTACCGCCTCCGTTCACCCGCTCACGCTCACCGGCGGCGGACACCTCTGTTGCGCTGCTTGAATGAGCTAGGCGAACAGATAATAGCGTATCGCGTGATTGTGCATCGATTACGCCGGTTATGCTGATTAGACGTCGCGCAGGTATCTAATCGCGGCTGCAGGCAGTTATCAGGGAACTCCTCGGCAAATATTGGGTCTGTATAAAAAATCAAAACACAGGGTCTCATCTAATCTCGTGAGATAAAACGCGGGGCTACCGACTGATAGAGAATTATCATCGCGCGACCACGAATATTATTCATAATGAGATAAATAATCTTTTATCAATTATCTCCTCGCGACTAGATACGCTTGTTTAAAGGATGATAGGACCGCGTGGCGGGAGATTACGAGGAGTTCCCCCGTCTGAGTGTGACGTGTGTGTGCAGGTGAACCGGCCGCTCAGCATGAAAAAGGACGGCATCCAGACCCGCAAGCGCAAACCCAAGAGCATGGGCGGCGGGCACGGCGGGCACGGCGGGCACGGCGGGCACGGCGGACACGGCGGCGTGGCGCGGCCGGGCGCGGGACCGCTGGCCGGTGAGTACGCGCCCGCTTGGCCGCGCGCCCCGCTGTGACACCCGCGTGCGCCTGCGCCACTAACCCGCGTGTGTCCGCAGCGGACGCTCTCGCGCACAAGGTGCTACCCCCGCTGTACGCGGCGGTGGAGGGGGGCGCGGCGGGGGGAGCCGAGGCGCTGCTGCTGCCCGCCGCGCGCTACTCGGCCGATATGTGAGTACACGCGGCGCGAGCCTCGCCGCCGACAACCCCGCACTCGCCGCATGCACCTGCACCTGCACCTGCACTACCTACAGCTGGGTACATCTACACGACAGACCGGGAGGGTGGACTTCTTTTCTCTCTGTCGCCTCCCTCGCTCACTCCTGCCAAGCAGCATCTTTTCTTATCTTCTGTCTGTGGGACGCGCGGGCTCGCTTGCTTCCCTACCGTCCTTAGTTTGCACGCTCTTCTCTCAGCTTCAGTAGAAGTAGTCTTCTCGTGTATAACTTTATCTCTATGGTACAGCATGTGGTACGGCTCTCCGCACCACTTCCTCTAACTTGGTATAGCTAACGCACATCTCTGCAATAATCTGATGTATGTAAGAATGCTAGTGTAAGCAGTGACAAACTGTTTGTTAACCTGATATGCTAATGATATCGTTGGTGTGGTGGTAGAGGACGGTGGGTGAGGCGCGCGGCACCGGGCGGCGCGGGCGCGTGTGCTCAGCAACTGGTAGACACGTACACACTGTTACTTGTTAGTGACGTTGCGCTAACATATAATTATAAATAGCGTATAATTTTCGTCGCCATTTCTTATTTGCGTTTGTGTAACGTTATCTCAAGGCTCTATGTGATGCTCCTTCCATAGTTACTTGTTTGTTATTTACCAGTCACTGTGTCTTGTGGGTCGTGGTACCTACCTAAGTACATCTGTGATATGGAACATAGAGTCCATTCCATACAGTGCCGGACTACTTCACATTTAGTTGAAATAACCTGTAGTGTATGACGTCATACCTCGTCCCTATTTGTATAAACACAGTGTTCAGGGGGAGAGCTGCTATATCTCCCTCTGGCCTAGCATGAGCGTGCAAGTTTTTCATTCAAAGAGAGTTCATATATAGCGAAGAGGTATGACATCACACACTAGAACCTTCATTCAAGATGCAGTCTGTTCAAATCTTAGATTAAAGTTGTTCCTAGAAAAGTATCTGTGTCGCCAGCCACTATTGGTGAGAGTCTGATGACTTGTTCAGTGGAAGGTTGTAAAGTTGTTGTAATGGCATTGTATGGAGCGGATTCCGTAGCTTTCCAAGTGCAGTAGCGTCGTAGTGACCGTGTGGTACGTTGCAGGGTACCAGCGCTAGAGCGCGGCGTGGCGCACTACCGGCCGCCGTAACGACGACCGCCGCGCGCGCCGCCGGCCGGCTCCCGGCTCCCGGCTCCCGGCTCCCGGCTCCCGGCTCCCGGCTCCCGGCTCCCGGCTCCCGGCTCCCGGCTCCCGGCTCCCGGCTCCCGGCTCCCCGGTGCAACAGTGGCGCAGCCAACATCACAACTGACAATCGCAACATACATTAAGAGAACATGACAGAACATCACTAGACCTCCGTCAGGTCACACCTGGCCGATTAATTAATTGCTCTCAACAAAACTATCAGATGTGGCACTCCAAAGATTATGTTTATTTACCAGGTTTAGTTATTAGTACCATGTTTTTAAGCTTTTGAAAAAAAATTGATTGTTAAGGTAAATAAGAGCGGTATTGGGATTTGAATTATTAATAGAAAATGGGAACTAACGCCGAATTAAGTTAGTGTATCAGAGACTTAGTTCTCCTCCTGAGTGGCGGCGGCGTGTCGCAAGCCACGAGCGGTGCAGCGGCGGGGCTGGGCTGGCTGGCTGGGCGAGCCCGGCGTCCGCAGCACACACGATCTGTAACCATCCATCACCGCGGCGCAGATAAGGCTCGACTCGCACCATCACCGCGCCGCGCCGCGCCGCGCCGCCGCCGCGCGCCGCATGCGGTGCCGCCTTGTGAACAATAACTAGATCTCTATAAACCTCACACATTGATCGATGTTCAAAATATTCCAGTACCTACATTGTGTGCGTAATACCTAGAGTGAACCTATAAATTAAATACTTTGTAAATAGTAGAACTTCCTAAAAACACAACTGAATTCGCAGTACTTTTTGTATAACTGAATCAGATGCTCGTAGTATTGTTCAATGACCTATTTTAATTCTATTACTGCAATTACTTAGTGACCTAAGATAGGCATACCTAGTGTTTAGTTGTGATTGCAAGTCAAGTGACAGTTGCGTTGTAGGTACCTACCTATTGTATTACATCGCCTTCGTGGACGAGTCAGCGAGAGCCGAGTGGAGAGTGTAGATAACGCAGCGTGTGTATCATATAGTTATGTAACTAGTTAATACTTAGATGTAACAGACGACGAATTTACTATAATAATATATTGTTGGAACTTTTTAGTCCGCGTGTTTTAGTGCGAGTGCCTGTGCGCACGTATGATTTGCGTGTGTGTGTGTGTGCGCACGAGTGTGCATGATGACTTGAGAGAATGCGTGTGTGACAGTACAGCTAATTAGGTTTACATATTTATATTTTGATAACACTGTTTAAACTGTTATAATATAAGAGTTTACAAAAATAAGCGACAAAATAAAAGTGATTGTTGCCGCTACGATCAAGTTATTTTTATCATTGCGCGACGTCACCGTGCTATTTGTTTTTCTATTGTTTTATTAAACTTTAACTATGAACCTCTATACCTATATGTATATCTAGCTGGATCCCCCGCTCCGGCACGTAAGTGTACATTGTGAGGAAGTAGGTAATAATGTTCTTATCACACCGCCACAGCCTCTTTTTTAAGTTTCCTGTGACAGACGTTTTTGTTTGATTAACTTAGCCCTTACAGGCAACAAAATGACAACATTTGCAGATTGGTATGTTGATGAACGATTAGAAAAATATAAGAAATAGTTTGCATTTTAACCTTTAGGTAAGTTATTTACTTAGTTATTTGCTTACTAAACGTTCTTTATGTAGAGGTATAGTAAACTCTATAGGTACTAATACTTAGCAAATCCGTGTTTGGATTTTGGATTGACTCCTTTTGTTGGGTTCTTCATTTTTCTGCACCAAATTTCAGTTTAGAGTAAGTACATAATATAATAATATGGAGAAGTTCTTAGTGAACGCTTTCCATAATTAATCAGAGAATCTCGTGAGAGGTCTCCAAAGGCTAAGGCGGGTCAAAGGCCACAAATGACACATCATGACGAACATTATAACTACATCACTTTTCGAGAATACATGAGAATAGGTACACATGTAACAAGAATGAACGATCATGGCCTATGTAATTGAAATCGTAGAATTATAATCATCAACTCTTAACCAAAAATACTTACCACTGGACTCTACATGACATGCTTGCAGCGCCATCTGTAGAATTTTAAAGAAAAATATAATAGATGAATATATTTTCTTCTGGCACAGGGAGTTTAATGTTTTAAATGAAATAATATCTTACAATGTGCCTTATGTTATGTATGTCCTTTAAAAAATATGTAATTTACTTTAGAAATAGTACAATGATCAGAGCGCCGGTGGCTCCATTGATCTTCAAGCACGGTGTGGTTGCGCGAGGTAACTTTTGAGTAGTTTCTCACATTGACTACCAGGTGGCGCAAATAGTGGCACGAGTTCCTGTGTCTTGGTGCGCAGTGTAGTCATAGATGGCGCCAGAGTATGCAATCAAGTTATTTTCAATAATTGAGATCGTGTTAATAACCTGCAGGTTTGTGTTAATTGGTAATATAAAGCGAAGCTGACAGAAACGGCCAACGGGGACCACTCAAAAAACCATAAAATTTTAATTGATACTAAATGTTAGAGATACCTATGATGTAGCCTATAATATCTAACTATGTCAAATCAAGCTACGAAGGTACTTATAGGTGGTTCTAAAATTATTTTAATACCTATATTCTTACATTCTGAAATATTATGGCGATGAAGCCTTTAGCACGACTGTTACGCTTGAGGTCCTGGGTTCAATTCCCTTGTCAAGTTAAGCGTCACTGGGATTTTCTATTAAATTCTCAGTAACAGGTTAGTTTGTAATTGTGCCCGGTTAATGGCAATAGGCTTGCCCTCTGTTAGGTACACGGGACCTAAATATACCAGGGAACTGTGATTATACATTAATACACTTCTGCCTAACCCTTCAGAGAATACAGGCGCGATGGTACCTGTTACGAGTAGGTGATGGTATGTTATGTTATGGCGACGCAAAAAAGACGTAACTACAACGAAACTTCTTCAGACAGGTAGTAGGTACCTACTTACTCTCGTGGCTTAGATAATTTTAAGTAGATACATTGTCTAGTAGTGTAGACTGCCTCATTAGTCTAGTGGTTCTAAGCGTGACTTCTACGCTAGAGGCCCTGAGTTTGATTCCCAGGTCGAGCAGTGTTATTGGGTTTTTCTGTGAAATACTCAGTAGCAGCTCGGAGCTTGGATTTGTGCCCGGTTAATGGTAATATGTTCGCTGACTATTAGGTACATGGGACGTCAACATACCTGCGAACTGTGGGTGTGTATTGGTACACCTCTGCCTAACCCTTCGCTGAATACAGCCGTGATAGTATGGTATTAGATAACTTAGGTATTGTTCTATCGTCGTGAATGTAACTAAACCACGTTTGTCAGTTTGTTCGTATTGATCAGTGTGACAGTTAACTTCATATTTTATCCCATATAGGTGGTTGTATCTACTACACATTAGAGCTCTACAATACCTTATAGGAACTTGTGTTCTAGAGGTGATATAACAGTGACAGCTCTTAAATAAAAGAAGAAGAGCGGAAATAGGTATGTAGGTACTATAGTACCCTAAAGGGGTACTCGGAGGCCTATTCAAAGAAACTCTCGGTTAAAAGGGACTCTGCGACTTTATTCTTCAAAGGTCAAGGGAAATCTGACACAATCATTGATTCACTTTTTTCACTAAACATTCTACAATAATTTCAAATGATTATTTTTTCTTAAACCAGCCAGTCTCACGCTGACTCCTGGTAGCGACCTCTACATCAGCTACGCCCACCATCATGGATAATACTTCCAGTGTTATCCATATAGAGAAGAAATAAACATGTCCCTACCTAGTGCCTAACTCGAACTATCAGTTTCAGGCGAAAATATTATTACACCGCACGTGAGGCGTGTCCTTTGCTAAAGGATAGTTTGTGGCGTGTTGCATCTCTTGTGCTAAATAAAAAAAAACATTTACCTAAACTTACACTTATGTGCATAACTATACACAAGAGAAATAATACCTATCACAGTGAAGCATTAAGAGAACAATGTCGCCACAAACTTCAACGCGACAAAACGCCTGGAAAAGACGCGAAGCAGCCTCCTCACTACTGATGCTTCAAAATTTTAAGTACAATCAGCAAAATAACTCGCGCCTGATAAATAAATCATTATATCCTCAATAATCGGTAGAGGATAACTATCTGTAATTACTTTTTTATTCAATTTACGATAATCGATACAAAATCTCCATGTCTGGTCAGGTTTCTGCACCAAGACGACTGGAGACGCATAGGCACTCTTAGATTCCCGTATAACACCAGACCCCAACATCTCATTCACTTGGGAGTTAATTATATCAAGCTGCTTTGGAGACACTCTATACGGCGGTCGGTGCGTCGGCACCTCATCTGTAGTTTTAATCTCTATTTCAACTATATTACAATTTCCTAATTCTTTGTTACTAAATGCAAAACATTTCCTGTATGAGGAAAAGATTTTTTTCAATGACATTTTATCCCTGTCAGATAAATCGGGGTTTACGTCAATTTGATTTAAGTTTTTATTATCATTTGAAAAAGAAGAAAATAATTTGTGATCATTTTGTCGCACTGTATCTGAAAAATACAAATAGTCATTTTTGGTCATTGAATTCAAAATTTTTTCCTCTGGAATTTTATTTGGATAAAACATGATATTATTATTTTTATTTTTCTCACGTTCATCACAATACACCATAGAATGAGACACAAAAGAACCAATCTGCATAGATTTCTTACTAAGGAACTTTGCCTTAAACTGTCCTTTCAAAATTAAACAATTATTATGAAAATCGATGACCGCGTCATTCTTGGAAAAGAAATCTTGTCCGAGGATAATTTCTTGATTAATGTCCCGGATGATTATAAAATCGTTTTTGAATAAAGACGAGTCCACCGTAAAATTCAAAAAAGTCTCTCCCACTACATTCAAACATGACCCTGAGATCGATCGAACAAAACGATTATCTGGTGTCTTCTTGGTGTATTCTACTTTCAAACTTGACGCCAATCGCTCAGCGATGCAGGAAATGGATGCACCAGTATCTATAAGTGCAACATGTGCATGACCACCTAAGAAAATTTCAATAAATGGAGCGAACTGACCAGCTTGTTCTCCTTCATTGGAGAGTCGCTTATCTTGGGACGCAGTCTCTGTCTCTCCACATACTATATTCACTGACGGCGTCCCCGCACGTTTGGGGACCCATAGCCCCTTCTAGCACTAGGAAAAATTGGTGTATTATTATTCGTATTTGTGAAATGATATCGCAGGCGCAGGTTATATCTCGGGGTGTGAAATTCTTCATGCTCCCTGCGTTCTCCACCTGGCGTCGTAGAAGATGAAGCCTCCGGACTTCCACTTCTCGGTGATCTCGGCGTGGTCACTGTCAGGGGTTGTCCGAACCGTACCTTATTTAATATACCGTGTGGTGGCTGTATCGGCAGGTTCACCGCCGTGGTTTCTCTGTCTTCAAATACATATTTTAATTGCAAAATCGTCGCCCGTAAGTCAGACTTGGACGAATATATTTTTGTGCCCAATTTAACTTTATTAGCATATAATAACCCCTTCAGAAATGTTTTAATAAAAATATCGTCATCAAAAATTTTAGCTTTATTAGCTAAATCGGACAGCCTATAATAAAACGTAATGGTGTCCTCTTTGATCTCTTGTCGGGAGTTATAGAATTTTTCTATATAATTTATTCCAGATGGGAATTCAGTTCTCAACTTTTCGCAAATTGATTTAAAGTCAATACCATCAACGTATATGGATTTAAAATATACAAGAGCCGGACCTTGCAAGTACGCTCCCAGTATCAATGCTAGGTCATTTTCTGGCCATTTATTTATGGCTGCTACCAATTTGAACTGAACAATGAACTCATCCAAACACACATTATCTAGCCCTGAGAAGAAGCACATTTCTTGGGCCATTTTTCTTTAAATAATGATAAAACCACTTAGCTTTGAATTATTCCTTGTTTCTTGGGTTTCAACTTTTTAAGTGGAGGGGTTCTTCTCCTCCAGATCCTTGGCTAAGGGTCGGGGGTCGCTCTGGCGTCGCTTCGAATTTCGTTTTTGTTTTTTTTTTTCACAAAACTTTCGAACTCGCAATTTCACTAAAAATATAATATATTTATCAATAACTTATCAATCTCTACCCGGCGCCTCCGCCACTTTATAGTACCCTGAAGGGGTACTCGGAGGCCTATTCAAAGAAATTCTCGGTTAAAAGGGACTCTGCGACTTTATTCTTCAAAGGTCAAGGGAAATCTGACACAATCATTGATTCACTTTTTTCACTAAACATTCTACAATAATTTCAAATGATTATTTCTTCTTAAACCAGCCAGTCTCACGCTGACTCCTGGTAGCGACCTCTACAGTACCTATATCATAATTGTAATTGTAGAGCAGCTGGGATAGTATGTGTAGGTTGGTGTAGCTTGTAGTAGTCAACTATAATATAATTGATAGCGGCCCGTCCCGGCTTCGCACGGGTGGACATAAGATTCCCTAATCTTTTCTAGCAATAAATATAGCCTATGTTACTCAGGGTGAATGTAGCTTTCCAATGGTGAAAGATTTTTTGAAATCGGCACAGTAGTTTTTGAGTTTATTCATTACAAACATACACACAAAAATACAAATCTTTCCTCTTTATAATAGTAGTGTAGATTGGTAGAAAGCTTTAAAAAACCTATCAAAAGCGGTTTATGTATAACCGCTTTTGATAGGTTATTAAATCGTATATTAGTATTAAATCTTACTAAGTAGGTATAATAAATTTGCTAACTATTGAAGGTTCACTGGTTAGCTAATTTAATATAACATAGCATCAGGAATGTCTATTTTTTTTTAAACGGAATCAGTTGTGTAGAGTTAAAAACTATTGAAAACTAAATGGTAATTTTTGAGCAATAGGTTGTTATTTGGACGCGGAGTTTTTTCTTAAATTAAAAATGAGTTTGTTCCGACTTCAATCTTGCCTCCGTGGAAAAGATGATTTCGACAGTGGAGCGAGCACACCCAGAAGATGCCTGTTTACCCTACTTTTAAATAGCTTCGGGTTGTACGTACTCGGAAATACAGACGCAGGAAAGGACTTCAATCCTTGGCTGTGCGCATTACAAATGATGATTTATAGCGCTGTGCACGAATAATTACCTTTTTTTTGTAGTACGGAAAATCCTCATAGACTATCCGCCACCTAGCGAGGCGGCACAGTGTGTCGGACTCATGCCGAATAAAAACCGTACTTGCCTTCACCTGCCCTATAGTCATGGCCATGGGATCCGCGACATTCGCCACGACCATGACAGGCTGTGGTCCAGCAGTGCTGGACCCGTCAATTAGCGAGGCCTTTCCTCGCATACTGATTGAAGGCACGCTTCGCCACAAGCATGCCGCCTACTGGGGCCATTGTCTGGTCGAGTGGTGGAATCCCCAATTCAACCTCCCGCAGGCCACAGCTTATGGAACAGCACAGTCTAGCGAATACCTACCTATGTGGAAGGGGAAGGGGTGGGATGAGCTCATGAAGCTCTTGTGCAGGTAGTTTGAAAATACTCTGAAAATACTTCATTTGAGGTGTAGGTACCTACGTTGTTTATACTCCATCCAAAAGTTGTATCAAATATCATTTAAAATTTAACTATAATAGGTACCTACCTACAGCCCTGTATAGTAAACATATCATACATACCATCACGCCTGTATTCCCCGAAGGATTAGGCAGAAGTGTACTAATGTGCACCCACATTTCGCCGGTATGTTTAGGTCCCATGTAATAGGGGGCGAGCCTATTGCCATTAATCAGGCACAAATCCAAACTCCAAGCTGCTACTGAGAACGTCATAGAGAAACACAACAACACTGTTCGACTTAGGAATCGAACCCACTATCCAGACTCCAGATCCAGACTTAAGACAGAGTTGAACAGAGCAGTTAGTCAATGTGACCCTAAAATACAAGGCACTTATTCCTTCCCCTCTCAGGCCTCCTTTCCTCAGGCCTCTCCTCGCATACTGTTTAGGCATTCGCTTCGTTACAAGCATACAAGCAAGCATGACTTGCTCGCAGTAAGAGGCGGCAGCTTCCCACGCACTCTCGCTCCCGACCATAGTCTGAATTACAGTGGAAATTTGGAGGCGAGAAGTCACCACCCACTGCCGCGACTAGATCACGGCGCTGCTCTGCCCAAACCGGGCTTATCTCCAACGTCCGTGTCCTCGGAGCAGTCCGCGCAATGGTGACAACCGGGCGCCGGTTCCCGGCGTATACGACACCAGTACTTCCCGACCCACCCATGTCCTGAGAGCACCTGCGTCAACCGGAAACTGAGGACGCCGTGGCGCCTCTCCAGCCACTCCTCCATGACAGGCCTTACCGCCACTATTGTGGCGTGTTTATATCTATACCTACCTACACTACAAGTACCTACTACTTACTTGTAATAAGTTCTAGTAGACAATATATACTTATTTATTGTTTACCTTAATTGTTGTGCGATTGATTTATTTTGATATTTAAAGTGCAGATAGTATTGTAAAGAAGCTAAATCCGTTGGTCCTGTGCAAAAAAACATATAATGACGTGTAAAGATAACAATGTAGGTACTAATTAGCCAAGTGCGGCGATCGCCTGCGCCCGCGCAGCACTGCGGTAATAAAGTTCACTCGCTATCGCCTCACCTAGTTGTCAATAAGTTATGTGTCCCGTGCGGCACGGGGAGGGGGTGGCGGCCGGTATGCGCGCAGGCCGCAGCGCACACGCACCGGGACGCAATCAACGGACGAAATTCATTAGCAGTCGCGACGGACGGACAGACGGACAGCAGCCGTGCAACCACAATTGATATATTACACTTATACACGTATCGGCTAAATTGTCCGATCGATAAGTGGGCGTGAGACGCGGCCGACAGCACTGTGCTTGCGACTAACCGTCTGCAGGGCAAAGTCGTCCTTATGCTATGCTGGCTCGCTCTAAATTATGTAAACCAAGAATTCAGTTTGGATCTTTTACTCGGAGGTCTTCCAGCGCTATTATAATTATAAAAGATGAGAATGTCATAAAGACGCACTCAAAAATGGACCCTATTCATTAGAAAGAAGAGTTTGTTATCGTTAAGATGTGCATGTGAGTTAGGTTTATGTGTGGTGCGCGTGCGCTGCGCGAGGGGCTAATGTGTAACCGTTGTCGCGCGCTCGCCGCACTAATGCGGCCGGCGCCGGCGCCCGCCTAACACAAAAATCTACAACATTCCTGCGTTTAGGTCGCGAGCCTTTATTCCTTTTTTATCGGATCATGAAATAATAGAATATGTACAAAGCAGCCGCCACGCGCTCCCCCCCCTCCCCCCTACCCCCGGCGCACCAGCTATCGCCCCCACACCCGCAACTTATCACCACACTTCAACTTATAATGTAGCTAGCTATGTTACACTCGTAATACTTAGTTTTCTTTATTCAAATGCGTTGGAATTCGACCAAATCTGTTTTCTGGTCATATGTTAATATGCTGGAGTCCCAACTGAACATACAATGCAGGGTTGCTTTACTTACTTTAGGTACTTTACTTAGTAAGTAGGAAAATAAATAGTACTTTGATTATTATGGCTATATTATTGTAGGTATAATTTGTTTGGTAAACGTGTAGTGTGTAGTACCTACCTATATTTTGGTATGTCATAGATTTTTAATATGTCATAGACTGACGTATTGTTAGTTTTTTAAGAATTTGTAGCGGCGCAGCACCCGCCTATGCCGATGGCCTACGACTCTACACTATTTTCGCTACATTCTTCCTTTTATTAAGTATTTTCTACAACAATTATTTTTGAGGAATTGCTCTTACTTTATGGCACCTGACATCGGCGAGCTCAGCGCTCGCCGCGCGCCGTGGGATAGCGTGCAGCAGGCATGTGTGCCAGATTTTGAAATTATATTATAAATAATTATGTATTTGTAAATCAGTAACTGCGTACACCTGCCAGTCCCACACTGTGGCCCCGCAGCGAGATCCTTAACGATGTCAAAATTTCCCCCCGTAAACAAAAAAAAAAGGCACGCCTGAGTATCATCTTGTATCGATATTGCAGTATCGTATGTCCGGACTGTACGTAATCCTATAAAGTGCAGTTCCCTGATGCAACAATGGTTTAGATTGTTTAATTTATTAGCTAGGTAGGTACGTACGTATAAACCAGCATATCGGCCTATCGACCGTAAGCTGGTTGCGGTGCACAAGCTCCTGTGTTCAATTGGGTTTTGCTATTGTGAAATGCTAAGTAGTAGGTAACCCGGGGTTTGTATTTAATAAATAATAAAAGTACCTAAATATTTGGGACATTTTACACCTAGTGCCAAATTAAGCAGAGCTTGTATCAAGGGGACTAAGCAATGGATATAATAGTTTAATTTCTTTTTTTTTGTAAATAGGTACATAAAAAATAAACTCGTGTTAGTCACATAAGTATTTCTGTCCTGTAGGAATCAAACACACGACCTTGTGATCAGAAGTCCGATACTCCAAAGAGTCATGAAAGCTACGAGTACACCTGTACAATATTATAGGTCTACTAGAAGTTTGGTGATCGATAGATGATGAGTTTTTATTATTTATTAGATATCTACAAGTTAACTTTCTCGATTCACAGTAACAGGGCTTAACTTGTAAGGATGAGACAATACAACGAGTAGATTATGGAAAAGTAATTGTGCAAATACTATTGCAATAACATGTAACCTACCGGCAAACTGAGGGTGTAGGTACAACAGGATGAGGATGTGGTGATATCTGTACACACACAGAACACGTACCATCACGGTATGGACGGTACCTACACGCATGTATGAACTCAAGCTCATGCGCTACTGGCGCGTCACCCGCCACTACCAGTCACGTGGACACTGAACAAGTGCTGCAACATCCTGCAGTCTCTTTATATGTTGTACCTAACTGATATGATAAATAATCTAATATAGAGTTTCTTTAAACTGCCCAAGTAAACGGTTATTTTTTCTGAGATAGGTAGATATACTTCCTCCGTAAGTAGGTACGTTATACAAAGTAGGAAATAGTCACACCTGTACGTGTCTTTATAATAAATTTTATTCAATTGCCGTTATACAGCATGACGTCCACAGATAAGCTGGGTACTAATTGAAAATAAATAATTAGCAATATAAAGGTACTTCAATAATTATGGGTTATATGTTTCACTAATTACCTACCTTTTAACTTACTAAACTTTTACTTACTAATTACCTTACCTAATTTTATAACATAATTCAGTATCGCGACTCACTTATATTAAAAAAAAAAACATAATTACCTAAGATCAAGCGTAGAGGCTTTACAGTGTAAGGTGTTTATTGCCTTTAATTAGTTAACTACACAATAATTTAATTACCCTTGTTTGTGAATAATAAATACCTAAATTATAATATAGCAATGTATGTATTCAGAGGTCTTTAAATGTTCTTCAAAAAATAAAAAATAAACTGAATTTTACCCTGTGATGTAATTGCATCAAAAAAGTTTACATTCTGTTTGTGCGAAAAATCAAAAACCATTACATAAAAGCGACTACATGTATAGTTTTTAGTTGGCGTATGAATACACCTTTGAACTAACACAAGAACAACTGCAGAGGGAGCCATTGAGCACGGACAACTCGGCTGAAACTGACGCGATCGGACAACGCGGCGGCGGCGCGCGGTGCGCGGCGTTGCATTCTGACGATTCGATCACATGACAGTCAGTGGCGTGCATTCCATAAAGACAAAAAGACACTGCCTACCCTACTTAAATCAGTTAAGATTTATAAACTTTTTTTTACGATATTATCAATAAAGACAAAAATCTTAAATCACACATACACCACTACATGTCAACAGATGGAGCTCATCTATCATCTACAAAAACGCAATTTCGCGCTGCACTAGCTCCGCCACGGGAGTCGGGAAAGCCACAAACTATTGTTGGCTAAATGTTTGTATGTGTGCTCTCGTGATCATGCAGATTAAATAGGTGTGAGTTCCTATGAATACGTGGAATGTCAATAATAACGCACACAAGCGCACGAATAGGCAGTGCCTAACCTGTGGTTTGGATGTAAGTATTAAACAACACGACAAATTACGATTCTTGCCGAACTTTTCCGAACCGAAGGTTATGTAACTATTTTAAAAAATAGCATTTTTTAATTGAATTCTTGATTTAAAAAGTCCCATTAATTTTTGTCGTATTTTTTATTTTATTGAGTCGCCATTGTTTGTTTATTTTGTTTTGGTTGTGAGCTATACATTCCTATTACAAATCAGGCATTTAGAATAGTATCGTTGATAATATAGTGTGAAAAATGAATAATACTTATTAACTGGTGAAGTAGTTCAGGTAGTGTGTGTATAGAGAAAATAAAAAATTACTTAAGCAGTATTCAAAACTTCGGTGAAAAAAACAAGGCGATCGTGGAAGGTTTTATGGTGGTCGTATATTCAATACAAAACAATATGATTCATATTATTGGCTCACAGGTTGCATTTACAACAATAAGTTGTTCCGTTTCCCTTGTCTACTATGAAACAATAAAAACATCCTAGGCACGATGCCGGATACGCCGATATTCATTATGAGCTATCTGAAAAATACTTAGAAGCTTCCCATATTTTTGGAAAAAAATCGTAGGTTGAGACGCGTTTAAATTCTCAGATACAAATCGACATTGATAGAAAGGTACCTATATCGCGAAAGTCGATCGGAACATTGTTTGCTTTTTGGAGAAACAAGAGCTCGCTTATCGTGGAAGTGACTAATCTGTGTCGTCAATGAATAAGGGTACTTATTTAGACACGGTACCTAAACTTGCTCGCGAAATACTGATAGTTTTGGAAAATAATTTACAAAATTGCACTAGCTCATAATCAGATTCAAAATGACCTTATCTCTAGCGTAGCGTCTGTAAATATAGGAACAATAAATAACAAAGGTCGATTCGACACACCAGGTGTAAGCGGAAAAAAGCTTATTATTTTTTCTGCCAACCCTATCTGAAAACTCTGTGCACGCCACTGATGACAGTTAATAGACATAGGCGAGGTGTAAATATTACTGATTTACCGACCTGAGAATCAAACCCATAAGATTGCTTGCTACTAAACTAATGAGGCATTTATGTCGTACAACATAAGCATATATCTATAAAATATTAAAGCTTGCACTCAACTACCCAGATCATCATCATTAACCCATATACTGTCCCACTGCTGGGCACGGGCCTCCTCTCACAGAATGAGAGAGATTAGTCCACCACGCTGGCCTAGTGCGGGTTGGCAAACTTCACACACCGTCTAGAAAATCTCTAAGGCATGCAGGTTTCATCAGGATGTTTTCCTTCGCCGTTTTAAGCGAGTGATAATTAATTATTAATAAGCACATGATTTTGAAAAGTCAGAGTTGCATGCCTTGGATTCAAACTCGAGATCTTCGACTTGGCAGTCCAATATACCTACCACTAGGCTATCACTGTTTTTTTTGTACCCATGTACTTAAGCCAAAACCTTTGAATTGATGAATCCCACACTATTCACGATGAACGCACTCAAGAGTTAAGTCCGCATTTCTTGTGTAAACAGGAGGACAGTGGCCAGCGGACAGTGAGTGTTAATAGTTTACCTCCGCGACAATGACTCTGTATCCGGAATAACATGTTCCGAAAGTGTGGCACCGCCACCACTGACATGATGATGATGAGTAAATAAAGTATGTATGGAGAGTTTTAAAATAAATAACCTAGGTATTTATTTTAAAACTCTTAATAACCTACTTAATGTACATGTTTTTCAATAACCTGTACGTATATGACATAGCTAAAGCTAATCTGACCTGTCTCTGGCAAATAATTTAGGACCTCGCCAAGTATAGGACACACCTCACTTATTTTGCTATTGGAGCCTAAACATCCTGGGTCGCAGTCCTCAGCAGTTGTAGTGACAAACACAGTTGTAGTGTCGGGAAAGCATGATTATTTCATTAAATAAAAAAGGGCTCTACCACGCCAAATCGAATGCCAAATAATCGGATATCAAAAAGGACTTCAAAAGTTTGACGTCCTGGAATTGTTCCAATATTTTTCCCAACGTCAGGTGATTTAAAATAACAAATCCATTTCAATCCATGGAGAAATACCTTGTAAACTATTAGTACCTCATAGTTTTCATCATCAATCAACTACTATAACTAATAATAATAATTATCAGATCACACTACGTTTTCATTCATCATTACATTTTGGTAGTACCTACAGTGACATGCAGCGGAACTCATCTTATGCAATTTTGTAGGTACATAATTAATTTAGTGGTCAATAAAACGTAGTTCTAGCCGGACAACTTGCATTTTCACTGACAGTTCCATATACATCTACATTTACATTTAATTTTAAGTTTTTACATACAATTGCATAAGTATATGGGCATTTGCATTGATCATTTTATTTACACGTTTTTGATCAACACACCAAATATTGTGTTGTCCCTAGAATCCATATTGTTAGACACACTGTACCTACAACATATTTATGCAGTAAAGTTATTATTATTACCATACCTACACTGTACCTACCTAATTATTTCGCAATCTGGTTAAAGGAAGCAGAGGCGCCACTCATTTGAAAAACTCACCATGAATGTAGTAAACGGCGACTTAAAGATGTTATCACCTACTGATAACATCAAACTCTAACAAGTGACACCCCTAATGTGTTGCGGAAGTGGACCGACGAACAATAACACACTATATGAAAAAAATATTTAATGTCAATCACATTACGTGGAGCTGCCTGTGTCGTTCAACCCTAAACTTAAAAAGGTTTGGAAACATTTTAATTCCAAGTTTTTTTTACTTTAGATCTGTTAGCTATTTTTGATAATACTAACTACCTTAAGGTGGTATAAGTTGTAGCTTGTTACCACAATATGCATTCATAAGTAACAATATAATCTCATGGGCGACCACGGGTGCCCCGGGCTCCGTTCCTTGCGTGATGGCACTAGCAATTACAAGTATCCATTAAACTACCTTCTTGGTCGCGCCGGAACCCCTGACGAATCTCACGTGTCATGTAGGTAATCCTTGCTAGACATACATACTTATTACATCTTTATGTTTGAAACTGAAACACGATTAACGCTCGAACAAACACTTTATAAGTAAAAAAAGTTCTTCTGCCATCGTAACCACTAATCGTATCTACTGCTATCAACATAATAGAAAAGTGACATAAAGTTTAGTATTACTTGAAATGTGCTGCGTGACAATATTGATGAAGCGTGACGTCACTGGTCAGTGCGCCCGCGACCCACGCGGATTAGCCGCTCAGTTATCCCCAGCTTAGCATTTACCAACTAACCGGAACAGAACAATCGTCTCCCATTGTTTTAGTACCGAGTACTCATTGTTATCTATTAACATTAGAATTCGTGAACGTTCCAATAATATACCAAGTATTGTTTCAAACTATTGTTTCAGTTAAATGATGGTTACTTGGTCGGGTATTTGGTTCGTATGATTTGTCATCAGCCATTTAGTTTAAGCAAAAGCAGCTACGTGGCGCAATAATATGCTACGGCATGTCGTAGCGTAACATTGCTACAATATACTACGCTACAACGGCGCGCAGCTTGTTCTATCGTGGAATGTTTTAGCAACATTATGCTAACATTTTGACAACATATCTATGTATTAATTATGTCATATACTTTATTTAGATTAGACCATTAAAATAGGTTACCTACCTATTTGATAAATCAAAACTAGGATGAAAGGGCACAAGGTTAAAAAGTGTGTCTCATAGAGAAGAACTGACGAGTAACTCCATAGAGTCTATCCTCAGAATATCGGTGTTGCCCGGAAATTGTGTTACGAAGTTCTGATGGCAGGCGCTTCGTGTAAAGTACCTACTGATATTCAACCGCATCTGGCTGGACTAGAAGCTGACCTTAACACAGTTGGAAATAGACTGAGGATAAAAAAAAAAAAATGAGTATGTAGGTAGGTATATAAGTACCTAGTGTTGTATTATCATGAGAATTAACAAGTAAGTAATGTAGTCAAATTTATGTCACATTTTAAGTCTTAGTAAGTCTTCTTGTTGCCTACCTATTGGCATTGCTCGGTCGCCACGTGAGGCACGGTAATTAAAAGTCAATAGATAAGTAGATGAAAATTATTACATCGAAGACAACTTTAAAAAGATCAGTTATCATCTATTAGGTGTTCAGTGAGTGATAGGTAGGTAGGTAGGTAGGTAGGTAGGTAGGTAGGTAGGTAGGTAGGTAGGTAGGTAGGTAGGTAGGTAGGTAGGTAGGTATGTAGGTAGGTAGGTAGGTATGTAGGTAGGTAGGTAGGTAGGTGAGGAGGCAGGCACCTTGTATGAATAGAAATACTAGTTACTCAGGTGACTGCTAGAGGAGTTGTTTAATCAAATTCATTGGTGTACTTATCTAATGTTATTGTAATTATGTAAAATTACCCCTTTAGTAGATAACTAAAAATACAAAATATTGACTTTTAAAAAGGTGCAGAAATTACTTAATATCATTAACGTAATCCTAATTTAATCAGGTAAATTTGATTGTGCTGCAGTCGTCGATAGTAACATTCCAATATCTAAGTACTGGAGTAGGTAGTAGGTAGGCACTTAAAGCCACAGGTTCTAACGATAATCGGTTGTCAAAAAAACCTGACAAGCAGTGTATCCATGGGATATCGGTATTACCCAGATATTGGGTTGCGGAGGTCTGATGGCAGTCCCTTCGTGTAAAACACTGATAATCAGCCTGGTTAGACTGGAAGCCGACCCCAACATAATTGGGAAAAATGCTCCGAGAAAGAAAGTTCTAACGACAAGTGTGTTCCCACGGTGCGCACACTGTTGAACTGCCCTTTGAGGGGCGTCCCTGCGTGGTGGCCGCGCTGCGCCCGCGCTCCCCTGCGCCCGCGCCGGTGCCGGGAGCTACTACTCTCATTATCTGTTGTTTTGTAAAAATAGCTATCCACTCGACTTCAAGGAAGCCGATTATACCCAACGGTAAACAGTTATTATGTGTACAATAGTAATGTTACAAGTAGTTAGGACTGTATTGTGTGATGACCGCTTTGTGTATTGTAGTGGGCCGCCGCCGCCGCCGCTGATAGTGCGTGGTGCCGGCTGACCTCGGCCGTGGGAACATACCAGCGGGATACTAGGAACAGTATTATTTAATGCTAAATAAACCCAAAGTACCTACCGCCAACTAGAGAGTGATGAAGAAAATAGATACCTAAGCTTTTTATTTACGTTTGTCAAAGTCAAATGTTTGATTTCAATTAGACCATTAAAATAACACTTTTGAAAAGTCAAAACTAGTTGCACGGTTCCAAAAAGTGGGTCTTATGGAGAAGAACCGGCAAGAAACTCCATAGACACTCTTTCAAAAAAAACATGTATTACAGTCTAATCTGAATAGTTCATGAGAAAAATGCAGTTTGAAGTGTACTATTAAATGAATCTAGTATAATAAACAGAAAAAAAGAAATTGCCATAGACAGTAAGAGCTGACCAGCCCCGACAGACGGCACCCGTTCACGAGTATGACGTGTGTATCGGCGTCGTTCGACTCAACCATGTTGTAGGGAATACAACGACCCGACACACAACGCCACCATCAGCAGAACATTTTAGTGAGCATGACAAGCTCAGACTGCTAGGCAACTGAAGGGCACAATGTAATTTTAAGTCATTATTATGCATATCAACATATGCAACATCAATGGCTGCACGACTCTCATACTTTACAATTCAAGTTTTTACAAACATAGAATGTTAAATTGTATAACGTAGAGTAAAACTATTTTATTACAAGATCATCTTGTGGAGCTGGACCAGCATTCCGCCAAACATTTTTATCTAGAAGATAATCTTCCAATTTATAGTAAGCCTGAAGGAAGTACTTCACATGTTAATACTGAGGTCACATTACGATAAAATGTACCTAGTGTTATTGATTGTTTTTAAAATATCACATTACTTAAATAAGTAGCTAATTCTGAACTCATAGGTACCTTCTGTCTCATTATTGGACACCGCGCACCGGCTTCCTATACGATTAATGTAGGTAGGTAGGTACCTAAGAGGATGCCCAGCTGTATCTAGGTATCTACCTAATTCTTACAAGTCAGTAAGGATTACAGGATTACCTAATCGTTAGGTACAAATAGTAATAAATAAGTCATGCAGGTCTATTATCTACTTCGGTACCTAGTTCATCAGGATACCTTAGCGCAGGTCAGCAGACCCCACACGCCATCAAGAACATTATGCAGAGTACCTACCTAGTCTTAGATATTAGATAGGTATAACTAGGAGAACATTTAAGAGAGGTAGAGCATACTTAGTGGGAGTAATTCCACTCAAATTGGAACTGCCTGCTTTGAGTTGTGTTATGTTTCTTACGGTGAGCAAGGTTGCCAGTGCTCCACGAGGAAACGTTGTGTTGGCAGTGAGGGGACTTTGACTCTTACTGCTAACCCAACTATTCCTCTTTCGTTTTACAGGGTTTTACAGGGTACACGCGCAAGTGACACCATAGGCTACGGTAACCGCTGAGGTACCATCAGATGGGCCGTATGCTTGTGTGCTACCTTAGCAGTATAAAAAAATGTAGGTAGGTACTGCTCCCGCAGGTTTCCATTCATTTCGACATGTTTATCGAAGTCACAGCAGTGAGTTGCCTGATTGTAATAAGGCCTAACTAAGGGAGATTTACAACAAAATGAAGAATAGGTATTCAAATCAGTTAATAGGTTTTAATAATAGGTAAAAGCAGTCGTAAGTGCTATGGAATATTCACGAAAAATAATTACAAGTTCTCAAGTGATATTCCCTGTCCATTATAAGAGTGCGTAGGTACCGTACGTCTGAATGTAATAACCAGCGCTGTAACCATTAGGCACTCACTGGCAGGTACAACATGTTAATAATGAAATTAAGTAACTACTAATACTAACTTACTAATAAGTAGGTGAGTGTTTCCTATTCTCATCAATTTAAAATAATGTGAAGCTATTAGAAGGCTATTTATCAAAGTGATTTGGTGTGGATACGACGGCGGAGCTCTGCGGCGCCGGCGGGCCCACGCCGCCGTGTGGATCTACTGCTGCTAGATGCTGCTCAATTAACCGCCGCTGATCAACCACTCAGCGCCAGCGATTAATTAGCGAGCTGCCGACGTCGCACCGGTCCGGCCGGGGGGGAGGGGGCGGCGGGTGGGGGCGCACTCGCACGATTGATTGCGACGCCGCGCGTATAAACAAAAACGCAGCACTAATTCCATTAGAGCCCGAAAACTAACCCCTCTATAAATCTCCGCGCGGCGCCCATTACTCGCGATAGCGGCCGCCCACCGCGCCCCCCCCCCCGCCCCCCTGCGCTGCCCGCCCCGCCGGCGCCCGCGCGTCACTCGGCGTCACGTGCGAGTACATCATGAGCGGTGCAATTTATGGAAAAGCGCATTTCCCCGAGTGTGGGGTGTGCCCCGCCCCTGGGCGGAGGCAGGCGGCCGGCCCGCCCGGCGCCTCCGCCGGCCGCCGCCAGTGGGCGCGCGCTCTCCGCTCCGGTCGCACGTGTCGTAGTGCTCGCGCGTTATCGCTTACATCTAGTGGTCACCAGTGCTCATCACCAGCTCGTGCCAGTGACAGTGATTCATACCCGGTTAACTACCTCTTGCATCGCAACACTCACAGTTGGAGCCACCCATCGGTATCAATCAAGTGAGTGGTGACTAATTTATTTAATACCAACCTATGTATACCTAGGTATCTAGGTACATTTACCTAAATAAAATTTGTGTAAAGTCGTTGATTGTCAACCTATCACCTACCTGAGACTGGTAGGTACGGGTACAGAGAGAGGGTTTGTATTGAACTATGTCGAGCCAATTCGGCCTACAACTAATTTTAGCTTGACGTTGGTATAAGTATCACGTTTAGTGTTGAAGGCGTTAAGTTTGGCTGTGAGCAGGTCAAGCTTCATAAGCTGTACGCTTCGAAACAGCATTAACATTAATGAAGTTTATTTGATGCATTGAGACTTTTAGTATGAACGACATCATTATCTCGCGTTCAAGCAGTAAGATTTCTGCTCGAACCGCTTGAACTGCCGCTGATCTGTATACTTAAGTAATTAGTAGCATTCAAACAACGTTAAGGCTTAATGCGTATTTAGGTACCTAGTTGTGAAGTGAAGAACTTGCCGAACTGCTGAAACAATATGTAATTAGGCGTATAGGTTAAAGAAATAACGGCTTTACTTAAAAATTACCGATTTACCTATTCGATATCTAAATTTAATACATTTCATCACGGTATAAAGCACAAATAATAAAACCGAGCCTCGTTTAGTTTAATATAAACAATAACACTGGCATAACAACTAGCCTCTGTTACTAGCACAGCTACGTAGCACAAAGTATCATTGTTGTTAATAAAGAAGTATGTAATTATAACCGTGTGTGTCGCAGCGTTCGCGTGTGTAAACACCGGTGTTCACAATAAGCAGCAATAAATCAACCAACTAATTGTAGCTGCATGATCACGCAATATCAGTTCTGCTCGGATGGCTCTGTGTAGCACACAATAGATAAAACTACTGATTAGTAGTCTCACGTGGAAAGCTTTGACAGGTACCTACATTATGCAATTAATGTTCATTTACCAATTATGTCATTTGAAGGAGGCATGGCTAATCATAATTCCAACGTCACTCTTGATCACTACTGTTGATTATGGAACACGGAAGTCAATTCCAGAGCCTTCTATATCCGCTTCCTTTCCATAGGTTATTTTAATTATTTTCTCTAATATTTTCATTATATTGCGAAAATATCAAGTCCGTTGTTTTTCTGTCTGTATTTTCAAACATCAGCAGACATAGGTAGCGTATTGTAACAAGCTATGCAAACATATCGGAAGCAAAGTAAAGCTGTAGTACCTAAATACCGTAGTTGTAGTGTAGCGGCGGGCGGCGCGGGCGCAGGCTCGGAGGCTATTGTGCGGCGCCGACGCACAGCGGCGCACCGCATTCCGCGCTTTGTCTTTCCTTATCTGTTATAACACTATTCTGCAAGCTGGGCATAATAACAGTATTAGCAGGCGAGATGTGAAATTTTCAGTAGCAGGCTACGTTGCGTTGGTCGTTGTGGGCACCCATTATTTACTTTATAACATGAGTCTCCACTCCACGTACCTAAGTACCATACGCAATGTAATGTGTTGTATATACATAGGGATGGTACAACAATAACTTTAGGTACATTATACGTTGTTAGTAAAGGTCAATGGCATTTTTGCGTTTGCCTCGGAAACATATTTGGACGGTGTATGCCAGGAAGGGCACCCTCTGAACAGCACCTTAGATATTCCTCGAAGAGCAACTTTGAATATTTTTGACGGTTTTTCTTCCTTTAAAAACAAAAATACCTATTAAATTGTTTGACAATTATTTGACATAATAATATAAACACAGTTTTCCTGTGTAAGGTTCATTTTTGGGACATTTTTACACAGCACCATCTAGTCCCAAACTAAGCAGAGCTTGTACTATGGGTACTAGACAATGGATATAATACTTAGATACTTTTTTATAGTTGAAAATAAACAACTCTTAGATATAACTATTATTTTTATAACGTTCATCACATTAGGTATAAGAGATAGGTAGGCAGTAGCGTTATATTACAATTAGTACGTAGGTAAATGAGCTTACTTTTACTTTCTCTTGAATAATTTTGAAAAATTCTCCAAAAAATCTTTTGCTAAATATAATTTATTTACATTAAATTTTATCTCTTTTGAGTCCTAGGTACGAACTAGAATCTAACTTTTTAATTGCCAATACTTAGTCACCTACATGAGATTTGTTATGAGTATGACTCGAGAACATGCGACCAAGCATCAGCCCTTTTAGAATACTTATAACAACGAATGAGTGGACAGTGCTAATGCAGCTGGTGAACGTGTGCAATAACACGAGCGGCACCACCACCTCCACCACACTCAGTGTGTCATGTGACAGGTTTAGATGCTATCAACATACCTGCCACGCAATGAACAGGACCCCGTATGTTCGGCACGCACTTGTAACATTTAACGACACACAAACACGTCACAGAGGTAGAGCTGCTAGTACCTAAACATTTAAATGAACAGTCTATCCGGATGGTGGTACCTGCGTCATCTGATCAATTGTGGAACTTTCAATGATAAATTCAAAGCGATCCAGTAATCCTACCTAATTACCTACTTAATTAAGGTACATTTCATAACAATAGCAATTGCGCCAATAACTGAAGTTACCATACCTGTTTACTTGGACATACAGCTATCTATAGCTAGGTAGGTACCGAACTAAACCCAAATAACTATTTTGGTAAATAGATATGTATCGATATGTATAATTCGGACTTACCATGGCTATGATGACGACTTTTAAGAAAAGTTATCAGATCAAAGTTGTAGATGATTAAATAAAATAAATAATGTAACCAAAATGTTATTATTTTATTAAGTACTTAATATTGGCTACCCGAATGTTTCACGGACTCGACCGATTAGCAGTTTTTTGAAGTTTTTTAACATGCGAAAAGTTATTTGTAACATGTCCTAGTTTCCAATCTACATACATTCTACTGGGGCTCGGTATTAATTTAATAGGTAGGTACGTATTCAAATTAGGTAGTTCGTTAACACCGAGTGTCCTCGACGTATGCTTCTTTTAACTGACAAGTAATCAGCCACCGGTTGTTATCTGTCACCGCACCGGCGCAGCGCGTCACCGCGTCGTGTCGTACAGTCGCAGGCCACTACCTGCAACCCTTCTGACCTACATACAGACGGCAATAAACGCGCCGCATTGCGTTCAATATCGATGACGTGTCACCACCGGCGCCAGCGCACGCAGGTAATCGTGCGCAGAAAAAAACGCTAAACATTGAATTTTTCGGACTCTGGACAAATTTACGACGTCCGCATAGTTCCGGGACACCGCACGACACCGGACGCCACCGGACGGTCGCCAGCTGATCACTGATAACGTTAATAGCGCTCCGGTTTAAATCGATGCGTCGCCCTGTCACCGAGACGTCAATCAGTACCTACTAATGGTTTATGCACCAAATTGATTTAGAGAACTTATTAAGGGGACACATTCCTTTACCTAAACACTCGGCTAAAAATACGATGATATGATCAGACACATTCAGTACAGATACAGACACGACTGCCGTCGACTATCTGCTGGTGCTGTCGTACATCAAAGAGCTAAGTAGGTACCTAGGTACTCATATTTTTCGCTGATTCTTATTCATACTTTGCATCGTTCTGCCTCACTCACGGCTGCAGAATTACAAAAAAAGTATAACATTAACAACAAGCAATTAATAGCTATATGTACCTACAGCAAAAACTAACTCATAGAGCAGCCTCATAGCGCCTTCCTATCAGCTTCTCAACGATATTTATTGGCATTGATATGTATCATACGTTACGACCACAGCGGCTAATAGGTATCTTCTCTCCGCCGGAGTATTAATAGTATCAGCGCGTCCTGCCCGCCGTTGTCCGCCGCGGTCGTGTCACAAAGGGCGGCATTCATTACCTACGTCCATTATCGTAACACCGGTGACTATGATACGTGTTTGTTTGTTTGTTGGCACGCCGGGAGCGCGGGGTGCGCGGGGTGCGCGGGGTGCGCGGGCCGGGCGGTGGGGGCGCCTCTGTCATTGATACATCAGCGCGCTCCATTAGCATTAGGTTTTTTTGCCGTCCCTCGTCATCGGATTAGGCTCTCGTCACCGAACAAAAAACTGTGGAACGAGCGGGAACATTTCGCACTTAGTCGGCCACCCCTCTACCACGACCCAACCGTCTTGATATATTAATCAATATTGACAAATGACTGCTGACGACAATATTAAATATCGACAAATTAGTCGCCGTCATTGTGAGCAGCCTGATCATTAATATCCTGCTGTAGTATCTAGTGACTATTTAATCGAGCCAATAAACTCCTCGTAAAATATATCGTGGATGCTCAAACAGATGTACCTACTTTATAAATTGCATGAGCTTTGCGTGTGATGAGTAACTGGACAGACTGGCTCGCGGGATTAACACTTTAGATTCTTATTTTCATCGTAAAATGTAATTTTTATTTCCGCACAATATGGCCGCAACTTTATGTACCTAAGTAATATCTGTATAGGTATTACTTAGGTACATAAAGTTGCGGCCAATCTATTTTTATATCGTTTGGTAACAGTACCAAACGATATAAAAATAGATTTCTTGAGAAGTATGCCAAGAAACGTGCGCCCAGCACAGCAGAAATCTAAAACGGCTCATTAATATTGTATTGATACGAACGCTGGTCGGTAATGACCGGTATACCGCAGATAAACGTCGGACAATAGAAATGCCCGCCGTCCTAGTCACTAGCAGTCATTGTTTAATCCACTTATCGTTGCGTTATCGGCAACAGAGTGGAGCCAATGCCGAACGCAAGTATCGAGTCGGCGCGGTCGCACTCTACGTAAAAAAGCGTGGCGCCACGACATTAGGAGTTGGGTTATTTATAGGGGGATTAATAGGGCTGCCTCCCGTCCTCGTCTCACTTATGTTGTGAGGGTATAGCTGTCTCTGTCGCACACACAATTAGCCGGGCCCCGCCTGTCAGATAGCTCAATTTTACGTGGTGGACAATGCATGACGGCGACGGGCGGTGCGCGCGGCGGCGGCGGCGTGGGGCTCCGCGTGACGTTTGTGCAACCTCGTCACTTGGCTCGTGCCGTGTCATTATATTATGTACACAACAAACCTTTTTTTCTTTACGTCGTGAGTCGTCTGAGGCTTTTGTTAGTGTATAATTGTATTGGGCAACATTCCGAGGCTCTGACGTGGGTACCTACAGGCACTGTCGCAGGTATGTGCACTCCAGATACCTGTCGGATATTTTCATTATGCAGTACAATGCTGACGTTAATACCTACGTAGGTAACCTACCAAATTTCACGAAAACTATATTCATAGACTCTGCTCTCGACAGTCTCATTAGCCTAGTGGTCGTTAGTACGACTATGCTTGAGGTCCCTGGTTTGATTCTCGGGTCGAACAAAGTATTGTTGGGTTTTGCTGTGAAATTTTCAGTAGCAGCTCAAAGTTTGTACTACCCGGTTAATGGCAATAGGCTCGCCATTCTATAGGACCTAAACATATAGGAAAACTGTGGGAGAATACTAGTACAGCTCTGCTTAACCTTTGGGGGAATGCAGGCGTGAGGCGATGTTATATTTATGTTGATAGATGTTGCCTAAAATCATTTAATTAACCAAGAAGAGTAAAGTAGCGTTGTCGGCAATATATAATTATAGTAATTAAATATAAATATTAGGAAGTGCGAGGAAGTCATAACTGTCATTTTGACTAGTGCCGCGACCGGCGCGCGGCAGGTCGAGGCTCCTGCGAGGCGCCGCTTTTAATTAGCTATACGTAATTAAAACTGAGTGAATGTACGAATCAGGAGCACGTACGTAGGTAGGCACATACGTACCCTCCAGTTGATGTTCTTTGCCAGCGCACTCACTTCCTAATCTGTGCTTACCTAAGTGGCGAGCTATAATAGATACTGTACAAGTAGGCCAATTTAAGGGGTTCTCACGGAAGATTTCGACTCTAGGAACACATAGACTAGGTCGTTCTAGGAAGTGCTCGAGGCGCAACAAACAATAGCAGACAGACAATTAGAGGCGTGCTCTAGTACCACAGATAAAGTTATTCTGAGAAACAATGCGTTGCGTTCACTGAATTACGCAGCGATGATGATAATGCTTACTTCGGACGACGAACTTCTTGAAAGTATTAGTTGATAACTAGAAGTACTATGAGCGTGGGAGCGGCAGGGCACGGCGGCAGAGGAATCGACTCCATTAATACCTAATACGTAATACTGCGAATGGTGCAACAAGCGCGTACCTACTTATAATTTTGGCGGCTGTAGCTAAAATGCTATAAACTGGCTAAACGATTGACATTTTCGTTTCCGTTCTGAAACAAGTTACAACAAAAGCATTTGTGTGACCTAGAGTTAGTTAATAGATTTAATGAACGACTATAAAAGATTTCTGTTTGGAAATGTATAACGTAAACAAAATGAAAATATGTATGTATGTATCATAATGTGTGCATAGGTATAATAAAATTTTAACGATGCAAAAAGTAAAAAAATTACATTAAAATTATTTTGAAAAAATGCACTTGCATAAGAAACGATTTGGATGTCTGTAGGTATCTTTTTATTTCTGCTATGTCTGAACGTATTTTATGTATCTATACTTATATAAGATACGTTTTATTTACGTAGATGTAATGGTAATAGCTGCGACAGAAACTATTCAGGAGCAGGCATCAGATCTAAGTATTTGTAAACCTGAGTTTATTTCTGTGTGTTTGTGTATGTTGCGCGTTGATGTCTTTTCAACTGCACAATGTGGTGCTACGCTTTGTTGAATTGATTTCCCATTTACCTTCTATATATTATTAGCTACTATTGTATTATATTAGGTATAGTTATATGTGCATTTAAATGTTAATACGAGCTATATATAATGTAGGTACCTAAAATAAATTTAAACTAGTTATGCCCGCGGCTTCGTCCGCGTTATGACTTTGTAATCTGGAATGACCTACAATATATGTAGGTAGATACATAATTATAATAAATCTTACTCCTATACTTAACATATTTCACATCTGTGCAGCTGATTAGGTAGTAAACATCTCAACATTCACGTTATCTATATTGGTGAGATAATTGTTACGATAAGTTTTTTTATTTAACTAAGCTGAAATGTTGTAATATGCGTAACTAATATTTATCCAACAGTTAGGTACAACTGAATATCAGCAGCGAGGAGTTTGTATGTATCGTGCCCGCTTAATGGCAATAGGTTCGCCCTATAAGCATTACATGGGACATGGTGTACATTAGTAGGGGAGACCGGGGCGCGACTTAACAAAATTTATATTTTCAGTTGTATATTCGAGACACCTAAACATTTTGAAATTATTTTTGTATCAAATGATGTCTAAACTATTCAATAACCATGTCGTTGGTTTTAATTTAACAAGAAATGGATACCTTTTTAAGAAAGTCGATTTTACTCAGAAAAGTCAGAAATTAATACTTACCCCGCGATCGGGGCTATAATTAACACTTCCGAGGTAAGTATTAACAAAAGGGGCAACAATTAACATTGTAAGTATTTTCCTCTATAAATAAAGAAAACTCAAAATTACAATGTCATTATTTTAAAATTCAACAAATATCTGAATCATTTATTATTAACAGTTACTTTTACTGTTATATTATTGAAGGAAACGTTAGTTTTCAATAATCACAATATTCACTTAGTGGAATAATAATTAACATTATGCTTAAAAGTTGAAACACTCCGTCAAACAACAATATTTTAGCTATATTAATGAATAGAAACAAAAACTCAAACAAAACCTCTTCGTATCGTTATTATTAAGTTAACAGCCTTTTAAGTAGTTTAATCAGCCTTATGTGTGTTATCTAATAATAATACAATCAACTTAAATGAGGTAGTAAACAGCTTATTCTTAAACGTAGCAGTCTTTATATAACCTACCTTTATAGTCTAAAACAGTCTCAAAATGCATGGACATTTGTTCGATTGAAGGATGTCGCCCTACTTAAACTTGTCGCTTCAGGGCTTCTAATCGACAAATTTGTATTTCTTTTCATGAAATTCGTGAACCAATCATCACCCGCCTTTTCCTTAGCCTTCCACGATTCGGGCAAGTTCGGGATTTTGAAAAAAACAGCACACTGGTAAGCTAGTTTTTTTACTTCCGCAGGTAGCAGTCCGAAATAAATGTTAGAGCACTTTAATAAATAATCTGCAATTTTTTTCTCCTGCTCAGAAGTGAATACTAACCGGGTCTTTTTGTAACCTACTTCTACTGGAACTCCTGCTTTCTTCTTTTTCACAAAATTGAACAGCGAAACGTGACAAATTTGAAATTCTGTGGCTACTTCTCTGTAGTTCCTTTTCTTGTCCATTATTTCTAAAGCAGCTGACTCGTAGGTCGCCAGCGAAGTCATGCCTCGAGTGGTTTTCCGCTTGTAAGTCCTCATGCTGTAACGTTTAAGATAAATAAATAAATATGTTATTAGATACCCTGGTGGATATACAGCTCTTTAAAGTTAGAACAGGTGGACAGACAGACGGATGGAAAGCGTAGGCTTAGTACCTAGTGTAATAATGTTAATACCAACCCCACATGCGGGGTAAGAATTAACATGTTAATACTAGCCCCGTATGTTTTGTTAAATTTAGCCCCACGGGTAGCTTTTCAATAAAAAAATATATAATTACGAAATATTGTGCATTAGCGTTAGTAAAGGTATGTAACATTATTAAGCATAAAACAAGCTACTGCAAAAAAAATATATATTACACCGAAATCAATTATTCAACTCGTAAATCAAAATATCGTAAAGTGAAAAAAGTTCGTTACCTGGTCAAAATAGACGCACATCACACAACTCACTCTCGCGGCGCACTGAGCTGGCCTGACGAGTCTCAACCCGTAGACCGCTGTCACAGGGACGAATTCTAGGAATCACTAGTGACGTGATGTTTATAGTTTTTTGAAATTCGCTTGTTAATACTTACCTCTGTTAATTAAAGCCCCGGCCTCCCCTACGCCTCCACTTAACCCTTCTAATTTTATATTTTGGTTCACGGTCTAAGCGAATGATAGCTTCTTTACGTTTGTTGGAGGTTGGCGGGCTACCAGCCCTGCAGCCAGAGAACTAAACTAACTTAAGCACAAAACACATTATAGTACTTTCACACTACATAACTAAACACCTTAAATGTGAGGAACCAGTTAATATCACCGTTAGGTACCTAATCGCATTCGTGTCGCCTTATGCATAATGTTAAAATTAACTATACATTTAAATAAATTTATGAATATTAAAACATTAATTAAAATTAATCTTAAAAGTCTTTATTAGTAAAATAAGAACGATCCTCAAATTAAAATGTTCAACAGTGACGGTCCTGCTCACACAACTGTCTTATAGTTACATATAGGTAGAAACAACACAAGAACCTCTTTCTTTCATGTCCCGCGTATGGACGCAAACTAAGATTTCTTAAATAATATACCTATGTAAATATGGACTTTCATACCTACTAATTTAAGAATTCTTAATTCCAAGGATACACAACTACTTCATTATTATTATTATTAAATTAGATGTCACGCCCAGCTGCCGCACCTCCGGAGATCATTATTTAATCATAATGATGTGTATCCATAGTCATTATAATAACTAGGAGTATGTACCTACATGATACCTCCTCGAATATAAATGTTTATATTTGTGACGAAACTACGACACGAACATCAGGTTAGGTAAGTACATCGAATATATTTTCATCATAGCTTTTAATATATTTTTGAATATCGAAATAGATTAGGAGGCCGACCTCAAGCTGTTGAATTAACACAGTATAGAATAGAGTAGGAAGGAGGTACCTAACACAACATTTTATACATCAAGACGCGTCAATGACAAAGATTAAATTTTGATGCAGCCAGCGTTACTACATCACAACTAGATAATAATATGTACTTTATATACAACGTGTTACTAAATAACCCGCAAAAAATATAATTAATTAACAAAGCCAAAAATTTTGTCAGCTGTCATGTCAGGGAACCAGATTATTTAACAGAAAGGCCTACGTAGGTAGGTACCTATTTTACCTAATAATTGTCTACTTTAATAGTTTTTCTATTTTTCATTCATAAATGTTGTTGTTTTCCTTTTTTTGGAGTATGTTATACAGCGTTACTACCGTTCTTAAATATTGTGAATGGACTCGTTATAAGGCCTCATTTAACCTCCTTTCGGCTTTACGGGTAGTTTTGTTACACACTGTATATATTTTTTTGTATTTTCCATACTATGATTTTAAAGTTATTGTAGCGAAGGAAAAAATCTACTGTGGGGAAGATTCGAACCTGTGTCTTATGTACATCAAACGCTATGACCACTAAGCCACCGCGAGTCCCACCCGTCGCCCGGTCGAAATTTGCAATATTTAATATTATTTATAAAACAACAAAACAATTATTTATTTTGGTGTTTCTCGTTTGCACGTGCGGTGCGTCGCGGTTATTTTAAGTTCAATAATCTTAATTGCGGTCAATCTCTCTTTAATTAAGCTCATGGTATCAATTAACGTTTAATAAATTGCTCGGGACCTATAAATCGTAAGTTTAAGTCAAACAGACGACAAGTGACTATATAATTAGGAGCACGAACAACAACATCCTACTCATAAATTGTTATCTGAACCTGCCACTGCGAATCTGCCTTTTCATATTTAAACTATTTATAAAAACAAACATTAATTAAGTTTTAAGTACGTACATTAATTAATAAGGTAATAGGCCTCGGTATAAAAGAAGACCGATAAGTACTTATGGGAAGAAATTATTTTTAATATCTTTCGATTTTTATTATATATACTTACATAACATGATGTAGGTACGTATCTAGTCTTGAAGAACTAAGAGAATGTGCAGAGGTCGGTGCCTGGCGCTCCTGGCTCCCGCTCCCCGCTGCCCGCTCCCCGCTGCCCGCTCCCCGCTGCCCGCTCCCCGCTGCCCGCTTCCCGCTACCCCGCTCACGCCACCTGTGAATATAATTTATTGCAACACCTATTCATTTCATTCTTTTTAATGTTTCCTTATTTCTTTTAATTAATGCGCGTCACTCTTAATAAAATCGTTATCATAGACTTAAGTTAGACGTATCAATAAAACTTATTTTACGACTTGCGACAATTGAGACCGGCGCGCGGCGGATGAGGAGCATAAGTACATGCTGAACATCGGTTAGCGATTCAAAGTAGAAACCGCAACATTCAGACGAATGTCAATGATGCCTTGAGCACCATCAATATGGAAATATTTGTTTAATTACATAGAACTAGATCTTCTTGATTAAAAATGAAAAATTGTTGACACTTGACGGGAGCTACCGGATACCATCCACACTAAGTCGAATAAGCTACGAGTATGTTAAGATTGGGCGCAAAAAATAATGATGATGTAGTGGCAATTAATATTCATGTAACAAGTGCTAAGTGGACTTGATCGACCGTACGATCACATTAACACGTAAACACCCGGTGACGGTGAACATTAAACGTACAACTATGTATTATGGCCGTGGGAAGTTTTCTTATATTAATGTCATGCAAAACTATAAATGCATTTTTTGTCTAAAACACCTAATTTATGTATTTAGCTGGAATGTTCGTCACCAATTCAAAATTAATAGAATGCAGTTGACCAATCCAGAACAGACACACACAAAGACTAATATAGATTGGAAATGATTCCTAAAATTACGGCGAATACGGTCTACTGAAATTGTTGCATCATCAGTCGCAGCCGGGAGCCCCTGGTGTGTTATTGGTATTTTCTTATAGAAAATTCTCAGCACAAGTCGGAGATTGTGTTTGGTGGTCAAAAAAGTTGAAAGCTTGTTATGCATATTATTAGCAACTAATTAACCGTTCAGCTGATCATTAATCGAGATTCGCTAACGATCCATTTACATCTTATTCAATTTTAAATATCTGTTGCAAAAGGACATATCAATCACAGACGTGTAAGTACTATGTAGGTTGAGTGGCGCGGCCGTCACCGCCGTGCCGCACTGCGCCGTGCCGCGCCGCGCCGCGCAGTGCCGTGCCGGGCGCGTCCCCGCCGGGCGCGTGTTAATAGTGCTATCATTACCACTCAGATTAGATTAGATGGACGCGATTAGATCGCGAGGCCGTCGCGGAATCAATAATCCGTGGCGACTCCTACACAAATTATCTCAAATACATCATGTATACCAAATAGTAAACAAGTTAGTTTCGACATCGTTCTTAATACTGATTTGTAGTACCTACCTACTTAGTACTTTTTTGTGTTGTGTCTATTTGCTGAACTTATGCAGACATTATGAACTGTTAACTGTTATTATAGAATCATGCAGCTAAAGGACACTCAGATAACAAATATAACGCTGCTCCTATTGTTAAGATCACAGATCATCACAGTCGTGGGAGGTAGCGCATAGTGGGAGTAATTCCACTCAAATTAGAGCTGCCCGACTGGGAAGTACCTCCAACTTGCAGAAAATTGAAGTAAAGTAACCTGCTTTGAGCTGTGTTGTGTTCCTTACTGTGAGCAAGATTGCCAGTGGTCCGCGAGAAAACGTTGTGTTGTCAGTGGGAGGACTGTGAGCCTTATACTACCGAACCAACTATTCCTCTTTCGTTTTACAGGGGCGGCAACGCGCAAGTGATACCCTTACAAGCGTCTATAGGCTACGGTAACCGCTTACCATCAAAAAAGATGCTGAACCGTTTTATAGTTTGACATAAAATGTTTTATATAAAATAATTTGATAAAGAACCTTTCCTCAATAAAAAAAAACCCTATTCTTATAAAGGAATATAATCTAATCATTATTTAAAAAAACAAAACAGGTTAGCTACATTAGTTTGTAAATGAGCTGCATACTTACCTACCGAAATCATTAGTCCATTTTCGCCATCTTTCAATTTCAAAACTTTTCAACATTATAATACCGACCCAAAAGTCAGGGCCGCGTGGTGTGCGCCCCGCCTTATCTATCAAATCAAAGTTATGAGTCGATCGTTATCGAGCTTTAGATTATTATCGAAATGTCAGCGGTGACGGTGACCGGTTCTCACGCGTCGCTGACCAATAGTGGATGTATTAATACGTTCATAAACCCGCTTTAGACGAAAATACGGAAAATAATTTAGAAACAACATGCTTCGTGACCTTGTCGTGGAGTGAGGTTTCCCACGGATCTCCCCCTCTTCGACGAGCAGACTCCACTCCTCCAAGAAGCAGGAAGTAAACAGACCGGCGCGGCGGCGCACAGTTGCTACCGGCCGCGGTCGCGCACGGTTGCTACCGGCCGCGGTCGCGAGCGCACTATAACACAATGTCGCACAGAGCGGATCTCGCAGACAAGATCATTATCACGTATAACACGTGACGTGACGATGCATGGGTACTGGACCTTTAATCATCGCCGACTCAGTTGACAGACTGATTCTCATTTTTTTTTATTCTGCTAAGGTGGCAAACAAGCATACTGCCCACCTGATGGTAAGCGGTTACCGTAGCCTATAGACGCTTGTAACACCAGGAGTATCACTTGCGCGTTGCCGACCCTGTATTGAAAGAGGAATAGTTGGGTTGGCAGTATAAGTGTCAAAGTCCCCCCACTGCCAACACAACGTTTCCTCGTGGAGCACTGGCAACCTTGCTCACTGTAAGAAACACAACACAGCTCACAGCAGTATCTTTCCGTAAAGGTCTTATGTGTTATTGCTATAATATTTTCGATTGATTGTGTATTACTGAGTGTACCGTCAGTGCACGTCACGCGCCGGGCTGTCCCCGCCCGCGCCGTGTGAGCTGTCACTGCGTGCACTAGTGTCTGTGTCGTGTCGCGGCCACATACGAGTATGTATCTCAAGTGCCGTGTCTCACACTCGCGCCGCTCGGGCACTTGAGACGCACCGCTAAGTGCACTCCACGCGGCTCTCTACTAATGCACCAATGTTCTCCGTCACGCGCACATGCCCAATGTGATGTACTTATAAACATCACCTTGTATCACGTGACAGTTTTGACACTAGTGAACGTGCTTGGTTGAATTGCATCCATTCAGCACATTACATGAACATAAGGTCCTTTTTGCACTCCTTACGGGAAACTTTTGATATTCTAAGGATGATCACCTATTTCACCTATTAACAGATCCCAGCAGGTCAAACTATCCAAAACTGTCAAATATTCCCAATGGAATATGAACCTTATAGTTTTGGATTAAATTTGAAAATCAATTAAAGAAATTTGACAGATTGTGATAGCTTGAAGTGCTGGCCTCTACCTGGTACCTAATAACTACGCTGATCGATCGATCAGCAAGGATAAGCTGCGCTACCCGCGGTCAGTTTGTGGATCGTTGACCATTCATAACACATCGAGACTCCTCCGTGCCTCCGAGAGCACTTACCTGTCTGTCCCGGTTGTCCTACGAACGACTCCACGACTCAAGCCGACTGGATTTGGTGAACGGGTGCTGCTTGTGCTGACTGGTCGACTTGATTGATGGCTATGGTTTCGTAAATTTTATTTCATTTTCTCTCCCAAATTGCCTGAATCGCCTTGTACATCCTAGTAATCATGCACAGTTTTTTTATCATTGCTTGTGTGCGCGAAGTAGGTACTTATTAACTTCGATGTCAAAACATAATGTGTGCACTGGCTGACAATTCATAAGTAAATCTAAGCCAAATCAAAATTTTGTATAAAATTTCCACAAACTGTTACAACAAACAGAAATGTGTTGCAGTTGCAGTTTGTTCGTATTTTTGTTCCTTGTCTTTATCCCAGCTAAAACACTAGAAGGCGGTGAAGGGCGGAATGACGTTCAAAAATGATGGTCAAATATTGTCCTATTTTATATAATTCATCATCTACCCATAACTATCCCACTGCTGGGCACGGGTCTCCTCTCAGATTGAGAGGGATTAGGCTATGGTATAGTATTTTATGTCATTATAAATATAAAAATATTATTAATAATAATATTTTATATTATTTGTTCCTCTAGAATCTAATTGATCTATTATAGGTACCTAAATGTGCACATTGTTTATCTTTAAATTATGTATGTCTCTATATTATCTTCTTTTGATCTACAAATGAATTATGAATGAACTGCATTCAAGGTAATTATGGAATTATATTTAAGTATACTCAATTAATATGATAATTGGTATTAAAAAATAATGGTTGATTCTCTTTTGTAGCTAGTTATTTGTCTTTTTAAACCCAGTAGGTCCCTCTTGTGGTCTCTGATAAATCTCTTAATAAATTAGTTTCGATAATATGTTTATGTTCACAAAATAATATACTTACTCCTAATAGAACATTATTGTTTGGTCAGCAGGATTAAACAATCGGTTAGGCAAAAAATATTACATTTAAGCTTATCTGTAAACCCCGTCGCTCCATAGTTTGTGATTTTTTTTTATAATCTCGGTTACAACTGAGCTTACAAACTTAGTTATTTTATTTCCCTTCGTTTTGGGACCTAACATGGAACTATCAAATTAATGTAATGTGTGCATCGCAGACACTGTTTGCATACCTACCTACTTAACTCAAAACAGATTAGAATATCGATTAATGTGCGTACTTAGCTCAAAACCGATTAAAATATCGATTGATTTAATTTATTATGTCTCAGAGAAAGTGGTTCAGTTGTTCAATATTAAAACAGATGACCGTTTAGGTTCGTTTGCTTGCTGTTTTCGCAAAATTAAAATGATCAT
This sequence comes from Acronicta alni, assembly GCA_964056405.1. NCBI lineage: Eukaryota > Metazoa > Arthropoda > Insecta > Lepidoptera > Noctuidae > Acronicta > Acronicta alni. The sequence goes on along the minus strand of OZ043915.1, from coordinate 18,497,483 downwards.
TAGAATATAGTCGAGAGTAGTTTCAACAGTTGCTCGAGACGAATAAATTATTATGTTTTTTTTCTTTGGCGGAATTCGAGAAGCTAACATTAAATTGTTTCTCCTCTCTATATTATAAGCGACTAGTGAATTTGGTAAAGCTTGTGAAAATAATAATACAATTTTATTTAAGATAAAATCCATAGGGTTAGTAATAATTTACTTAATATCTAATGTTAGTAAATACAGACACAGAATAAAATACAAAAATTAAATAATCCTTACAAGTACCCGTGGAGCTGCATCCACCTCCGCGTCATCGGCACTAAGTATAGTATAATATTGGCCCAGCCGCGACCGCGCGACATCAGGGAGGCGCATCTTTTTCTAATTAAGTATAGCGGTAAAACCATAATCTGCAAACATCCCTGACGCACTGCAGCGACACGGCAGCCTCATCAGTACTCTTAGTACGTTATTAAATTCGACGCGTAGGCCACTGTATTAGTGAAACTGACCCTAACTCTACACATGTACCTAGAAGGACTTACAGTGAGAAGAAAAGTGTTACTTTTACTGGCTTCCTATGTACATCGTGCAAAACGACGGGCCAGCATATTACAACGGACAGTCAGCGCCCTACGTTCCCGCTCAATGTCACAATTATCTTTAAGATCCTCGGTGACCCAATGGCCCAGATATTTAAACTTATCCACCCTTCGCAGAGATTCTCCACAGAGTGGAATATAAGTGAATATTCCATTATGTCACATTGCCTGCTATGAAAATTATTAGGTAGTTCACTCTTTGTTACATTATAAGTATTTGAGCTCGTGATTTACTGCATAAGATTCACATATAGCGATCAACTGCCTCAGAACACGGATCGAGGGGCTCAGCCGCTCAGCAGCATCTTATATAATTCCAAGTGATTAAATAAATAAAACAAATCCGGTCTGCAAAAAAATTGCTTAACCATCCTAAAGTACCTAGAATGTAATGCTGTGCATAATAACAACAAGGTGTCCGTTCAGTTGCAAGGCCAGTCTGGTAACACTTTTTCTCGCCGAAACACGTAGTTACACGGCTATAATAGCAGTACAAAAATATTGAACTTTCTAGTGTGGTTGTGTAGATACCTATTTTAAACAAGGTAAGTAGGTACTGTCGTGATCTACTCTAAGTTTGTTATTTTTTACAAAAATTAACGAGATTTGAAGATATTTTGGGATTTTATTCAGGGACCGTACAACCCCTTTATGAGTTAATTCAATTGAAAGGGTTACCCGTTGATTCGGTTACCGTATGGATGATGTTACCTCTTCGTTCCTGTAACCTTTTCCTAACACCAATGAAAGGGTAACCCTTTCAATATGTTAGCCAGTGGAAGGGGTTACCCTTTCCTTTAAGGTATCCAATTGAAGGGGTTATCCTCTTGATACGTTTTTTTAGGGTTACAGTATGGTTATCATCATAATTTACATTGTTAAGTAGGGTGAGGAGACTATAAAATATAGAAATTTCTCTTGCAAACCTCTAGAATTGTATTACTAAGTAGTTTCGTTCATAAGGCTTGATCACGCAGTGCCCTATATCGTTTAATATTGGGTGCTCGATTCTGTAGGTAATTATATTTAGGTAATTATGAAGGTATACAATAACAATAAAAAAACGTATAGAAGCTATATTATGATGGTTTGATCATGATGTAGAGAGAATGGATGAACAGAGATTGATAACCATAGTCCCGTATTTATCGAGTCGCTGTGGTCTATTTAGCTCATAGCAAGTGGCAACTAACACGTGCTAGCTCAATGCATGCTATTTTGAACTTAATGCAAGGTTACTAGAGATCAAATTAGTGTTTGGACTCGGAAAGTGTAACCCTGTTACAATGGTTGAAGGGGTAACCCGTTCGGAACGGCTTACCGTTTAATAGTATAACCCGGTAAGAATTTAAACAGGTAACCCAAATGAAAGGGTTTTGAAGAGGTAACCCATTGCAGCGGCTTACCGTTTAAAAGTGTAACCCCTATGAATTGGGTTTTCTAACAACACTTTGTAAAAACCCTATCGAAAACCATTTCAACGGGTAACCAAAATGGTCCCTAATTTTATTATGACAAACTGTTTTGTAAAATACTATTTTTTGTAATTACGTTCATTTGTTATTTATGTTACATTCAAAGATCGAAAACGCTCAGTGAGGGAAAAAACAGCTCATAAAGCGTCGTGGTCAATTATATTAGATGAGCTTCGAAATGCAAGGGATTATAAAAACTAAATAATAAAAATATCCTACTTAGGCTAAGTAAGATAGTTAGGTTTTTTAAAATAAATGCAAAGACTCGATGGCAGTTTAAATTAAAACAAAGCTAACAACTGATTGAAAGCTGCTACTTATACTTTATAATATAATTTACCACAAATTTTGTTTTAAATAAATGTTATTTTCTTCTTCTTCAGTTTTTTTGCTCAATCAGCGTTTTCGATAGTTGAGCGTAACATTTACATTTCCACTAACAAAACAATAATGATCTGCGTTATGTTGCACTATTCGTTCGGCGCGGACCGTAGTAGCTCTACGCGGCTACGCTCGTTGCTACGCCTATGTCTACGAGTGGCACCGTGTAGCACTCCCGTGGAGATCATTGACTGTACGCACATATTATTATTTGCATAGCATTATTGGAGTCCCGGATAATCATATCTGAACGAGACCTATTTGAACATATTTCTTACTTTTGTATCAATCACTCCGACTAAAACCTTGTTATAGATCGCGTGCTACTTCAACAATACGAACTCGCAACGTTCACAGAAAAAAATAAAAAAGGTTGCGAAGGTTTCATGGCAGTTCTTCGCGTAAATTACTGATATTCAGCCGCATATGGTTAGACTGGAAACCAAACCTAATACAGTTGGGAAATGGCTAGGTGGATGATGTTATTACTGACGTTTACTCACATTATGACGTCATCGAGTATATTTATAAAATAACCTAAGTATTTACAAATCGGCAAGCGCAACAAACTCGACGTTGGAACTTAATAAGAGAGGAACGTTGAAAATATAGATCAGAGCCATATGTGTACATGCAGGGCGCAGGTGGCAGGTAGCGGCACTAATACTAGGCGCATGCAGCACCGACCCGCGTGACGTCATCACATCACACCTCACCACAGGGTGTTTGAGACCACGTCGTTTATCACCGGCGCGCAGTGGATCGAACTCACGTCGCCGTTTGTTTAATGTGAGGTCGAAGTGTGGCATCAGTCGCGTTTGACAGGACATTATACAGTCCATTTAGTGTGAGTGGACTCGTAATGTGCCACGCGACGCGCCATGCAGACCATACCTGGCGGTCACAATACCCATAGTATTGTGTGCGCTGTATTTAAAAACAAAAAAAAGATTAATTATTCAATATTATTATATTTATTAACTAGCGACCCGCCCCCGCTTCGCACGGGTGCAATGTACTAATAAAATATATGTATTATACATATAAACCTTCCTCTTCAAACACTCTATCTATTAAAAAAATCCGCATCAAAATCCGTTGCATAGTTTTAAAGATTTAAGCATACATAGACAGAGAAAGTGACTTTGTTTTATACTATGTAGTGATAGTGACTCATTGGTCTAGACATCTAGTGGTCAGAGGCCCGGTTAACCCTCAAGTCCTATCCCGGGAGTCCTAGTGTTTAATCCTTAAGTTGAGCAAACAATTACCAATTACCTACTTAAGATTTTCTGTGAAATTCTCTTAGTTCATTAAATTCTCTTTAGTCCGCTAATTCTAACCTCATGCTTGTAGGAGCCAGTTCATGTCTGTTGCGCTATCAGGGGGGTATTCGAATATTGAAGTAGGACCAATTCGAACTGTCGCTCTACAAGGAATTTATTGAACGCGGCATAAGCGCTAGCTTCTTGGTGATTTTTTGTGTGCTTATTTTAGTTCCTCGAAGAATAGCTATAGAGTCACTAGCGTCGCTTCAACAGTTAACTTAACTTTTTATAGAAGTAGGTAGTAATATCTTGGGACTGGCCAGCCCGAGCCTGTGCGCTGCTGCCGCTCTAACAAGCATCACACTCAACCATTGCAGTATAAAGACCATGCACTCCGTTCTCATAATGAGTCCTCAGTAAAACGCTGACAGTAACATAGCTATAGTAGGTACCCAGCTAGGCCGCGGCTGGTGTGAGAGCCGACACATTTGTACTACAAGTACATTAGCGTTATCTGCGTGTCCCATCGCCGCAGCATCCCGGCTCCTAATTTAAGAGCAATATCAATTTCGTGTGTCGCCGGCGGCGGGGGAGGGGCACGGTGCGGGGCGGGGACATGCGCGGGCGCCGGCGCTATGTCACACGCTCGATACAGGACACACCGGGAATGACCGCACTACTTACATTCCACAAGAATGACATCCAATTTGTGACAAAGTAGAACCAACTTCATGATAGTCATACTTACGTTAAAAAGGTTTGGTTATTATAAAATTTGAAACAATATGGGAATTCCAATTTGTTTGATAAGGACCTGTAAATAAATGAGTTAATTAATCATACATGTTTAAGTAAGCCTTGTACTCAACACAAAATTGTATCAGCATTCGTTTATAGCAGCTCACGTACCTACTCGTAGGTATACATATTCATTCGTAAATACTTTGTTTTTATGAGTAAACATAAGAAATGATAGAAATGTGTCTAACACTACGAATCTTGTCCGAGTCATGCTTTCACCGCGTCCGGGCTCCAGTGGTGTGGTAGCTGCGCGTGCGCGGTGTGTCGCGGCTCGCGGCTGGCGGCGGCGGCGGCGGCGGCCGGTGCCTGTGAAGCGCCGCCTCAAAAGCCTTTCCGTGTCACTGGCCGCCCCGCGCCCGCGCCCTCCCCGCGCTGGCCCGTACCCGCACTTCCGCCGCCGCAATTAAAGCCGCCGATAAATTTCCAAACTTAATCAAATGGCTGCGGGCGCCGCCACACCGCCACCCGCCACCCGCCGCACTGGCGAGGCTCACACAGCCGAGCGTGGCCTCTGCCTGCGCTGCTTATAACTGTAAAACATTAAGCCTGCTACGATGCACTAGCATAAACAATAACGATTTATAATTATGTCATTAGGACACATTAGGCTCAGTAGGTAGATGATACCTATAGCATCAGGATCAGGTACCTAGCTCATTACATCAACTCGATTTAAATGCTGATTTTATTAGGAGTGTTATAAACCACTAGACCAGACAGTTAATTACTAGAGGTACGGTCAGCAACAAAACTCGTTGAACACACCGCACACAAATTTTGAAAACAACATAGCTCTAAAACGTGTCAAGAGGTTGTTTCTATTAAGGTAACCTAAATATTTAATGGTCGTCTACGTAATTATTTCGTGTAACCTTCACAAGTCAGTAACTTTATACTTGTTAAAAATCATATTGAAGATTACAACAGGTTGAGCGACTTTCTTTACTGACTGTACACTCATCGAATCATCATAATAATATTATATGATTGCTCATTATCAGTGATCATTGGTCAGAAGGTATCGACTACTAGGTAGCCTACTTGACTATTAAGTCGATTCTTACTTGTATTGTGTGTTAATAAGATATACATTGCCGCTATCAGATTTGTTGTTTATAGTAGGTACTGACATGTTATTATAGGACTCACTATAATTCTTAGGTATGGCCTACATACTATATCTACCGCGAAACAGAAGATCACTAGAGAACTAAACTGGCAGCATAAATCAAGTGTTTGATTGGTGGGTGCAGAACAAAGCAAACAATATTAACAAACATCTAAGTACTTATTGCAATTAGGTACCAAGAGAGGATAAAACCGTTTTGTACTCATGACACTTCTCAATAGAGTACCTACCTACCTACTATACAAACGATAAAAGTAAAATGCATCTCAATCAGTCCAAACAATGCGTACGGTAGAGATATGCTAAATTAATAACGATAAAATAAACAGTATTGTGTTTAACAAAGTTTTCCTCATCAAATACGAATTCTGTGAAAGAGTTCGCGGGTGAGAGGCGAGGCAGCGCGGCGAGGCGGCGAGGTGAGGCAGCGAGGCGTGATTCAAACGCCGAACACTAGCAGTTACATTGAACTCCACTCGACGCACACACTTCACGGGAATAATGTACACTTTACTGTTAAACAACCATTTTTTCATGGTATTTACTTTGTCTTTCCTCAAAGAATTTGTTATATTTCATTTGCATTATTTGCTCTACATTCAATACACGAAAATAAAACTACGACTATGTAGGTAGGTACTAGTGCAAGTTTTCGCAAAAATCTCGAGAAAGCTCAAATCTATAAGTGATTCGTCATTTTCTGATCGACTTGATACTTACTTCATTTGGGTAAGGTTGTACAGAGACATTTATCACTAGATCCTATAACAAAGTTACCTAAGTTAGTTTAATTCCTGTGAGTTATAAACCTCTTCCTGTTTTTAATCGGATTTTGTAGGTACATACCTACATACTGAGGTACAGAGGCCAGCACATCAAGCTACCACAATCTGTCAAATTTCTTTGATTGACTTTCAACTTTAATACCAAATGATAAGGTTAATATTGAATAGACTATTTGACAATGCGAAAAATAAAGTGTCAATTACTGTTATCAGTATAAAATAAAAGGTTAAAAATGGTTTTTTATAAACGTAACTTGAAAATAATATCTAATTTATTTAAAAATCCGTAAATAAAAAATGCATTTTTTTAACGTTTGTCACGTGATACAAAACGCTCCTGATTGGTCGAGTTTGTGATGACGTCACAAGCTTGGAAACCTCGTTTGCGTACTTGCGTCTACTTGTGATTTATCAGCTTTCTAAACTGTTTTAATAAGATTTTCTGTATTATTCATTGTTTTTGTGTGATTTATTCGAATATTTTACAAATTCTGTCAAGTACTTTTACCATAGACAACGATTTTGTAAAAGCCGACAGCAGAAACCTGCCCCAAGTCGACGCAATCATGGTCGGATTGTTTTTCAAAAATAATTCCGACTTTTATGCTTCGGAGCTAAAAAATGTGAAAACAGCAAAGTAAGTATACTAACACTTTAGCGGTAACTTAAATTATATCATAAGAAAGTGAAATAATAATGAACTTCTACATCGAACTTATATAGGATATATAATATATATATTATAGTCGGGATCTTTTAGTGTAATGCTTATTGAAATCATAAGACTCTGTAGCTACACTTTTTAACTAATATTATGGAAAACAGCGGAAATATTCGAAGTGATTTGCAAGACATTCTGTTATAAACATTAGAGGTACTATAACCTCAAATCAATAACGAAAATATTTAGATTCAGAATGTAATTAATTATTACAAAATTTATATAATATGTTTACTTACATCGAAATGGTCTTCACAGAAGAAAATATTTGTACTATTCGCTATGTCATTAGGATCCCTGCGAGAAAGTGTCAACCACTTTCGGCGCACTTCGACATTCTTTGGAACACTTACAAATAGTTTTTCCGGAGTTTTTATCGACGTATTTGTAGGTACGTTTTGGAACTGCACACCATTTGTAACTCATTTTGTCACTTATTTCACTGATAAAATGTAAATCCTGTCGCACTTTCGATTTTTGTTTGCAACAAATGTATGTGGATGATATGTACCACAGATCAGAATACAGGCGTGTGACGTCACCGACCCCATTGCAGCGCCATATTGTCAAAGTAGCGTTTTGGCACGCTATTTAAATATTGAATTTTTAATTTGATATTTTTCAGCAAATATGTACCAGAATTAAAAAAAAACAACTTTTACTGGGTTCCTTAAACTCTACTACATAATATAAAATGGATTTTAAAAACCTGTTAAATAGTCTACCTATTGGAAAAATTTGACAGTTTTGGATAGTTTGACCTGCTGGCGTCTGTACATAAAAATATGGTTCATAACATAAATAAAATAGATACACAAATGGAGCAATGCGGCTTGTGTAGCCTCCTCATGATTGAGCCGTCAATCTGTCCCTCGCTCTGCTTGTAATTCCGTGACATTAATCGTCACTCAGCGCTGAGACTATCTGCGTGTAGGTACTCAGATATAGTGTCACTGAGCACAACAAACACTTGGCGTGTATCGCGCGATTGTTCGTCTAAATCCGTCCGACCGCAACCGCATGACGAGTGTGTGTTATCTTGTCCTAATTACTAACAAACATCTAGCTGTACCTACGCTCACCCACTATCGAAATCCATCACAATACAACTGAGATCCTAGAATGCCTTAGGATAGCCCTCATAGAATAATTCCTAAAATAGGTAATAGGATAAAAACGATTTATGTTTAGAACACATTATTTTCAATAATTAAAGCGAATCATATGGGTGGGTTACTTTTTAAAATTCATGAAAAAGCGGCTATTTTAGCCAAGCTGAGATTGATGACATCCAACATTCCTTATTATATGACATAAGAAGTTGAGCCGTTAAAGATACCCAATATTGTTAAACGTGTAACGAATCTACAAAAACATTATGTTTAACTTGGTTTTAGTTAAGGCAATATTATATGTTCCGGCGCATTCAAAAGTAATGACATCATCTTAAAGTTGGTGAATCGGAATTAATGACATCGATTAGTGTGTTGATGTGAGATCCTTTAGATGTAGTACCTATTTATTTATTAGTGCCAACATCATCACCTTGTAGTATGAAGACGGGTATCTATGTGTCTTAGTTTTTTTTTATTATTATATTTTTCTCTGAAATTCTTGGAGTTTTGATTTGTGCCTGGTTAATAGCAATAGTCTATCCTATTAGATACGTTGGACCTAAACATACCGTTGGACGGTACTTTAATCTCCCTAACCTTCCAGGGAATACAGGCGTTATGATACTTTTATGTTAAGTACCTAAATCAGCGCTGCAGCTTGATTTGCTTTTTGCTGCAGCACAGTGCTGAGATAGGGAGCTATTCTGACATCGCACAAGATAACGTACTTCCTTAGTTTTAAGACTTATTAAATTGTTTTGTTAAATTGTATTTTGTCCTGTGTTGTGACTATCAGAATAAATTTTCTTTCTTTATAAATAACTGAATGGCAGTTCAACCCGCTTATGATTCGTGTTTTCTGTGAGACCAGCTCGCAAAAACCTTCGGCCGCACAGCGATGGCCTGCGGGTTACGTATTTGTTTAAAACCATTTTATTGCCAAAAAACTTTTCTTGTACATTATTTGCTTGAGTGGTTTAAGTTCATTAACATTCAACAATTTTATACACGTGGAACAAAGTCATAAAATTGATGTGTAAATAAAGCTAACTACTGTTTTTGCTAAAACATTGAATGCTTCTGTATCTTTAGTAGGTAGATATCTTATGAGCGATTAAAAAAGATTTCATGCTAATTATAAATTCAAGGTAGTAGAAACTATATTTATACATTTATTATGTCGGTGTTCGTTAAGACAATGCCGCCGCCCGACCCCCGCGCCGCCGCCACCCCGCGGTCACCCCGCGGTCACCGGTGCGCGGTGCTACGTCGGCTACTAATTGTTGCGCCTGCGTCGCTCTCACACTATTTTTTCTTGCAGACACTCGGCGGGAATGCTTTTATTCTTACGACGCGGGACCTGTTAATGTGTTAATCCACTCAGATCGTCTTGTTTTTCTGTTATTAATAGCCAACAAACAGACGTCGTCTGTCCTGCTCGCGTGCGCGGGCGCGGCGTGCGCGGGACACGTCGGGCGCATCAGGCTGACCCACACGCACACAAACACACGTCATCATTTTGAATTATTAATAAGTAGGTGCGGCTCTAAAGCTTCCGTTTGGTCGGCGTAGCGAGGTGGCAGCGCGGCCTGCCATTGCGAAGCCTTATCGACGCATCTCGAGTATTTCTGTGAGGCACTTGTAAGGGACAGTTACGGAATTGATGTGTGACGAGCTATAAAAACTGCATATTTTTAATGATGAACAACAATAATGCATTCTTGCGTTAGGTACCAAGCGAAAATATACTTCGATCATAATATTGTAACGGGCCGAAGCTCTTGACCTCATTACCTACCACTGTGAAAGTTAAAAAGTTTAACTTCAGAGGAGTCCGCTAGCGCCGCCGCTCAGGATTTATTGTAGCGACTATAGGTAATTCACTACATTGGCACGCAACGAGGTCGCGAGTGTTGCTCGCAAATCTGTGGCAGCCACGCCGCCACCGCCGCCGGCAGGGTCGCTTTCTCACAAGAGTCCGTGCCCTAATTAATTACCTCTACATTGAGAGCCACAAAAAAACAAAACTTGTCGTGGCTTAAGAGCGGCGGCGCCAGACCAGAGCGAGGGTCGCGGGGCGCTGGGTGCGGGGTGCGGGGTGCGGGATGCGGGGGGGCGCGGCGCAGGCGCCACTCGCCGCATAAGCACTGTCCCCTGTCCCCAACACCGCGACAATCCCATCGCCTCACATTCAGATATCTCTCCTCTATTCACTATCCACTCTTATCACACATATGAATAATAAAATACGAGTTATCGACCGTCTCCGGGCGTTCTACCAGTCACCACTAATACGTGAAGCCTCTAATGAACTTCACTATAAATATAGAATTAGTGTTCCGGAGCTGAGATAGCTCCGCTCCCGAGTCCGGGTCCGGCCCGCTCCGCTCCGGATGCATAGGATAAGAATTTTATGACATGTGCTCTCGCTTTACAGCCTACCATTAACGGCGCCAAATAACAGTGGTTAACATTTAACTGAACAAGTGAACAACCACATTAGGCATACGCTCTAGGGTTTAAAGCTTCCCGTAAAAGGAAAGCTTTACACGTGAACTGAAATAAAGTGGTAGTTCGTGTGGTTATCGTTTTATCACGTGATGGCGCAGTAGCACGCCTAGTGCCTATTAAATAAAGGCTGCGCATTAATGTAGGTAGTCATTAATAGGGCACAGTTACGATAGCCACAGCCGGGCGGTGCTGCTAATAATGTTGGCAGCATTCATGTATGGGGAGTGCCGGGGGAGGGGAGGAGTAGGGGGAGGTATGTCGCTCAGTGATATGCAAATGTCGGAGCGACAGATGTCGCGGATGTCGGACAACGTGTCGAGATAGCGCGCGCATTGTCCGACGCTACCGCACATCCGACTGCGTTTAGTTAACGCATGTCTTGTACGATCATCAGTCATTGGTCTTCGCTCGACTTACTTTATTTATCTAAACGTTTATAAATAGTTATATCTAGGTATAAAATTCGTTAGACGGCACAAACATGTCTAAAGAGCTCAAAATACTGTAGTAGTAGGTACCTACGGAATTATCCACCTTGCTACCATACGTCAGACATTACTAATTCAGTCGATTCAAAAAAAATCTAGTCCACTTTTTTTAGTCATTTCACTTTTTAAGTTTTGGCTTGAATGCATTTGACCTTAGTCTTTCTTGATGGAAAGCACAAACGAGGCTTAAAAGGAGCACGCACCGTCTTTTAAGTAGAGAAGTACCCACATTGGTAACATTTTCTATAGGCACGTCCTCAGGCCAATCGTATACAGGGTGTTATACAACTACCCGTAAAGCCGAGAGGAGGTTAAATGGGGCCTTATAACGAGTCCATTCACAATATTTAAGAACCGTAGTAACGCTGTATACTAACATACCCCAAAAAAGAAAAACAACAACATTTATGAATGAAAAATAGAAAACTATTAAAGTAGACAATTAGGTAAAATAGGTACGTAGGCCTTTCTGTTAAATAATCTGGATCCCCGACATTACAGCTGACAAAATTGGCTTTGATAATTAGTACTTAATTATATTTTTTACGGGGTATTTTTTTCAATTCCCAGGTCGAGTAAAGTGTTATTGGGTTTTTCTATTAAATCTCAATAGAAGCTCTTTGGCTTTGTGCCCAGTTGATGGCAATATAGACCTCCTATTACATGGGACCCAAACATACCGGCGAACTGTGGGTATGCGTGGTACCTAATACAATTAGTACTTACACCTCTGCCTAACCCTTATGAGAGTACAGGCACGGTAATATTAATATGACCGTGGTACAGGCGTGATGGTATGATATATTATTTACGCTATGTTTTTATTTTCCTAATTCTGATTGCTTCACGGGCAGCTGTGGGCGGTGACACTGAACATCTCGTGCTAGTTAATATGCACATAGGTTATGATATGTGAATACGCGAGTGCCTCGCACGTTTAACGATTTCCTTAAAAGTAGGTACTTGGTAAGTAAGTGGGAAGGATGAGTTCGTTAAACTTTGACCATAATAACATTACATTTAATAATTTGGTAGATACCTACATACCTCGGTACTTGTTCTTTTTTTAATGTGAATATAATTATTTTCCCACCCAACTGCATCCGGTCTCTTGCGATGGAAATCAAAACGTGACTCTATAATATTGCGTAGGCACAAACATTCTTGAGCTGATAAAGATGTTGTCGTTAATAAATGTAGGTTTTCTAAATAGAGTGCAGCGATGCTCTGCTGCGGCCATGCTGAGGCTGTGCTCTAGTGATTAGAACGTCGTACGGTGACCAATCACAGTCGTGATGGAAGATGTTGCGTAACGCAGCGCTGGCCGAAGACACCCGCCGCCATTGGCCGCCGCACGCCGCACTCACTGACCACGAAATAAACACTGTCACGAACCGGTCTACACGCATACATATTTACTACAAGCTTAGGTTTAAGATTATGTCTCTATACTATAGTGTGAAGTACTCAGGCCATAATACATTCGCCCTCGTGTCGTCGTTACGCGTCTTGACGTACTGACGAAGACGCACAATACGGTGCCTACAATTAGGTACAATATTCTGTGCTCAGTGCTAAACTTGTGGCTGATAATGTTAATTGTGAATTGAAAGCATAGTATTTTAAATTCCTGTTCAATACGATCACATTAAAACGATCAATTTTCTTTTTCTCTGACAATTATGACGGTGGCTTAAACCCGCATATTAACTTGTAGCTAAGTACATTATCATAATTCTCAGCAGTGAAGTATAATAGCGAACATGAAATAAGTGTTACTTTTGTTTACGAGTATTTGTGTCGAGCCTCGGTGGCGGTCAGTGGTCACCCCATAAATAACGTGGCCTGCGGGTCACGCGCGGCACCCCCCGGCCGCGTGCCCCGCATGCCCCGCGTGCCCCGCGAGCCCGCGCCGGGCGGGGCGCTGGGCGGGGCGCAGGCTGTCGGCGTTTCCCGGAGGGCGGCGCGGGTCCGCCTCGCTGGCACTCGTTTTTCTTTTTGCTCATTTGAGACGCTTTTAGTTGTTGACTGTTTTATTTTGATCACGTAATTGTAAGCTTGAATGTTGATCGCGAACCGACACCGTCGTTAACCGCTTCCATGTATGTTTTTATGTTAAATGTTGGATTGTTACTTTAGGAATTTTAACTGCGTGCACTTAAGACAAACCTAATTTGTTGTTTGACTATTACTTATTTATGTTATAAAATATTATCTATATCTCAGTTAAAATTATTAGAACATTGTCAAGACTACCGTTATGAACGGTAGGGACAAGAGGGACCTACACCTAGGTATATCTATCTGTTCACTGCGATAGATAGAATAAAAGCTCACAGTAAGTAGTTAAATTCATTTATCCCTAATTAATCTAATTAACAGTAGTAAGTAAATAAAAAATGTAGTAAAGTATTTTACTATATGTACCTATTCAATTAAACAAAAGCTCATAGCAAAGTTCATTCTTTATACCAAAGATTTTTCATAACAGTTAAGTTTAAATTACTTGTGTGCATTTTCACATGGCTGCCGTGCCTTGTACCTACATATAGCTCAGTGCTCGCCTGTGCTTATCACCACGCTGGGAACTACTCGTTAATTATATGGCCTACACCCGACAATAAATCAAGTCGCTTGTCACGAATAAATCTTACAATTACTTATTTAATTAATTTTAAATAATTAGCTGCGCTTGTTTGCGGCGCAGTGCGTTGCGATGGTTTAATATGCGTCGCCCACAGCGGCACACAAGCTCAAGCTTAGCGTCACCGTCATAACTGAACGCACTCTAGGTAGGTGCACTGGAACTGGAAAGCAATACCCACTTACATTACGCAGCGGTTGATCAATAATCTAATTCATCCTACCAATTGGTTTCTAACACTTACCTACGCAAATATTAGCCATTGAAATTAAACTACTTAAGTATTACGGATAATGTTATCCGTATTTATTACCCTTTTTACGTTATTATTACCCTTTACAGTATCCATGGTCCATGGTCACGGGCAGACTGAATCAATAGGTATATACCTATCTAAGTAGGTATAACGCGATAAAATCCGTAAATAGGAATTTCATTTCAATCTCTATCTAATGCGTAGGTAAGTGTCAGAAATGTATACATAGGTATTTATAATACTTATACATATAAGAAACACCCAGCCAAACACAAACACTTATGATCATCACATAAATATTTTGGTATAAATATCGTGGTCAGCAGTCCCACGATAGAACCAGTAAGTACCTACCATACCGAAGTACTTAAATATGTCTTGATTATTTAGGTAATATAGGAAGCCAGGTAGATAATAGATATGATAATCGTTAGTAGTCAGGAACCCAAAAAGCCCTAAAACCGGCTTTTAATATTGGGTTACGAAGTCTGATGGCAGTCGCTTCGTGTAAAATATTGATATTCAGCCGCATCTGGTTAGACTGGAAGCCGACCACAACTTAGTTCATAAAAGAATCGGAGGATGACGATTCAAGTATAATTTTGTTTAATAAGTTAAGTAATATGAAATAATGGTTTTTATATTTACCTTGTGTCCGCCGCCGTTGCAGCCCGCATCGCTTTCTCCCCGGCTCGGCTATATTTCAGCACCTTATCTAACGGGGAATACTCCCCTTCCTCGCCTGTAACTTCATCATCGACAGATGTTGCTAATGATGAGTGCGTTGCGCACGCGCCGCCGCCGGCCGCACTTTTTCTATCAACTATTAATGGCTGTATCACTGGCTCCAATGTGCAGATAAGCGGGTGTTAAGAGATAATAGTGTCCTAATTATACGTTGTCTCCAATTGTTAATGTTTGTTTCTGATGGTGAAAACTTGTATCGATTTAATTTGCTGACGTCACGTTGCCGTCAGCTTTATATGGCTGATACTACAAAATATGTAAAAAAATGCATGATGACAGAAAAACTTTTTTATGTGCTAGATCTAACCACTACGGTAAACTAAACTGAACCGAAAGGTAGAATGACGAAAAATGCGTTTTTGTCAAGGGTGAAGCCGAAGATTTCATGGAAAAAAAGAAAAATGGTAGGTACTTAAATCTGGAATCTATCAAATTGGATAGATTCCAGATTTACCTACAATTTATCTTTTTTTTTAATGCCACTTGCAACGATATTGATAAACGTTAAAATCAGAGCGCTTTCTAGAAATTAATTCGGATTTTGAATATAATTAACTGGACCCGACCGAAATTACTTATTTGGTTTTCTATATATGTACCTATATTAAAAAACAGCTTCCGTTTGTTTGTGTCCGCAGAACTCGAAACTAATATATAGATGGACTTATTTTTTTTACTGAACATTGCATTACTGGCAAAAAGTATATAAAAAAATTTGAAATAAAATTTATATAGTGGATATAGATTGAGCCACTTCTACCTGTGCAGGTGTAAGTATTTAGTCTAGCTGAGCTACGAACCAGTTGACATTGACATCAGGAACTACGTCAAATGACTCACTCCATATGTATGAGTTTCATTTAAGTTAAACATAGGTACCTACTGGAAATTGTGAAATAGCTTAGCTAGATAGCAGCACCGGCTTAGGTTAGCATTAGCAATATCTAATATATCGACAAAGGCAACTTTTAATTACCTATCGTTTTTATTAATTGCCTAATCGTTATTTTATTACGGGCATTAATAACATGAGTAGTTTATCTTCTTCCTGGATACATAATTAAGAAATCTAGATCGTTTCGTTTTTAAATAAAACCCATGTAAATAAATAATATTTCTAATAGTCAGGACGATAGGTAAGTAGATATGTCTACTAAGAGTTTCACGATTTCAAATAAGTATTAAGTAGTTATTTTAGTAGACGCGGCAATCCTTTATGAGCTTTCAGAAGAAAACAGCTAGCTATTTAGATGTTGCGGTCGCCTGAACCATGCACCTAAAAGATTTAATTCCTCAATTTCATTATTAGCCCCAAATTCCAACATTTAATTTTAGTTGCGCAAATTTTAGAACATTAACACATTGTGGGTTTAACAATTACCTACCTACTAGATAATGATACCTACTTATGTAAGTAACCTAGGTGCCGTAAGAACCATGTGTTAGAATGTTAAAATTTGCGAGAGAGCAGATACAAATTGTTTTTTGTGGGCTAAGCGAGTACCGTAATAGTCTTAATAAAAATGTTAACAAATTGATCGAACACTTCGCCGTCGCGTCGTATAGTCGCAGCGTGTGAAGTCTACAAGTTGCGAAGAGACGTTGCGGTATTTTGCACATGTTATACTGTGTGCTTTTTGTGGCCGGTAAAAAGCATCGCGAGCATGTGTGGAGTGCGTGCAGGTGCGGGCCCTCGGGCGGCGGCGGCGGCGGCGGAGGCCACTTGAGTCCACATGGCGCTGGGAACTCCGCACACCGTTACTCCGCCACTTCGAGAGGCTCGTGATCTATGGTGACGGCGCATAGATTTTAACTTTTTATGCACTTGTTCCCCACTTGATAAGTAGAACAGTTATAGAGACGGTTTATGCGACCGAAAGCTTGTCCTCATCACAAATCTACACAATACAATTAAATTTTTGCAAATACTGACTTGAGTTTAATAGATACTAGGTATATTAATTATGTATAAACTCATTCTTTAGCATTTGTATAAACATCATAATCAATACCTACCTACATAAAACGAACACTCCCACTGCTAGTACCTGTAGTCTGTAGTCCACCACACTAGCCTAGTGCACATTGACTAGCTATACTTACTTTGAGATATAGATAATCTCTCAGATATGCCGCTTTCGTTACTATGTTTTTCTTCATCATTTTAGCTAGTCTTCATTAGATATTTATAAGTTATCTATATAAACAGTGTTAATGGCTTGTCAGTCGTTCTGATTAATAAATAAATATTAAATCGCACATGATTTCGAAAAGACAGCGGTGTGTGCCTTGCAGTGAAACTTGAGACCTGAGACATGGTAGACCATGGCCATATCATCGCAAACATGTTCAATAATTTATTTATAAAGTCAAATGTTAAGGAGGTAGGTAATCTCGTTCATTATAATTAATAGGTATTTATGTTAATGACGATATTACACATTTTATATTAAGATCTCTTAGCGTTCGACACTCAAGGCTGAGCTCGCTAGGATGTAGTCTGTTCAGCCGAGCTGCTTCAAACAGATCGAAACAATAACGCATTAGAGTATAAATTACTTAGAGATACATCAAACACAAATAGACGAATGCATTCACAGATACACAATAAATAAACCAGATGTACGGTGTACTACAGTGTGCGGGACGAGCGCGGGACGGGCGCGGGACGAGCGGCTAGCAGCCACGTAATGAACATTGATTGATTATCGAGTGTGATGGTGCGGCGCGGGTGCGGGGCGGGTGCGTGCCGGCGGCGGCGCGGCGGCCGTGGCGCCAGACGACTCAAGTGCTTCTATAAGCGTGCAGCGGTGCTGTTAGCCTAGGTCGGACATCAACCAGATCTCTAACTGATCTCAAAGCGACGCTCCAGATTCATATGATATGCAGATAGATGTAGTTACGAATAGGGTTGTCAAGTTAGATACCAATCTAACATATCAGTTAAGTATATCTTGCGGTCGTCACGACTTCAGCAAAACAAGAAAGTACCTATTATATGATAAATGCATAGCGACATTCATTTGCAATGTAACCGAACTATTCCAGCGCGGTTACATGTGCCCCTGCGTTTGTGTTTCGAGTGTTTGTTTTATGGAAAGTGATAGATGGAATCAGGCTGAAGATCAGCCCTAGATAGAGAGGTTAATGTTTGTGTACAGTTTCATCTGGGCTGCGAATGGCTCCGTATCATAATATCTGGTGCCTCTGCACCTATCATAATAATATGATATGGTAACATTGTAAGTTTTACGATATAGGTTCACCAGTAGGTCAAGTTATAGTCTTCAGTTACGATAGAAATCTAGAAAACAATAAGTTTTCAGTAGGTGTACCTAGGTATGTCACGTGTAACTTTGCAATTGAAGTTTTTCGTTATATACCTAAGCAGAAAATTAAATGTAGATACGTACTAGTAGGTAGTTGTTAGATGGATTAATCGTTTGCGATAAAAGACTTATCCACCTACTTAATAATATGTTATCGTGGCCTGTCATAATAAAGTTTTAGTCTTGCTCGAACTTAATACTATTGTCCTACACCTACCTAAATCAAATGACACGACTTACTTTACAGTTAGTTCAATGTCGAACGATGCCACCTTTACCTACTAACTATCTACCCGCGGTCGAATTTTTCCTTAGCTAAATATATAACTTTAAAATCTGAGCACGGAAAATGCCAAAAAAAAAAAACATGTGTGTACCTACATACAAGAGCATGCAAAATATTACTTATACTATTTGAGTTTTAGTTCAGTCATGTTAATTTAGCCGTAAAAAACCCCTACAAATATTTTCGTGAAGATACATTATACAGGTATACACCTAAACCTTTGAATTTAGGTAATATTTAGGTCTTAAATAAAATATTGAGAGCATAGATACCTACACTAGATACCGTTCTCACACCGCAATACATAAAGTTTTTTTTTTCTATAATAAGAATTTGCCCCACTAGGATTTTCTCCTGTATCGTGGGTGCGTTCACAAACACAAACTTTCACATGCACAAACACCCAGACCCGGAACAACTACATGTAGGTCACACAAATAGTTGTTCCGTGTGGGGATCGAACCCACAACCCGTGGCGCAGAAGCCGATAGCTCAGCCGCTACGCCAAACGTTTCGTCAAAGTTGTGCATTGAATTATTTTTTTCACACATACTTATCTAATTAAATGCTTTATAATCTAGAAAACTTTGCAAGCTTGATTTTTATTAACTATTTTTTTTATTTAGAAAGATAAGATTGTTGTTATATACTTATCTAATATTTATTATTAGGTAGGTACAGGCAGCTTAAAAATCAGATAATCTGCTACTTATTTGTAAGTAGATAGGACTTAGTATGTAGGTACCTACAACACATGACATATATATTAATGGTGTACAGCACACCAAGGACTGCGCATGCGCAGTATCGAAATAGTTCAGCTATCTGCACCGTGGTGACCTTTGTAAATAGATGTAGATACTCCATAATGTAATAAATTTATCATTACATTGGACTCATCTAGAAATACTTTCTACATCACTACGACTCAGGAAGATATAGTTACAGCTACCTCATCGATTATTTTGATCTCCACGAAAATGTAATTAGTTAATTTATACCAGGTGTTTTAGATTATTAAGTAAGTTATGTACATAATATTTACCTATCATCATTATCGTCAACCCTTATACTGGGTCACTGCCGGGCATGGATCTCCTCTCAGAATCAGAGTCGTCAGAGGGAGCCACGCTGGCCTAATGCGGGTCGAAGACTTCACACGCCGTCGAGAACATCACACAGGCATGCAGGTTTCCTCACAATGATTTCCTTCATTGACGAGTGATAAAATTAATTCTTAAAACGCATGATTTGATTTCGAAAAGTTCGAGGTCGAATCCAAGACCCGTGGCTTGGATTTGAACCTCGAACTAAAGACCTTTGACTTGGCAATCCAATAGTCATATCACTAGGCTGTCACTGATTTTATTACCGTTAAATAAACAACTTTTACTGTAACAACAACAACGAAATTGCGGAAACTACCTACTACTTACTATTATTATACTATGAAAAAGGTACTCACAGAAAACCGGCGTGAAATAACGTTTTCGTTGTGTTTCGTCGAGTGAGTGAGGATACCGGAGGCCCAAACCCCTTAAAAGGGCGGCAACGCACCTGAAACTCCTCTGGTGTTGCGGGTGTCCATGGGCGGCTGTAATCGCTTACCATCAGGTGATCCGTTTGCTCGTTTACCCACCCTATCACATAAAAAAAAAAAAAAAAAAAATGGTACCAGATACCTATATCACACTTTCATTCATGTCACGAATATTTTGCAGCAGTTAAAACCACGTGGTGGCGTCAACCAATCTGGTGCCATCGGATAACAAAGTAATCAAAGACTCACTTTAGTAACTTTCAATTACTTATAATTGTTTTGACAATAGGTATAGTTAGTTGATATATTTATTAAGAAAAAAAAACTATATAGATATAAATGTCATTTGCTTTCGCTTTCGCTATAGGGTACCTATAAACTTTATAGAGCATCTCGTAAAACTAGTGTAACACATTAGTTTTCACTAACGACACCACTTTTCATACAAAAGTGCCCAACTAAGTGGCCCATAAAGTGATCTACCTGAGCTAAATTACAGGTAATGATTGCTTAACTGATTTACTAGCTGTGGACGTTTACGAGGTGGCAGTCCGCGCTAGACAACGGGACCGCGGACAGTTGAGTGTAGCACCGCCGTAATTACTTAGAAGGCCGGCGGCGGCGGCGTGGACCCGCCCCGGCCGCCTGCGCCTGCGCCGCCCTCCGCCCGGACCGCGGTGCGGTCAGACTACGGGAAATTACAATATAAATTCGATGCATAATTTTTCAGAGTCGGCTATAAATCGACGCGAATATAGCGCGCGGCCGTCCGTCCGTCCAGACGCTAATGTACCGCGTAAATCAGCCGCCGAGCTGGCCAACGTACTGCATCACACTTTATATCAAAGTGGACCTTCCTGCGATGATACAAGGTGGATTATTCCTATGGGGCCAGCGATATAATTAGTTTAGCAAGAAACATTCGTAACAACGTACAAGGGCAATGGCTCTAGCGGAGGTTGTGTGTATCTATGATGAACATCGCAGGACGATGTTAAAGGGATAATTATACGCTAATGAATACAGGAGCCGGCAGATAAGATCGGCGCGCGACCGACGCGACCTAAACCTTTTATAGGTTTCTTTGTCATTGTAACATGACATCTGCTATCCGCTAAATATAAATAAGCGATATCGTACAAAACTTTTATGAAATACATTTTATATGTAGGTATCTATTAGGTATATATTGTGAAGGAAATATTGTTGATTTTAATTATTAGAGCGACTACTGGTGTTTGTTGGAAACATTCACAGCGAGTGTGAAAAGTTGAAAGTTTGCGAGCAAAACGTGTCGATAAGTACCTAGGTACTTATCTCTTCATACCAAGTGAAGGTTGCTGGGGAAAATATATCATTATTGAGACTATTTAAATATTTAATGACTTTCGATGTACCAAACTACTTACTTACACACAATTTCACAACATGGTTAATACCTAATTAATTGTCTCCACTCTTTATAAAATTGTATCTGCCTCAAACAAAACATGATTCAAACAATCAATGTCAGCAGATTAGCTTGTAGGTACCTACTTACGTTATTTATATTCGCACTTAAATACCTTATCTATTTATAGACATCTCAGTGCACTTAAATTAAGCAAAAGTTTGGAAGCTGTTAAGTTCGGTGATTGAGGATTTAGGTGTTAAATCACGTCGCATTCCTGTAACCCTCCCGTGACACGTGTATAGTAATAACGCTCAAGTCAGCGTTGTTAGGAGCGGGTTAATGTGCGTCCTCACAAGACGACTGCGTGCCACGAGGCGCGCGACGCATGCGCAGCGCGCCAGGAATGTGGCGGCGAGGCACGAGGCGCGAGGCGCGAGGCGCGAGGGTGCGCGCTACACAATTTACCGACACGTCACCTGTACTCAGGCTGTATAGGTGATCGTCAGTATAGCCCCTTTACTTACCTATGTTACGTTACTTTTCGAACGCAATCATATTTTTCTTAAAGATATGCGTGGGTTCAGATTCCTTTAAATTCCGCGTAAATCAAGTGTAATGCAGAAATTGTGTAAGTAGAGGTAGTTTATACCTCATGTGCTCACTAAATGTGATAGGAATTTGCGCGACATTGTGGTGGGCGTCCGCGTCGGTGGTGCCTCAGCAGCGTCGTGTACGCACAGTTTATGTTACCCGTGCGGTCGCCCGCTACATGGCAGCTACAACTGAGTGAGCGGATTGAGACATAAATATGGTTTAACACTCGAATTCCTGCGTACTTTGTAAATTCATTCAATTCAATCTTTGTAAAAACATCAAAAAATCCTTTGAAAATATTACTTCAACACTAGCGAGCATAACGACCATTTTTATACAAGACAAAATGTAGAGCCAGAGACAAGAGCTATACAGGTTGTAAAGTGTGTGTTGGTATGCACTCGAACACGTTATCTGACGCAAATAGTAATACTTACCAATATTGAGGTAAGGCGGAGTGGTTGTGTATGGTGCGCCTAATTGCCAGCGACCGCTATAAATTGCGCAGGAGTGGATCCCGCCGCGTCGCGCCGCGCGCCGCTGTTCGATCGCGCATAAATCTGCGCTCATGCGCTGGCGGGGCTAATGCAACCCGAGCCGACATATGTGACGACGGCGACGCTCGAAATATCACAACTCGTTAATTACTAGCAATTTGTCATAAGGGAACTCGAGAACGATATATGAGGCGGGCCTCGGATTTTATGTGAAAAAATTATGGAATTCAAATAATATCAATTAGGTACCTAGTACAAAATACGACATTCATCATCATCTCCATGCTGTGTCTCAAGTAAGATAGGTAATTCTGTGTGTTTGTTACATTTCACGCCTAAACCGTTAAACCAATTTGAATGAATTTACGAATGCTTTGGGATGCGAGTGGAACCGCGGGTAACAGATAGTTGTAAACTAATATTCGTAGGTAAGATGCACTGTCACTGACGTAGCTACCGTCTAGATATACTATTACTAGCTGACCCCGCAAACGTTGTTTTGCCATAAAAAAAAAAATTAGGGGTATGAAAAATAGATGTTGGCCTATTCTCAGACCTCCCCGATAAGCACAAAAAATTTCATCAAAATCGGTCAAGCCGTTTCGGAGGAGTATGGCAACGAAAACTGTGACACGAGAATTTCATATATTAGATTTATGTTTTAAAATCAAAGAAAGAGTTCCTACTCTTTGCCATTGGCCCTCTCGCTGGCTCGATCAGTAACCCAAAGAAGTTTTGGCTACTGTCATCAAAAAACGTACCTAGGTAATAAGTAGGTACCTAGTTATTTACTGAATTATATTTATTTTAATTTTAAGTAAATATTAAAGTGAATCCTTAAATTATTTAAAGCCTCCATATCGACGGCGATACCTAGATATTCCAATACCGCGTAAGTAACACTGCTGTAGGGCCTAATTTCCAATGTTATTTAATACAAAGTTAGGCCTTATAGCAAAGTGTTACTTACGCGGTATTGGAGTATCGCCGACGATATACAAAATTCACACCTGTGCAACATAATCCGATAGCATTTGTTACGACGAGTGCGCCACATAAACTGATAAATTATGATCCAACCAAGATGCGCCCGCGCCGCGCCACCACTCTAACCCGCTGAAACCGGCTACACCAATAATAATTGTAAACAGAAATGAAAAGGTTACACAAGAGTGATTGCCCCCCGAACTCGAATAAATTGAATAATGACACATGACATACGCATACCGTAAGTTTTATATCCAAAAGCTTTTTAACACTCTCACTGTGTAATCTTAATGTACTTACCTCTAGTAATATTAATCTGTGAAACTGCAAATATTCGTTAGATTGGAATTTCTTTTATTCGTTACTTCTTTCACTTGTTGAGCATCAGTCAACTGTATAGTGAAACTTATCTATCGGTGACGTCATGCGTCGCCTCTCGTCACCAGCCGGTGGTTATTCATGACCATATTACTCCCTCACAGTTGGCCCTTTGGTCAGTACCTTACTATTTTTATTTCGTCCTGTGAGTATTTACACGAGTCGGTTATCGCACAATGTATGGAGATGGCCTTCTGTCCATGTTTATAGAGCGTTACAATAAAGTGTGCAACGGACGGCGCCGGCGCCGCGCCCTCTACATGCAAAACCCATCGCCACCCCGGCCTTATGATGTTAGAGCGCGCTAAAAATGCGCAGATATGTATTCCACTTTATGTAACGGACGACATTCAGCGAGCCGCGTACGACGCACGTAGGCGTAGATACTAATAATATCTACCACTTGTAATAACCCAGGGTAAACAACACAGCGCAACTGCACCGTAATAAATACCTAAACCAATGATAGCCTAGTGATAGTCCTGCCAAGTCATAGGTCTCCGGTTCGAATCCAAAGCTTCTCTGACTTTTCGAAATCATATGCATATTATTAATAGGAAAACTGCATGCCTGAGAGATTTTATCGACAGTGTGTGAAGTCTTCCAACCCGAATTAAGCCAGCGTGGTGGATCATAACCTAACCCCTATCATTTTCAAAGGAGACCGTGCCCAGAAATGGAGCAGTTAATAAGTTGATATCAAACATAGTAAAGGACCTAAGGCATACTTCTCAAATAGTTTATTACCATTTTGAACCATTTAACCGTATTTACCTTTTAATCATATCAGTAGGAATTTCCCTGTGTCCATATTTCGGTATGTTCAAATATGGACTGCAGGATATAATAATAGATATAATATTGATTGATATGCTACTCTCGGATGCCCAGCACGGTTTTCGCCCAGGTCGCTCCGTAAACACAAACCTACTGATTCACACAGACTATGTATCCAGCGGTTTGGATATCGGTAGGCAGGTCGATGTCCTCTATTTTGACTTTCGTAAAGCGTTCGACAAAGTCGATAACGATATACTCCTGTCAAAGCTAGGAGCCATGGGATTCTCGTCTAGTTACCTAAGTTTTTCTCTGACTACCTACGGGATCGCAAACAGTTCGTCAGACATGGCTACTTTGAGTCCAAACCATATATCACCCGCTCTGGTGTGAGTCAGGGATCCGTGTTAGGGCCGCTCTTATTTCTGATTATGATCAACGACCTTGTCAATAAGGTTATGTTTGCAAAGTGCTTGCTATATGCTGACGACCTTAAACTGGTGGCTCACATCAGAACGAGTGAGGACTGCATACTCCTCCAAAGGGATATAAATGCTATTTACGAGTGGAGTTTAGTAAATAAACTGTTTTTTAACACAAGCAAGTGCTACGTCATGACATTCGGTCGGGGATTACGACCAATCTCTTATGTCTACAGCTTAGGTGGTGAAAAAATAACTCGAGTCACCAATGTAAGGGACTTGGGAGTGACCTTCGACCGTTGTCTAACATTCAGAGATCACATTTCCATTCTTGCGAAAGAGTCCTTCAGGCGCCTAGGATTTGTTTTACGAAACGCTCGTGATTTTCACAACCCGTATGTTATAACATTACTGTATACCACCTTAGTTCGTAGTAAGCTGGAGACTATTAGCTGTGTCTGGCATCCCTATACCGCGGCTCAAACACTAATGCTCGAGAAAGTGCAGAAGACTTTTCTGAGGTATCTGTTTAAAAGAACATACGGTTTCTACCCCTACATGTACCCTACCAACTACATCCTAGGGACTCTGGGTTTCAATTCATTGGAGGTAAGAAGAGGCCGCGATCAGCTCGCGGTAGCCTGTAAGACCTTTAACGGTCGTATCGACTGCTCCGAGCTCCATGACCTTTTCTGTCGACTATTTGTGCCCGACAAATACATCAGTCGCCGGCAAAGTCGTCGGCACAATCTGTTCGCGCTGCTGCCTTGTAGAACTGTCGCCAGATCTGAGTCGCCGATATGTCGCACTTTAAGGATGCTCAATGCCCTCTTGACGGCCAACTCTGAATGCGATGTGTTTGCGGACAAATGGAGTAAAATAATGAGAGTATGTTTGATGTTCTGTGAGAAACAGTACGCGAGGGTGTCCACTGATCCATGTTAGTACGTAGCGAATAATTGTCTGTTATAGAAAATTGGCTACATTGTATAGTTTTTGTATATATTGTGTTTCTTTCTAAGTTAATTAATGTAATTGGTGTTGTTGTACTGTGTTAATTAACTATAAATAAATAAATAAATAAATAAATAAATATGCATAGGGATAAATTAATTCATATTTTGTAACCAGGAGTTAGTTCTCTTTTACTGACTGATGTCATTACCTTATATTAGACAAAAAAGATCTTGAAAATAGGTACCTAGTAGGTAGGTGAATCGTGATGGAGCATGTGCCACCATGTCCCGGGGTCGATGTGAATGAAAATGGTATTAGTCATAATTTATCTACAATAATATTAAAGTGACGCTAATATTATTAGTTAGGTAAGCATTTCCAAACTTTTATCTTTGTTAGTCAATTTATATTTATAACTTGCCATATCTAATATATTTTCCGCGTACTCCTGTGCGGTGATAGTTCGCGGCACGTATTTAATGTGTTCACCTTAATTTGAACGTAATCATTAATTAAAAGCAATTGTCATTACTGACACAGTTTTGTCGCAACGATA
Organism: Acronicta alni; assembly: GCA_964056405.1. Taxonomy (NCBI): domain Eukaryota; kingdom Metazoa; phylum Arthropoda; class Insecta; order Lepidoptera; family Noctuidae; genus Acronicta; species Acronicta alni. Next base: position 18,470,859 of record OZ043915.1, on the reverse strand, counting down.
GTGTTTCTAAAGCGATATTAGGTAACGGAGTCACTGTGGCAAGACCATCAGACAACGTTATAATTTACCGCTAAAGTTAATTTTTTAACACTCTTATTATATTCTAATAAGGTGTATAGTCCTGTGGTACGTGTGTAAATGACAGGTAAGTGTCGGTGTGAATAGATACGTGTCGTATCTTTTGTTGCGCGTGCGCGGTTGCACTGTAGATAGAGGCGCGGTAATCGTGCACCGTGTGTATCAAACAACGTGGTATCGCCTCACCTACACAGACACAATGACACACGTATAACTGATGGATCAGTCTAGATTTGTCAACAATGACTACATTTGTTCTTATCTGTAAATATTACTTAAACCCATCTTCAATTCCAGACATCGGTAGTGTAGTGGAGCTGTCATCTGAGAATTACCCTTACCTTAACTACAGTTTCAAGTTGAAGGGCAGAGGTCAGTTAATTTGTTTGCACGTTTGGCGTAACGGTTAAGGTGGTCGCCTCGCTGCTACAGTTGCGCCGGGTGTCGTGGGTTCAATTCGCACCCGACACAAATCGTTGTGAGATATTTGTTTCGAATGTGAGTGTGTTTTGGCTAGAACACTCACGAAAAATTTTCGGCAGCAGTACAAGTGCACACATCTCCAAATTCATACTCAATAACAGAAGGTACAAAGCCCGAGCTGTCATAATGCCTTTACAGGGCATTTGCAACGAACGACATGCTCTATAAAATGAAGCTGGCTTTGAATAACGATTGTAGAGCTTGTGGTGAATGTAAGGAAACAGTGCAGCACATCTTGTGTGATTGTGACGTCCTGGCCACGAAATGGATGAGTCATCATGGGATACCCAAAGCCGGAAGACTACAGGTTCCTACTTCTTAGTGGGTTAGCCGCCTTCATGAACCACATCTTTGAAGAGTAAGGAATGCATGGTGCATTCCTTACTGCAAGTCCTGGGGTCAACACAACAGATCACATTTGGTCTAAGTGTTACTGTCTATGCCAGCCCCCACAGTTAAGATTAAGTGTTTTGTGTCCATTATTTGTATGTTTGTGAAATCCCCTTTCGTAGATAAGGAGGATCCAAAATAGATAAAAGAGTACTCTTTAACATTATTAAATAAAGATCTTTAACCGTATTTATACCTATTTACTTAACTGTTAGTAAGATATAGTGCATATAGTATAACAAATACCTACTCATGAGAATACCAGAGTGTCTGTAGTACAACTGTTTACTAATTGTTGTTGTCATTGCGGTGAGTCGGTGAAATTATAGTAAACTGCACATTTACCTCTTGTGAGTTATCCGCCATGCTTGTAGCGCCTGCGCAGGGAAGCACGGACTTAGATAGACCTAAGTTTGTGGTGTTTTCATTAATGTGTCGATTATTTTAGTTTTTTTTTTTATTTAAAGGTCATAGAGCAGGTTAATTTCTCTTCCCTAATTATTTTGTAACAGTTGACTTGTTACTTCTGGATATATAAGTACCTACTTAGATGTAGTTAGGTACTAGGTATACCTACCTAATTATATTGCCAAATTACAGTTTGGTGTACCTTAACTTTACCTACATCTCATTATAGGCAACAACGACTTAAGCAATTCAAACAAAAAACAATGCTTCATTCAATAATTGATTCTATTAAATTACTTTTTTTAACAGAACCGACCAAAACGAAAACTGTAATGCGAAAAATAAAACACTCTTAATAACTTATTTTGAATCGGCGCAAAACAAACTTCAAAATATTAATAAATTTAAATACAATATTACTTTTTTGTGGTTAAAATCTCCTTAGGACTTGACGACTTGCTAAATGAGCATGTAATGAGCTAGCCTAGTTAACTTAGTAGTCGTAAGCGCTACTGCAACAGCTCCGTGCTTCGTGCCTGCCTTCGTAGGCAAAGTTTACATTCCAGCAAGTCGTTTACCACAGTAATTATTAATTTGTGAACACCTTGAAACTATAAACAAATTTTCGTTGGCTAAAAATGACACACATTACTCAACGTAATACTTAACTACCAATTTCAATTGATCAATGAATTAAATCATGATTTTTTGTTCGTCATAACAGGTATATTCGTGTAATGCGCGGTCGCTGAGCGCCTCAGCAGCTCCTGCGAGGATGTTCGGCGGCAGCGGCGGCGTAGGCGGCGGTTACAACGGCGGCGGCGGCGACTGCGCCGACGGCTACGGGCTGGGCTACGTGGCGGGCAGCGGCCGCCTGCAGCAGTACGCCGCGCACTTCGCGCCGCACCAGAACGTCTGGCACCACCACCACCCCACGCACCACGACACTTACGGTGAGATACTACTCAACCCTTGGTATTCTATCGATACTTGTCTTAAAGTGGTTGCTTTCACACGCAACCACCGCACTTAGAGGATCAAAAATATCACTTTTTAGCGAACTATTTAGGATCGTATTGTCAGTCGATAGTCGTTGTATTGACACAAATTAGAAAAGATTACGTCAATTTAACTATAAAACGATGATTGTTGTTACAAAGAATCAATGATTCACGGCAGTCACTTGCAGTGAGCTTGAGTACAATTTCAATAAAGCTTTAACAAAACCTCTACTTAGTTAATTAATACTAACATAGTGAGTGATGTATCGATAAGCACACGCTCTATAAATAACTGTTTGTAAACTATGATGAGTCACTTTAGTTATTGTATTATTAATTTATTATCGACGGCAGATATCAGAGCAATTCGCACGGAGCTGCGCGGGCGCGGGCTGTCTGTGCTATGATAGCCAGGGGGCCGTATCACACGCAAACGATATTTTTATACTAAATTGTCGCCACGTTGATATCAATATGTTTTGTATGACTATCCTCTGATCGACTGATACTTTAATGAAACGTGTATTAGAAGAACAGTAGTTTAAGTAAATCTTATGGAATGACGATGAACCTTAGCGTGGTACAGTATAGTGGTCAAACTTAGTTCAATATCACTTTGATCAAAGAAATTGTATGATATTTGATGACTTCTGACTACGTCAAAGATTTTTTTATCGCGGAATATTAAAATAGCTAGTCACTATTATAGTAGTTAACGAGTAGTTATCTGTGATAGATTTGATCAAATTCAATATGAAGTTACACAAATTATAGGTCACATAACCAGGAGGTTAATAAGCAATACCGACACGCTAGTAGCTCTGGCGATTTCAATTACTTCCTTTTTCCATATGTACCTTCTTATTCAATTTAAGAGCTTAGCTCTTGTCGGTGGAGCAATCGCCACTGTTCTCTATCTTCAGCTTTCCGTTTTACCTCTTGATACGACTCGATCCCCACTCTTTTCCTTTTCCATTTCCTTCACTTGTTCTAAAAAAAACTTCGTCTAGGTCTTCTCCTTCCTCGTTTTCCTTCAATTTTACCTTCTAGTACCTATCATTCTAAAGTAGTCGTCGTGTCGTATCAAGTGGCCAAACATCTTTCCTCTCCTTTTCTCTACGGTTCTTAATAACTGTCCATCCAACTGATCTTCTCCATCCTCCTCCAGCACCACATTTCAAATGCCTCTAACCTTTCTCTGTCCCTTTGGGTCATAGTCCAAGTTTCACAGCCATACAATGCTATGCTCCAGATATACCTAGGTCTTTATCATTAGTTTTTTATAATGGTTTTTATTTTGGCAGTAAATGAATGTTTTTTCCTGTTAAATGTTTGTTTGGCTATTGCAATGTACCTACTTACAAAATATTAGAGACGCGCTAGGCTCTAGCGTCTATCACTTATTGAACTCGTGGGTAGCACGTTTACAAGGGTAGTCATCAATTAGTCACTGTTATTTAAACTGACAACTATAGTAAACAATCTGAATGAACGTCGGTATGAGGTAAAAGAACTTTAAATATTTATACCATAAAAGGATTAAAAAATCACCTGCACCAAATTGTGAATGAATGTAAGGGGAAAACGATACCTACGAGTTTATGACTGAGAATAATCAAAGTCTAATGTAGAGACAAAATACACGTAAACTTTCATCTCTCGCTGTATCAGGCAAATGTTAGTAGGTACTACACACATTCATATCACTCTATCAAAACTACTTACTACATAGTTACAAATCTTCATTTACCATAGGTACTAGCATTAAAGGAAAAAAGGCAACAACAAACACTACCAAGAATTATTATCAACATAATATTAACCATAACTGAAATTCTATTATTAACGACAATAATTAAATAGCGAGCGATTGACGCGTGAGGATAATGTGCTGTAAGATGGGGTTTACCCGACTACAGAAGTACTCGCCGCGGCACATAGTCATCCAGCTAGGGGACCGGGAGAATACATTATTGGTGTTCACAAAAGGGGGTCAAAGGAGGTTAGTGAATTTAAGTGATGACGATGATTCTTGACATAAAAACATTTGTGGCCTATTTTTAATAGACAGGTAAAATGTTGAAACATTTTGACAGGAGTAGGTAATTAGGTAGGTATTACCGAAGACTTTTACCCGTAGACAGAGGTAGTTTCCTCTGTCTACGCTTTTACCAGTAGTTTAATGAGCAATTGACATCTGATAGGTACCTATGTGAAAAAATTGGTTGGTTTAAATGGTATGAGGAACACACAGCAAAAGCTTTTCCACTTTGCTGCATAAATGGAGTTTGTTAGTTCGACTTTATCTTTTTTTGTATAGTTTTACGATGTTGTTCCCGATTATGAACCGATTTCTACTTTTTGTATGTACTGATAGAATATACTTTTACCATCATTTCTGGAGATAGACCAAAAACTGATTAAAGTCGGTTTTCTTTTCTTAAAAAAATATTATCTTATACATTATAAATCAGTTTCTTACATAAAGACAACTATCTGTATACGAAGTACTTACCGAATTAATAATGAACTAAATAATGACAGAGATAAAATTGTAATTACAAAGTATTTGATAACGGCGCATTGTCAGATACTAGTACTTCGGTTATCACTAATATATTTAACATAATTATTGTAACTCTGGTATCTTATCGTGGGTCCAGCCAAGGTTTTTGTAATAAATGATCTTTTCTACCTACCTACATACGCGTAGATATTTCGAATCAGATTTTAATTAGGTAGATTAAATCTTTGATTTACAATGTAACTAAATGCCTCATTGGTCTAGCGTCACTAAGGCGGCTGCTGAGGGTCGATTCCCAGGTCAGAAAGTGTTAAGTACCTACCTACTGGATTTTTCCATTAGTAGGTAGATAATTCTTTGTATTTCGAAGTAGGATGGAAATGTGTGTTTTACTTGTTGGCTACAAGGTTTATTGTCAGTTGCAGCTTTTACAATTTTGTTTTATAGGCTAAAGATTTTAGGATTGGTTATTTATTTAAATAGTTATTTTATTCATTGAGGTATCTCACTGCTAGGCACGGGCGTTCTCTCAGAATGAGAGGAATAGGCAGTTGCGCTTGACAAATTTCACATAGGTACCTACCATCCCTCAAGAACTTTGGAGTCATATTTGATCCTTCCTTCATTCACTACTCACTTGTGAGTGGGTAACTAAGCAGAGTCTATTAAAAAGTCTGCTATATTTGATTGGTGTCAGGTGTTGTGGCGCGTCGGCTCCCGGGCTCTCGGCCTAGCGGAGGAACTGCGTGCGTCGTACACAATCAGTGTTTGCGCGAAGCAACCGCAGTGATTCACTATCGAGCTCATTCCTACTCGATATGATTTTCCCTTCAGGAGGATAACTACTTGTTTTTGTTTGATCAGGACCAATCGTTTCGGTACCGTAAGGGACAAGTGGCAGCGACAGGGTCTTAGTTACAAACTTACAACTAATTATGTATACCTAATGCAAAGAAATATGTAACTCTATTCTAACTAGGTACGTACAACATTTTATTTTTTTAGTGTTATGCTCAGTGACTTCAACAGCCTATCCAATATCCAAATGTGGCTGAAGTAGCAATACCCAAAATGCTCACTCTCAGCTTAACCATGAAATAGAGGTACAGTTATATTTGAAGTGAATGTCTGGTTCCGGTAAATAATACGTAACTTATTTCAGGAAGCAAAATAATAAATGCTAACAAAATTCTACGTAGGTATGTATAGGTATTGCAATTTATCCCTATTGTGTTCCGTATTGACACTTCATAAAGAATCTAACAACAATTGCACAATAATTTGTGTCCTGCACATCTGTAATAAAGGCAACTATTTTAATAGACGGTTTGGGCTGACCTCTTCAAATATCAATCATGTCAGGTTTGTTGTGAAATTCTAGACCAAAGTTTCTGAATTGCACTGTCACATTACCATCAGAAGGCTGTTGTGAATCAGCGGCGATAAGCGCGTGCGGCGGTCGGCGCGCGCGCATGCCACGGTCAGTCCGAGCGTGACCTCTGACCGCGAGGGTCGCGCCGCTTACCTCTAAATTAACTACGACTACTGAATTACTAACTAATCAAGTGCGGATCTCTGGTTAACTGACACGACTATCTGATCGACTGGAAATGGACGCGATGCAGCTGCCCGCGAGTTGGTTGCAAAACATGGCGCTGCTTGCAGGTCCGTTATCGAATCGCTTTTATCTTTAACGTATTCAAACTTTACTAATGGCTGAATGGCAGCTAACTGATCGTACACTTGTCAATATTTACTTGTATGTCTAATTTGATAAAATAGAGCTATCCATACCTACAACAATATCTAGTATCGATACCTACCGAAACAATTTACACATAGTTATACATATTAAGGGATACCATGGGTACCATGATTGCTCTGTTTACTAAATTTCCGTACTTACTTACATTTTCATTGTTTTGATAATTTTGTTTCATATTTTGTAAGTCAGGCTGACTTTAGTGCTTGGAATAACTACGCCAAGTTGATGTTCACTGACTGGCTGAAGGCTGTGGAAGTGGAACACTGTGTGTCCTAGACATACTATATTACTGATAATTATAATAAATAAATAATCGCCAGTTACTCAAACAATTAACATAATGTTGCAATATTGTTATGTTGTTGTCAATTCGAGTAGGGTTGGAATCCTTATAAGAAATTGTGTCCAATATAATGCTGTCTATCACTATAACGTTAGTTCAATGCTTGGTGTTAATGTTAACGTATTGTGTTTGTGGCAGCGGGCGGCGGCGGCGTGAGCGGCGTGGGCGGCGTGGCGGGCGGCCTGTACTCACAGAACATGGTGATGGGCTCGTGGTGCGCGCCCTACGACGCGCTGCAGAGACCCACCGCCTACGGTAACATACCCTCACTCTGATACACCACGCACGAGCCCCTTCCTTCTGACAACTGGACCTGTACACAAATTTGCTTCAAAGTGTCATCGTAAATTCGTTTGTTGCGTTTTTTTTTTGCTCTAGTAGGTAATCGGGTAAAACTGTGATGCTAATAATTGAGAACAGTAGATTCATTAGTCTCATTAATTGATCTCTCCTATATCTTTTCAATTCAAGAGCTTTCATTGTCTACAGGTTCACTGTCAAGAATATTGTCTATTAACATTTATATTATCAGTGCTTACTTACTTGTCCACACCATAATTATGATAATTCTGCCTCTTTTTCTATATAATCTTCAAACAATTCTTGTAACATTTTTAAATCCATTCCTCATTATCTGATAATTTATAATACCTACGTATAATACGTAGACTTGTTCTTATAGGTGCTAATTCATTGTATTAACTAACACTGTTCATACATAGATATAATGTTTTATTGTATTCACCATGATATATTATCTCGTTTTTTATTGCTATTTAATAGGTAACCACGTCTAAAGCTTATGATAAGATGATGACCGTGATGATAAAACTGTGCACAATTAACTGTGACAGTGGAGTGTGTGAGACATATGTGTAGATAAAGAATTATAACAAACTAACTCATTATGACACTAGTATCTATCTATAACAATGAGCTAGAAACACTTATTGTTGGTTTACTTTACTGTATAAACCACGTGACATGTGGTGGTCAATAGGATAGGAACAGTAGTAATTTGAAAAATGTATGGATTAAAAAAATAGTGGACAGGTACTTATCTATCTATACTTACATATAAAACAGAGTCGCTGTCTGTCCCTCTGCACGCTGAGATCTTATTATAACTAGAAACCGATTTTAATGCGGTTTTCACTATAATTTAGATCATTTCTTCCGGAAGGATAGGTACATGCATATTATTAGTACTTACCAACATTAAACCCGTGCGGAGCCGGGGCTAGTCGCTCATTTGTAAATATAATTGCCAGAGGCGGAGTCCTACCATCTGTTAACATAATGGGACGACAGGATATAGTTAAGTTCTAGAGGATAAATATTTATAGTTATTGATAAATCGCTCTAACATAGAGCTGTTAAAAATAATAGATACATACCTACTCACTTACCTATTATATGAAAATATGCATCACTGTAGGTATATTCTGTGTACAGACACAGAATATACAGTGATGCATATTTTCTTATACTTTAGGAGTCTTTGAACAGTCAAAGACTCCTAAAGTATAAGAAAAGTAAGTAAGGCATCGCAAAATCGTAGCGTAGGTACCTATCCAAGATCAGCAATTCCTAAAGTGGGACATTCATCGGATTTCTTGGTTCCGCGTTGTTTAGATACTGTTATTATCTTAAATTACAGTAGGTACCTATCAATTATTAAATATAACTACCTAAGTACCTTGTGATGTTTATTACATTAACCTCACACATAGGCTATGTGCGAGGTTCTTATAAAATAAAAGAGAGAGAGAAGAAGAGAAAATTCTAAAGCCTTAAAAGTTTAGGAACTACCTACTTACCTAAGTATGCGGAACCAAAACTTTTCGTGAACGTTATCAAAGAATATATTTTATAGTGTTCACACATTCCCAATAAGGCTTTAATGTAGGTAGGTAGGTAGGCAGGTATACAAAGCAATTGTTGATTGAACGCGATCAGTTTGTGCATCATAGTTGACAATAACATGAGCAGCTGACGTCAGTCGCGGCTGATAGCGCGATGATTCATTAAAAACTCAGATGAGACAGTTTTAATTAAGTTGCTATAAAAATCATTTAGTTTTAACATTTTTTTTTTATGCTGAATCTCATATTATACATATATTATGTTCTCTAATAATCTTAAGACTTTGTTCTCAATTTCATAATACCTAACCCACAAAGCTTCGTCTAGGACGACTACTCGACCGTTATCGGTTATCGAGGTAGGTATAAGTTTCATGTTTTTATTAACAATAATAATACCCATAGCCACAGTATATTTATAATATGACGACCTCTGTGGTCTAGCGGTTCGAGTGCCTCATGGGGTCGTGGGTTCGATTCCCACAGGACTCAAATATTTGTGTGGATAAAACATGAGTATTTGTGTTTGTCTGGGTGTTTCATATGTATTATAAGTAAGTATTTACAAAAAAAAAAGTTAGTATATACATATACGTATTATATCCATTGTCTAGTAGGTACCCATAGTACAAGCTCTGCTTAGTTTGGGACTAGATGGTGTTGTGTAAAAAAAAATATATTTTAGGTTATATTTATGGAAAAATATCTAAGTAGGCATACAAATCACAATAGATACCCCCACTCGTTGTCCTTATTAACCCGAGATAAACCCCAAACAATAGTTTTATATTTATTGTTTGACAGTTGGGGAAATCTTTTCCAGTTTCCTCTTCGATGGGAAGGTATGTAGCAAGTCACGTAACATAGCTAGAACCTTATAAAGGAAATACCTACCTACATACTACCTACTGAATACCTCAAACAATATTTAAGTAGGTAGGTACTATTACAAGTCAATGAGTAGGTAGCTAAAATACATATAAAACAAATTCACTGTAATTATATCAGTTAGGTATTGCCTGAAATGCCATTTCAAATATTTTCACACAAAAGAGACATAGGTAAATAAATATTACGTACTTCGAGGAATTAAGTCATACTTACTAATAAACGCAGAATAATTTAATGCAAAGCGTTGGTACCTGTAGGTACAAAATGAGTACAAAATGGTACAGACGTGACAGCCTTCTCATTTGTGACACTCTGCCTCGAAGTGAAGAAAGTACCTACCAAATGATCATTTATTGTAATTAATTATTTTGGAGAGAAAGGAAACCCACTTCCAAAAATCAGTAGTGCATGTTCGGAGTGGGACTAGATGGTTAGATCCCAGCCAAAATATCTAACAACAGATAATATACTCGTACCTACCTAATCATATTATAATGAAATCGGTGTATACTTATATCTAATCTCTTCATAATATTATAAAACTAGAACACACATGTGAATATTCCATGAGCATAGGCTCATGCAACCAGATTAACTTCCGCACCAGAACAATTAAATAGGAATCATATTATATTATAAGCAAATGAATGTGTCACCAGTGTTTCACCCAATTACTTGCGTTCAATTAGTGTGGCATTCACAACAAATTAATGGATCGGGGTTAGCGCGCAGATATGAGGGCCGCCTTATCACCGGATAGTGATAATGCCGATATTCGCGGCTGAGCCTAATAACTGTACCTACCGTCTGTTCCTACCTACTCGGTGACAATTATTAGCGTTAGCGTGCGCCGCCGCGCCCGCCGGGTCAGTGGCGGCGGATACTGACATCGCTAGCAGAAACTTTAGTTCGTTGTCTCATATACGTAAGTACCGAGGTACCTACATAATATTCCTTTGATTTACTGAGTATATTAAAACTTAGTCTTCCATAAAAGAAATTCCTTGCTGGGGAAAACTAAGCAATTGTGTATCTAATGAGCACAACATAACACACCTGTTACAGTTTACGGTTTAGGCAGAGGTTTAGGTACTAATTGTACCTACACCCACAGTTTGCCCGTCTTTTAAGGCCCCATACAATAGGGACGACCTTATTGCCTATAACCGGGCACAAATCCAAACTGATCAAACAAATCCTATTGAGATTTCATAGAAAAAGCCAATAACACTGGTCGTCCTGGGAATTTGAGGAGCAGGACCTCTAGCGTAGCAGTCGTCTAATGACGCAGAGAGAGATCTAATGAGCCTCAAACCCTATCGTAACATGTGCCTATCTTAATATGATCCTATTTATAAAGTTTGAAGATATTATAATATAATTTGTCTGGAAAATAAAGGTATTCGAAGGCACATGGAATAAGATAACTAGGTAGGTACTTCTGGTGCGACTACCGTATAGAGAGCGTCCGCTTATAGCGCACGTCGTATCGCACAGCATCGCCACAAGTATTGTTATTGTTCCACCTTCTCGGAACACGCGATAATCAACATTGTTGATACAGCAGAGCTGCGGCTAACGCCTGCTCGTGTGACCCCGTAGGCTATGGGAACAGATAACATATTTGATGTTAAAATGGTTATCTTTTCCGGTGTAGGAAGTTGATTACTCTGACGTAAGTTTTTAAGCTTGATCATCCTCAGCTCGAGCATTCACATCGTTACACACTACCTACTTAACATACTAACATCTCATCCCATATTTGTGTCGTGTTCATTTAATTTAAGCGGTATTTAGGGGACAGACCTGGGTACGACAGGCTCCAGGTTGTGCAACATTGACATGAGCGTGCGAACAGATGGCGTGCTGGAGATGTACGAAGAAGGGCGCGAGTGCGTCAACTGCGGCGCCAACAACACGCCGCTGTGGCGCCGCGACGCCACGGGCCACTACCTGTGCAACGCGTGCGGCCTCTACCACAAGATCAACGGCGTGAACCGCCCGCTCGTGAAGCCGAGCAAGCGGCTGGTGAGTGCCCACACGACCATAGTAACGCGCTCTGTTTGCGAACAGGTGCCGACGCAGACCTACTCACCCGCTTCTATAAGGAGGGCACCGTGCAGAGATGGATGAGTGTGGAGGGCATGGCCAGGGGCATGAAGAAGGTGAGTCGGTGGCGTGTAGACTAGTGCATGCATCCTACCGCCCCGCGGCCGCCCCGCCGCGCGACGTCGCACGCACGCGGTTCCTATTAGATATCCTTACTTTTCGGGCTTTGGCGAGTGTTAGGAAACTACACGCTACCGCTCCCTACTTCAAGTAGATACCTACGCTGCTTTGTAGCACTCCGCTTGCACCGTTACAAATTGTACTTACCTAAACAATTTCACTCCCTAAATAGATCACCGCAACGATCCTATATTGACGATAGAATTAGATAAACAAAGCCGAGATAGCTAATCGATTGGTAATTGCATGTCTGTGAGGATAACGGCGGTGCGCCGGCGCAGCCGGTGTTACACCGTGACAACACGCGGTAACGACTCGCAGCGACTTTGCTTCACAAGTAGATAGCGCGTAGATAGCGCACATAGGGAGCCGCGGCCGCGCCTCGCGTTAACAACGCATATTGAACTTTATCGATTGGCAACAAGACTGTCGGGTAGATATCTTGGAGCGGCGCACACTGGCGCGCGGCAGATAGGGACAGGTGCGCCGGCCAATGAGCGGCGGCCCCGCCCGCGCCCGCGCACGCACACCTCCGACCATGCACTTCGTACTCGTAGTGCATGAGCATACTCTATGTTTTATCATGTGGTACAAGATGGCGGGTATCACTGTAAGCAGAGGGACTAGACTGTCTAATGTATCAGCTGTCTGCAGCCTTAACGTGTCTGGTGGTGGATGTTGTAAGGTGCATGAATTTTTTGACTGTTCTCTTGGTTTCTGGTGCTCTCCTTGTACTTATTCTTTTCAACACGCTTTTGTAGATATAACTGTACCTAGTTTGCTTTTTCTGTACGTCTGGCGTTATAGTTTTGTTATCGTCTCGTCTTATCTCATCGTTATCTTTGACGACGTCTGTGATCTAGTGGTTCGCGTGTCTGACTGCTGATCACGAGGTCGTGGGTTCGATTCCCAGAAATCACAAATATTTATGTGATGAACATAAGTGTTTGTGTGGGTCTGGGTGTTTCTTATGTATTATTATGTATGTATTTACAAAATGGTACAAGCTCTGCTTAGTTTGGGACTAGATGGTGCTGTGTAAAATTGTCCAAGAATATTTATTTTATATTTATTTATTTATCAATCCTCATTATATCTACCAACCTACCTCAAACTACATTTAACTTATTAACGTACATAGGTATGTCATTAGGTAATGAGAGTCATAAATAGGTATAAGTAGGTATTAAAGCACATGTTGACATTCCTACCTATAGGTAGGTAGCCCACGTTGACGTTTGCAAGAAAGAGAACGAACTGGGTTACTTAAACCATTTAAACCATACCACACTTACCAGTGTGGGGTCGATATCCTAGTTACCTATAGAAGTAGGTAGGTACCTAGGTACCCCAATCGTACCTAACTACCTCATTTAAAGAAGGTAGCTACTTATAGCGAGGTAGAGTAGAGAGTAGGTACCTAGAAGATGCGAAGACATGCATAATGTCTCTATTATTCAATCTTCTTTTAGGAGCTTGCTAAATAGGTCTAATTACCTACTTTCCGTACGATTCCGTAGGTAGCTACTCTTCTTTTACAGTGCCTACGTAATTTTAAACACTTGCATTTTTTATTAAACTTCATCTGGAGTTACCTATAGGTACTAGGTTTGTTTGTGGTGTTTGGTTATTGTAGTATCTATTTTATTGTTGGAGTTGACCGACGGTTGTGTCGTTTAATTCTAAGCATCGCCTGACGGTGTTGTTTGCCTGCAGTCGGCAGCGCGGCGCCACGGACAGTGTTGCACCAACTGCGGCTCCCGCAACACGACGCTGTGGCGGCGCAACAACGATGGCGAGCCCGTATGCAACGCGTGCGGCCTCTACTACAAGCTGCACGGCATCAACCGGTATGTACGACACCACATAAAGCGGCACTGAAAATGCTGGGTCACCGAGTAGATACTCAAATCCTTAAATCTACGACGCAAATCAATCAATCAACAATACAAGCACATTTCCCATATTTTCGTAGGTAGCTATCTAAATTTTATAACACCTTCTGTTGCTTACATTTCCATCCATTTTGACAGACCTCTAGCAATGAGGAAGGATGGCATCCAGACGAGGAAGCGCAAACCCAAGAAATCTGGCAACGGATCGAAACCACCACAAGATGGCAACAAGAAAGATGACCACAGCTCTCCGGGGATGGACGGTACCTATATATATTTGTACCATTAGATAGGTATCTAGCCTCCTCTATCGCTCTATAAATGATAGAACAGGCTAAGAACAGCTTAGTAACTCTTCAATATATCTATTAACATTTAGTTGTCTACCTACTGGTCGTTACTATATCGAGCGTCTTGCTATCGTTGACCTTTGATGGGCGAGAGGATAATCAGAATTTTTTTTACAATTACAGACAGCAAACAGAGCATCCCGGAGGTGCCACTGCCGCTGACGCAGTCTATGCCTAGTCACGGCGCGCCCAAAGGCCGCGAGCCGCACGTCACGCCCGAGCCCTCCCCGCACGCGCACTCTCACGCGCAGCACGCGCACGCGCACTCCGCGCACTCGCAGCCGGCGCACTCGCACTCGCACTCGCACTCGCACTCGCACTCACACTCACACACACACGCGCAGGGCGGGCACGCACATGCGCAGTACCCGCTGGGGCTGCCCGCCGCGCCGTTCCTGTCCAACCCGTCGCTGTTCAATATCAAAAGCGAACCCAGCAACGCGAACGGCTATGATTCGTACGCCGCGCACTCTGGACCGCATTATCATTCGCAACAACATTACCTGCACGCGCTACAGGTTAGTATGCAGAGAAGATTATTTCAGAAAATTTCAGAAGTCTAAGGGAGTAGGTACCTACCTACGTGAAGATTTTAAAACACAAATGATAAAAATGATGTATCATGAATGAATGTAGAATGACACATCCACGCGAGCGAAGCTAGTGATACTTAAATTTCTGTAAATAGGTCTTCTACAAGTCAGTTTTACATTTCTATAGAGCTACCGATAAGTTAAAAATAAATATACTTCGATTTTCGTAGCAATCCCGTAGCCTCGTAGCAGTGTATTTTTTCAATTTTATCTCCATTATCATCTCATTATCTCGATTTTGTGTCATAATACAATTTTGATTTGGTTTTCAGTACGGCCTGGGCAATGGCGAGGAGGAAGAAGGTAGCGGGTTCCTGCATCAGCGCAACGTGACGGCTCACGCCAAGCTCATGGCGTCCACGTAGCAACGCCACCACGCACTCTGACCTGGCTGAGCAGCCCCGCCTGCCCTGTCGTCCGCCGTGATCTCGCTGACAACGCCAGTGAACGGAAGTACCGGCGCGGCGGGACTTCAGAGTGAAATAAAAATGGACTACAGATATACGAACAAGTCGTTCGGTTTACGATTGTGATTACAACGAACCCTTTCAATTCGGTGCAGTTCCTTTCAACTCGCCGTGAGTCAGGAGAGCGTGGGAGTTAATGTTTAACGTCAATTTGTTTATGTAGTTACGTTACGCAACGCGAGCTGAGCAGCTCCGAATTATATGTGTTTATCGATACTTACTGATAGCAACTTCAACTTCCATTAGATAACTATTAATTGACAAAATGTGTAGAATTTATGTTTTGATGAAACGAATGTAAATAGATAACTTAGCTATTAATGTTGTATTATATAGGTAGAGTAGCGATGCATTGTAGGCTGTACCTAGTCGCTCTGAGGGCACCTTGCCATACTGACTGACACAATGGTAACGCAAGTATTAATTATTTAAATATTGAAATGTTCCATGACAATCTTAATCTCAAAAACTAGTCTAATGATTCTCTAGTAGAAATATTTCAAGAGTCGAGGTCAGGATATTATGGGTTAATTAAACCATATTATTATCTATAAGATAGCTTTCAGACTGGCAAACCGTCCAGTTAGCGCAGGGCCAAGACTATCAAATGTATCTTAGTTGTTCCTCGCTGCGCAACGCTAGTCTGACAGTGATCTTGAAAGCTGTGTAAATAAAGCCAGTTAGATAAGTGATTAGACGGTAAGTTTAAGCAATATTCACCTAAACAAAATTTACAGAAGTCTTCGTTAATTGAAAAAAGAAAACATGTCAGATGGGTACCTGATATGTATATATATAAGGTACTTACGACAACATAGTACAAAGATAAGCAGCAGTCTTTCTTCCTCCTAAATTTCAACATTTTCAAGTGCATTTCAGGACACAATCCCTTGATAATTACTTATTCAAACGAGCTTTTTCACAAAAGAAATCATAATGGCTGACAAATAATATCTGGTTTTCTGTTTGTATATTAATTAACTTTGAAAATGTAAGCTTGCCATAGAATAATGAGCTTCTCTACACTTCTTTCGTCAACATTCATTGTATGTACTCAAATGCATATAAAATTTGGTGTGAATAAAACTGAACAGGGGTCCCTACTGCCAAACTTATAGATCTGATGTGGCGACCTGACCCAATTATGTGAGATAGTCTAATAATTAGTTTGATTAAATGGCATTTATTATACTTGTAAATAATAGTAAGAAATGAGATATTAAAAAATATTATTAAAATTGTTTATTTCATACAGTCCAGCACAGATTTTATCACAGTATGTTTTGGTTTTCCTACAGGTCAACTTGAGACTTATTGCCAAGAAATATTTAATACTTATTTGTATAATCTTGAAATAAAACTAAACATTTAAGGCAAACAATAAATAAAACAATCCCAGTAATAAATATTTTTTGATAGCAAATCTCAAGTTTAATAATAAATATTTACTAAAAATGTATGTACAAAGTGAAGTCTGTTGTATATTAAATATATTATGAAATATATAAGTGAGCGCACAGCATTGTGTTTCTGTACCCACACTGTCAGTCGCCAGCATCCCGCGAGAGATTCTGCAGGGCATCTCCATCCAGCCTGTAGTAACACCACTGTTCCTTGTTGGTCAGGTTTACTGCACCTTTGTTCTCATAGAAAGTACGTGCGGGGTTCCATTCTAGGACATGGAAGTCTAGGCGGGAACAACCAGTTGAGGAAGCTTCCTGTTAAACAATGTCAGTGTCCATTGTATCATCAGAATAAATATTCTTATTTGATGGGGTTATAAACCAGTATAAAATAAATCCATACCTATATAAATTAAGAAATATAGAGTAAATCGTAAAATTATGTAGATACAACAGATAAGCTATTATTATTAGCTATTCACAGCTGTACTAAAATAGTGACATATCTAATAACCTGTGCAACAGCTTTGAACAGTTTCTTGCCGACTCCTTTACGTCGTTGACTGGTGCGCACATACAGGTCCTCTAACATCATGGAGCGTCCTTCCCACGTGGAGTAAGTCGGGAAGAACAGAGCGTACCCCACCACAGGGTGCGCACCCGGGTGATGCTCCCGCACCTCCGCCACCTTGCATTGGAACGCCGGAGGCTGCCTCTCAAAGCCATCGCGTTGTAATTCTAACATTTAAATCAATATAATATAAAGGAGTTCCAAAGTTACAAAGAGGTTAGTTATAAGTATAAGTTTTTAATGGGGGTATTTCTTACCTTTCACAGACATTTTAGGCCCCTTGGGCATTTTTTCAAAGTCTGCCAGCTCCTGAAGGACAATTCAAGTTTTTAGGATAATTAAACCAACTTTTAGTAAGTAGTTGATAAATCTACAAAAGTTTGCACCTGGATCATCTCAGCCACCGCTAGCATATCCTCTCTTTTAGCAGCGCGGATTTGTACTTCATCATCTTTAAATTTTTCTGCCATACTTCATACAAAAGCTGTTCTTTTTATTATTACATTACACACAAAAATAATTTTGTAGATCAACAAGTACTGTACATTTGTACCCAAAAATGCCCAAAATAAACAAACATCAATCATCTGATCGATCCGAAATAATCCGAACATCTGTCAGCAGTGTCAGCTGTCACTGTCATCCATTTTCTTTTCCTTTTCTAGTTTTTTTTCCCGACTGTGCGACGCAGAGGAGGGTAATATGTTTATCAGCTCTACTGCTGACTTCAGACTAAGCTGTTCTTTCGGTTACTAGCGCCATCTATTACGTACAGGTAACATTTTGTTTGACTACACAATCGATTGGGACAATATGAATTTGCCGCCATGCTACGTTTCGCGTCGCGTGGGATCGATAAAATGGATAACTGCGCGAGAATTTTCTATGACCTGAAGAAAGTTGTTCTTCGTCTGCGTGTTCGTAAATTTGAAATTTATTGAAGAATAGATAGAAGAATCCGAAGGGATTTTGGGCGTGTTGTTTTTGTATGTCTGACCAATGTAAATCAAATTAAACCAATAATGTAATTAACTGTATTTTAATTAAATATAATACAAATGCATAAAGGACATATTTTTCAATCGCCGAGAGCTGTAATCAGAGGAATACTTATTACTACTTATTACTTTCCAGGTTCTGTTTAGAAAATTAATTAAAAACACGATTCCGATTATAGCATATAACAATCTCTGACGATTGAAAAATCATCTTTAATAGAAAAAGTCAGGTGATCGTACAGTGTACGAGATCGCTTAAAACAAAGTTATTCCACGGGTGAGTTTAGTATAAAAATATTATATCAATTATAACACTATAGTACATTTTCCTAAACAGTAGGTATTTATAATATTTTTTACAATATCTGATAAAGTAATATATATTTCATTTAACTATTATCTTTTAGTTTGCCTAGTATTTACATTTAGATTTAGATAGATATCGACTTTATTTAAGACGAAAGTTAACTGGAATAAGGTTATGTAGGTATTATAATTAATGTGGAAGTGACACGTGTATAAATAATAATTATTGCACAGACAGAGAAAGAATAGAAATTCTATCAGTTAGCCAAAATAAAAGATCGACCATCGTGACCTCTCTCGGGGCACTGCTATGGGGTCTTTACTTTGTATTGGCTACACATGTATACATACGCCTGTATCAGAAGCCCAGTCATGCACACAAAGTGACTCTATTCCCACTATCAGATTATTAGACATAATAATAATTGATGGAGTAGTAAATGTATCTTTGGAGCCTCACTATACTTTGAAGCCATGGCTCCAAAGAATATCTTCGAAATGTTAACGTCAAATGTGGAATACTGCACCGGCTTGTACATGAAGTGATAATAATTTTATTATGTTGTCGAAATGTGTACACATAACCAGTACAACGCGCGCAGAATCGCAATTTTGCTGCCAGATTAAGTGACATCAGCGATCTTCCAATAGCAGTAGTCATTTTCTTCAGACACTTGAGAGATTCTATACAAGTCCGTGGGCACAGCGTGGCGTCGGGGAGGCCGGGGAGGCCGGGGAGGCCGGGGAGGCCGGGGAGGCCGGGCAGGGCGGGGCGGGGCGGTCAGTGCGGGTAGTCGTGGCGCAGGAAGTCCGCCGCGTACGAGCCTCCCCACGCGCCCTGCGCCACCAGCGACGTCGATGACGCTGCAACATAACGGACACACAGAATAACTACTCCATCATTTCATAAAAGTCATATATATCTATGTCAATAAGATAGGTTTAGTGAGTTGATCACAGGCATAACTAAGGCGTTGGTAGTATGTTGACGCCGTGACTTGCTTTTTGTCAAAATTTGTAACTATAATGTCTTACATAATTGTGCGATAAGTTTCTGAGGTGTGATTGGTGTGGTGCGTGAATCTGAGCTGCGGTCATCTTTCGTGTCGGCATCTAAAAAATAAAATAACGTTATTTATATCAAATTCCGATTATTAACACAAGAACCAAAATTAGTGTAGAATAAATTACAATGACCCTGGATAGCTTCCAGGGGCACTAACACGAGTCAAATTTAAGATGCTCTCAGGCAAGGCATAGGCTGGAACGTCTGGAACAACAGCTTGCTCATGGTGTTGCGCGGCGTGGGCGTGACGTAGTGAGGCTCGAGTGCTTACCGCTGGCGGCGGGCGCGGCGTGGTCACGTCGCTGCGCCTGTGCCTTGAGCAGCTTGCTCATGGTGTTGCGCGGCGTGGGCGTGACGTAGTGAGGCTCGAGTGCTTACCGCTGGCGGCGGGCGCGGCGTGGTCACGTCGCTGCGCCTGTGCCTTGAGCAGCTTGCTCATGGTGTTGCGCGGCGTGGGCGTGACGTAGTGAGGCTCGAGTGCTTACCGCTGGCGGCGGGCGCGGCGTGGTCACGTCGCTGCGCCTGTGCCTTGAGCAGCTTGCTCATGGTGTTGCGCGGCGTGGGCGTGACGTAGTGAGGCTCGAGTGCTTACCGCTGGCGGCGGGCGCGGCGTGGTCACGTCGCTGCGCCTGTGCCTTGAGCAGCTTGCTCATGGTGTTGCGCGGCGTGGGCGGCGGCCTCTCCAGCGTCCGCCCGTGCACCATGGACATGTGCCGCTCCAGCATGTACCTGTCCGCACAATAAATACAAAAATTATAGATTACAAAATAATTATTATGGTAATACTTTTTCTTCGGACGGAACTTATTCCAATCTGTAAAATGAGAGTAGAAGTGCTCACCGTCTTTCGAACCGTTCGAGACAGAAGCTGCACCGGAACAGTCTCCGGCGCACCTCCTCTCGCGGCGCTGCTGGCGGCGCCTCGCTCGCCTCGTGCGACTTGCTGTGCGCCGCTAGGTTGTATCTGTAACATGTTCACGTCGTTGTCTAATGTGTAGTGGCCATGGTGTCCGGTGTCAACAGAAACAATATCCACGCACTAGTAACACGACACGTAGGTGAATGGGTGACTGGATACATTAAATCGTTATTATAACCTTACAAACTTATTGCGCCTAGACTTGTCCATGTGACAAAAATGTAATAGTGAATTTCGTATTAGCAAATATTACATGATATTTATTTAATAAGTTATTGTATAATGTGATTGAGGTGCGAGCGACATGAGCAAATAGATACAGAGAACTTAAGGCAGCGCTGACCTCTCAGAGAAGCGTTTCCCGCAGACGGCGCACT
Source organism: Acronicta alni (assembly GCA_964056405.1). Taxonomy (NCBI): domain Eukaryota; kingdom Metazoa; phylum Arthropoda; class Insecta; order Lepidoptera; family Noctuidae; genus Acronicta; species Acronicta alni. The sequence goes on along the minus strand of OZ043915.1, from coordinate 18,449,937 downwards.
CGTGGCGCTTCTCCCCGCTGTGCACGCGCTTGTGTCGCTTGAGGTGCGAGCGCGTCATAAGCGCCAGGCCGCACACGTCACACGCGTGCGGCTTCACGCCAGAGTGTGACAGCTTGTGCATCTTGAACGATGACGTGTGGATGAACGACTTGCCGCATAGATCGCACTGAAATTCATCGTCACAACATTCACTGTTGAAATTATTTATGTAATTTTTACTTGTGGAGGCTATTGAAATCTAGTTTTGGTTCTCTTCAACATAAAATCTACTTCATACTGCTAAAACTGAATCTACACATTTTTGAATGAAGGGTTTTCGATCTTTGAGCATATTATACAACAAACTAAACTGTTGATGTACCTAGATTAAATTATTGTGATTACGTATTAACAGCGTCATTATGTAACTTGGTGCATAAGAGTCATAAATTACTACAGATTTCCCTTATATCTATATGTAACACAAACTTACCTGATAATTCAACTTTCCAGTGTGTATATTGTTATGTCTCTGCAGTGCATTTTTAGATGGGAACAACTTGTTGCACTCTTCACATTTCCAATCACTTATACCTAAAATAAGTAAGTGTAACATATTACATAATTAACAAGCCTTAAATAATAATATGAACAACCCCATATACAGCTCTAATGAAGTAAATTAGCTGCTCCACATAGTGTGCAGTTTTTTTAGTTACTATAGTCTAATCTTCTTACACATCTAGTTACCTTTATGTAATGCAATGTGTATGTCACAGGCTCTCTTATGCTTGTAATGCGCCCCACACACCTCACAGATGTAGGGTGGCTTCGAGCCATCATGCTTCTGTTTATGCTGCTCCAGCCGGGCTGTGCAAACACACACACATCCACAATTATATTACTACTTATACTATTTAGTACATACATTAATAAAAATTCAATATTGTAATTTCATACAAATGTAACCACTCACATAAAGATGTATATTTAGCATCACACTGGTCACACTGATGCATGACTTTGACCTTTTTCTTGTGAGCCTGTGCCGATATAAGCTTTGACTTCTTTGATCTGTCCATCAGGACTTTCTTCTTGACAGGTTTTTTGTTATTAATAAGGTCATCTGCACCCAAACTGTCATCATCCTCATCATCAAAGTTATCAACCTCAATTTTAAGGCAGTTTGTAAAACCATTGTTGAATAGAGGACTTTGTGATCTGGAAACAAAACACAGTTCAATGACCTGAAAACAAAGTAGTTAGTAGTACACTAATTCACCTGATTTATGGAACCAACTTAGTGAAAAATATAATAAGAATATTGATCTATATCAGGATAGCCTCCTATGTTTTGGGTACATAATTCAAATATAAATCTCAAATGCAGGAATGTGTAGGTAATACATTTTTTCATAGCAAAATTAACCTTTCATTGTTATTATATAACCCTGGCAAATCTGTTGGTTGTTTAGTCTCATTAGCTTAAAAATGGTACACAAATCAAGGTGTACATACCCCTCAGCAGGGTCTTCAATCTTGACTTCTCGGAGCAATGTGCTGGTATCATCAATGGTGTGTGCTGCCAGCTTGTGGGCAGTCAGGCCAATATCACCACCTGTAGTACCCTTTGCTCCACACTCTTCACATTTCCAACTACAACAATATTAAAAGGTTTGTTAATGAGTTCTTCAGGAAGGGCAAGAAGGAGGAATACAAGAAAGCATAGGCTTTCTTGTGTTTGTGCCAGATAATATTAGCACCAATAATAATTGTCTAACAAAAAAATTGATAATAATGTTCAACAGATATTTTTTATCATTAACCCTTTGACCACCACGGACGTCTATAGACGTCAAAACTTGCTCACGACGCCAAACGACGGCATGGCACGTCAAAAATATCACTTTTTTATAGTGCTTGGCGTAGTGAACACAGATATTCATTATTAACGTGGCGGTCAAAAGGTTAAAAAATATCTTAATTTATATTGGGGAAACTATTATTGAAAAATGTGTTTCAATATATACATATAATTATATAATATGTGTGTCAAAGCCAGACACCCACAATGATGGGTATGTAGTTGTAATAAAATATCTGTATTATACCATTCACTATTGGCTTTACTTCGCACTTTACGTTTGCTTGTAGATACTTTTTTCTTTTTCTTTTCAACTTTTTGTCTCTTCCGTTTACTTTGAGTGGCCAGAGGTTCATCATCAGAATCATCATCTTCCATATTATCACACACATAATCTTCATCGTCATCAGCATCTATTTCTGCCTTTACTGCTGTCAGCCTTATTGGTTGCAATTGAACCATTTGTCCTTCAAATAAGGGGTTCTTACTTAAAATAGCTTCAAAGGTTTCTTTCAACTTTACATAATCTATTTCCGCCTGTTCTAGCACGTTTACGAGGTCGTAACAACTCCGGCACATATATTTAGAACAGGTGTGTAGGCCCGCCAGGTTAACATTCGTGTACTTATGCAGGAATGTGCTGAGCTTAGCGCCGGACGCGTTGGTATGCGTGCAGTAGATGTCCACGCACTCGTGGCTACGCGTCGTGCATACCACGCACTCCAGCTGCTCGCGTTTTACCTCCACCTCCGTTTTGACGCTCTCCAATTCTTCCTTATTTTCGCTTTGCTGCTCCACTTTGTTATCGGAGTTCATTGTACTCGTTTCGGCCATTTCTTTAGCATGTCCCAACTTTATTCCCTTTGGCTATAAACAAATGTTGCATAAAGCAAAACTACCTAAACAAATTTAGTTAAATGGTAGAATTGCCGAACTATTCAACCTCACATAATAGCAACAAACCAAACACTATTTTTCGTGAAATAAAAACAAAATGCATACGAGGCGAATGACATTCTCAAGCACAGCAGCGTTTATTTTCCCGTTAGACATTAGACATTTTGACAACGCTTCTTACGACAGTGACAGAGGCTTTATGACAGTTTCTTACATTTAAACGAATAAAGGTAGAAACAGACTGATCGCAACGTATGCAATGCGTGATATAATTATTATCTGGACTCTGATTTTATATCAAAAACGTATTCATCAGAGACACGCGTATCGTATCCTTATGTATAATCCTATGCGTGTGTGTTTCTCATCCGTACATTTTCATATAAAATCTAGAGTCCAGATGTCATAGTGCGTTGCATACGTTGTTTAAGTGGGAGCAGTCTGTTTCTTACTTTTACTTGGGTTTTCACAGCTGTTTGACCTTGACGCAAACGAAGCGCTGTCTGGTGGCAGAAAAAGTATCGAAAACCCTCAGGAATTACTTATTAATTTACTAAGAATATGAGATAGATATTAAAAATATAAGATAGAGTACATACACCTAGTATGTACTCTATCTTACGACGACGTCTGTGGTCTAGTGGTTCGAGTACCGGACTGCTGATCATGGGGTCGTGGGTTCGATTCCCACAGGACACAAATATTTGTGTGGGTAAAACATGAGTATTTGTGTTTGTCTGGGTGTTTCTTATGTATTATAAGTATATATTTACAAAAAAAAAGTATCTAAGTATTATATCCATTGTCTAGTACCCATAGTACAAGCTCTGCTTAGTTTGGGACTAGATGGTGCTGCGTAAAAATGTCCCAAAAATATTTATTTATTTATCTTATATGTTTATGTATATTCTTTCTATTTTTCGTCTTCGTCGTCATAGTAGAAATAATGAATTATTATATTACTTAACTATGGTCTTACATAAAATAATAAAATCAAATAGGTAGTATCGATCTACGGTAGACAGAGAAGCTATTCACAAGTTTCACAAAAGTAGGTCTATAAAAAGGCAGGTTTTTGGTAAAATTGAGGATTCTCAATTTTAGGATACTTTTTCCTTTCCCTTCAAAATTATTTATTTTGAATATATTTTTTTATTTTGTTCCGTTCGGCTTTTCTAATTCTTCCCTTCTTTATCGTTAAAATCGCTTGGCGCTGTCACGCTGTGACTCTAATTTTGCTAGAGGAGATAATCACCCAGACCCGGTAAACCTACATGTAGGTCATGTTCATATAAATAGGTAGTTGTTCCGTGCAATAATTGAACCCAAAAACCTTGGCACTGAAGCCAATCGCTCAGTTACCTACTACGCATAAAGTGCCGACAAATATTATATAGCGCGTAGGTAAAAATGTACAGTGGGTAGGTATCTATACAGTTATCTATGTAGGAATGACACCATTCAAGAAGTAAACCGTAATAGAGAAGGTACCTACTTAATACTAAACTTGTGAAGTTTCATTATCAAAAATAAATAACAAGGCACATTCTAAAAAATTTAAAACGTTTTAGTCATTTAGACACATCAAGTCCGCGAGGGCAGCGAGCCGTAGCGGGTCCCCACCCCCAACAACGTCCGCCCTAACTGGCCGCTGCGGCTCGTAGCGTGGAGCCCCAGTCTATAGACAGGCTTACCGGCGTAGCCCCGCGCAAACACGCCAACGACCTGCGAACTCACGCGTAACGCAACCTCTTGCGTTCTCGATGTGTACGAGTACAATCTGTTTGAAAAAGAAAATTTCGTGTCGACTGTGAATGTTACTGTGAACGAATTATCAAGTCAAGTTTGAACAATAAAAAAAAATAGAACAAGTGACTCATTAAAAAGCCTTGCTTGGATTTCAAATTTTTCGAAAACTTTTGAAAGTTTTTAAAAAGCGACCGGGTAAATAATTATGTACATAATACACAGATTTTAATTAAAATTATTTTTAACCTTATATGTTACTGTGAGGTGGTATTGGTGGTGTTAGTTTTAAAAGCACAATTATTGTGTATTACAAACAAGCGCTATATTGTGTGGTGATTCTGAAAGACCGTGCCTGTAGTGGAACAAGCTGGTTTGAGTCTGTGAGTGGTTTAGAGTTAGACTCGATATGGATATACTTAATATAGCAGTGTTAATATTAATTATATAGTCTCATATTCTCTTTCGGTTACGGTGACCAGCAGGAGAGTCATGGTTGAGCAGTCAGCAGGTGGCGCCGCGCATCCTTACTTCCGCAATGCATCGCTACGCTTACAAACTGTTGTTTTAAATATATGAATTATTTGATATTTTAATACTGACTAAAGTAGGCCTAGATTAATTAAATATATTCTCTTCTGTTACGACAAAAAATATAGGTGGTGTGTTGATATTCACAATTCACATAGTACACATCGATGTTATGAGATTTTGGCGTATTTATCATTCATCGCGGGATCGAATTGATTGAGGGTCACGGTATCGACCTGTACTGCTTCCGATGGGTTTCTTTTGTGTGGTAGACACAGTCTGGTACCTACAAGCTAAATAAATAAAAATAAATTAATAAAAAAATTAAATATATTTAATGTACCTACGTACCTTTTTTTTTGTTTACGGGGGGAAACCTTCAAAAGGCTACTGGTCTACGGGGTTAGACTGGGGAGTGTGGGATTTTTACCCACTAAAACCACCCCGGTGGCCACCATCAGCAGGGAGGTCAGGAGGGGGGCACTGTGTCCTCTCAATAGACCACCTCAGAACCCCCCCTGTGCACCGCCTAATAATGGCACCCTACTTACTGGTATAATACACACTATCTTTCAGTAGTTGACATTGATTATTTTCGTAGACATTAACTTCGCAAGGACAGTACCTACCTACCTATGCTGAACCCTGAACCTCTCCTAAGTCTCTACGCCTCTTCTGTCAGTCCTGTACGAAATAATTTTATCGTTCCGTATCATATACTTAAATAAAATATTCGACTTCTCTTGGTCACATTGATAACAGAGAGGTCACCTGACTTTATCCTTACTCGTACCTCATAACATGTGCGTAGCAGTTCCATTTCATCTTTCCTTTTGGTGCTTTTCCATGTTCCTCAATGTTTGAAACTTGTAGCTTATAGTGCAGTAGTAAAAAGCTGCGGCACCGTGACGTGCTAACGCGCGGCGGGCCGGCGGGCGGCGGGCGGCCGTGCAACGGGCAGACCCAGTTAGGCACGTGCCGAGCGCCAACACATCTCAGAACACACCTCATGCGCTCTGTTCAGTTAAAATAAAGGCTGAATTATTTATAAGGGGCAATAGTCATTTACATGGAACTTCTCAGTGGTTCCAAACCGAATATTATTCTTGCACTTTCCGGACGCTTCTTCATATAGGTACTCAAGTGAAATTATTTGTTTGGTTAGGTACACAAATGTGCACTAATTTGTTATAATAATAATAGAATATTTATTTCAGATTATAAATCCATATCTTGTTAGTAGGTACATCTGTATAATTATTATAAATATTAAATAAAGCCATTTACTACCCTCACCCACTGATTCTGAATGGAGCAGTCGATACGTGCAGCAATGACTTTCAGAATGCTATTGTTAGCATTCCCCAGACGCTGCGACAATGAAGCCGATTTTTTGCGTATTATGGCTTTAAAGCCTTCCGTGCGGGCTTCCGCAAACATCCTAGAGGCACTGCAGCGCCACGGTAGCCTTAACCACATTCTGAAAGCATTGTTATATTGCACCCGCAGGGCGTCATAGGATCGTCGCGTATATCTCACCCACAGGCCGCTCGAGTACAAAGATTGACAATACGCTTTAAAGAGTTTAATTTAATTAAATCTTTACTTGATTTGTACATCGAGCGAACTTGCGAGCAAGCATATTGCTTCTCACCGCCAACGCCCTGCGTTCCCGCTCTATATCCTCATCATCTTTCAGGTCACTCGTCACAATATGCCCCAGATGTTATGTTCCGTTCATTAATTTACAATATTACTATATTTAGAAAATTGTTTTTCATGCTCATCTTCATCTTCATCAGAATGGTACATGTACCATTCTGACTATTTCTGACTAGGTACTAAGTACGACTGTTGGCCGGTATTGCAGAAAATTTGGATTGGGACTAGAGACCAGTACGAATCTAGATTTTCCGCAATAGCCCTAACAATAGCATAACTAAAGCATCTATTACGGGCTTTGGTTTATGGACCTTTATGGTCTATTTTATGCGAAACTATTACTTATAAACAGAATTTTATAGGATATGGTGATTATTGCATATTCATAGTGCTCAACTGCTCATAATTATAAGTCCTAGGTACTTAGATGAGTGGTGTCTGATACACGTGAACCGTGGTACTTATTTAATAGCTAGTATTATCTGCAAGCTGTCGCGAGTCGTGACCCGGACCGCGTTGCGCATCGACGCTGCTTGCCTAGCAGCTCGCGCGGAAACACTGTTACCTTAACTGACATGCTCATGTTAATTTCATAAACTACTTATGCTGTCTTAAATTAACTACTTCAACTTTAATATTTTATTTGCTGCTAAAAAATATACCAACAAGTTAATTTTTGTCGCAGTCTTAGTGAGTAAAGAACTTGCTAAATCACGATGTCGGTCCAAAGAAAAAGTTTGTTTATTAAATTACGGTTTCTCCACAGTAGAGATATTGTTGTCTCCCCTCATGCGACGGTGATTTACGAGTCACAAAGACAAAGTCATACTTTGTGAATCAAACTCACACACCTAAAGAGCAAGCCATTTATTGTCTCTAGGTGTGTACCTACTGGTAAATCGGCTCCAGCAATCATTTTTGTAAAGTTGTAACAGATTGGTTCCAACAATAAAAAAATATTCGTTTTGAAAAGTCGTGTCAAGCGCTTAGTTGGTTTTTAATAATTGACTATTTCGCCGGTACATACTCGTAATTATATATTATGGAGTTTGGATTAGGCTCGGGTAACGGGTAACGGGTGATCCAAACTCCAAGCTGCTAGAAAAGCTGCGGGATTTTCCTAGAAAAACCAAATAAGTAATACTTTGCTCGACTTGCGCGCTTAGGACCACTAGACCAACGCAGCAGTTACCTACTAAACAAACATTCTTTGAAGTATTTTTTCAAAATCTTCGAGTTCTAAGTTATGTTCTAAGTTCAGTTTCAGAAAGAAAATAGGCCTCGCCCTTGATGATTACAGGATGGGACCTAAAAGATACCAGCGAATTGTAGAACATCAGCACACTACACCTTTGTTTTACCCTTCGGAGATACAGATGGAATGGCAGTGTATTAGACAATTAGAAACATATTGACCGTTATTAGATATGACTGCTCAAGGTATTCGCTTGATAAAGTTGTAATTCCGTGACGCCCCTCCCTCGGCACTGGATCGCCGATCGCCTGCTCACTCATGTGTGCCATGCCAACAGGTTTTAGTATCCTTCGTTTGTGCTCGAGTTTACGCATAATTTGAGTCCGGAACACTTGATGACACAACATACATCACTGGGTCATCATACTGCTCCACACTAAAAGAAGTGCAAGTCATGATGAAAGCATAGATTGAGGTGTAATATTCTAATCCACGCAAATATTCTACTGATGGGTAGTGTCGTGTGTCAGGTCATAGAGCACAACTATATCATAGGTAATGATATGGTTGAGCTACATGTTGCCTGATTCATGCTTGCCGTCCGTCGAGATGGATCAACTCAAAGCTGCTACGGCTCTCATAAGGCCATTTGCAGACATTGTCCTACACTGTGACACTCAAATACTTGATGCTAAAAATACAATGTCTAGACTTTAAAATGGACCATGATTCTCTGAGTTTGGTTCGGCGTGTCTTCTCAGTGGTCGTCAGTTGTGAAATGCCGATGCCATTTAGTACTAAAAATCTAAAACATTGAGTTGTAAAAGTGTCTTTGAAAGATCTTCTTATTTACAGATACATTTTTGTGAGGTTGTGTACAAACAAGATAGGCCCAACATGTAACTACTATGAGCTGTTGATAATCGGACCGGTAGATACCTATCAGTAAGATTGCTGACCCTATCAAGTTATTTGTTTTATGGAAAATCTGCAGCTAAACATACATATATAGCAATACAGATACAGAGAGCCAATTGAAGATTTTCACGGATAGAAAATGATGCGCAATTCCGTTTGAGGCAGTATCAGCGGCAGAGTCAGATACTATAAAGTCACAGTAGTCACAGACATATTGCTACGGTTATGATGTGGCCCAGTGACACAGCTCAAGATCCCGTAACGATAGCATAACCATACAATGACCCCTTGCTCTCAGTTCCCATGACTGCACGCGCACTGACGACAAATTGAATATTTACTTATACATATGTATATAGTCATATACTCTTATACCTACCACCCTGGCAGCACCAGCACCTATCCAACGTCACTGTGAGACAGTCTGAAGTTATATCGCCATTTAGATATTACTGAGTTTCACAAATTGGCAGTTAATAAACATCGATTTCCAATGAACTAGTCGCGTTTCTTTTGATCTTTGATAAGTTCATGGATGTATCAAATCTAATTTCTACTCAGTACAAAGACAATGATTAATTAGAAACTCACGCTGATATCTGATGGTCCAGACCAAGCGCTAATCGATCATGTTTGGGTAAAGGTTTGATCAACCGGCTTTCACCTTATTTTCATCGAAATTAAACTCAATAGAGTTAGTTTTATCACGGTAGTATTATAGAATAATAATTACCGTGGTTTTATTAAGCATATTTTTTCTTTACTATCATGATCATGCTCAAGTGGGGATGATGGGCACAAAAGGAATGCCATGCCATGCCGCACTTGCTTTTAATAATATGTAACCATATATAAGAGTGGTCCAAAACAATGCGCACATGTAAATGTAGCAACGGTTGAAGAAAGCGAAATGAGCCAGCGATGGTTGCACTGATGCTGATGTATTTTCCGCTTTCTAAATACAGCCCCGAGAGGTTTGGCTCTCCAACTGTAGGTAGGTATACATATTTTATGATGGGTAGGTAACAGGCGCAAGGGCTTCATTATAAAGCTGGTGAAAACAGTAAAGGAAGCGCTTCGGATGACATAATGAGTGCCATAAGAAATTCGTAGCAATGTAGCATAGCAATAGCTAAGTGTTAATTATAGGGCTACATTCTCATTCTTAAGAAAGTATATAGTTTTAATTGCATAGCTGATGAGTGGTGGGTTTCAGTGAGGTTTTATAGAAAGGCTGCTTATTGTCTCGCGTAAACGTGGACATCATCAACGCGCAAGTAAATGCAACTGTAGATTACTTGATCTTGTCAGTTGGGTAATTGTACAGTGATATAATTGTCGTTAGGCAGATTTATCAATTTTAATTGTTTATGATATCTAATTGTCACTAACATAACTAGAAATCTAAAGAATAAATTCTTTATAATAATAAATGCTTATTATTATAACTTAGATATCGAATTTATACGAACATTATAAAGGTACCCTATTATATGATTGTTAGCGGATATGGTTACGTTTCGTCGTTTTTATGAATGATCGCAATACCATCGGGCGATACCTCTTACTTATATCGAGGGTGTACGGTCGACAAAAGAGTTAAGGATACAGGCAGCTAATTAAACATCTGTGTTTTGTTAAAGATTGTGTAATAATGTATCACGCAATATGTGTCAAAACGCAGGTATTGTAAACTGCTACACATCAAACCCTTTGACGGGTAATTATTTAAATCACAATCTGTGTAAAGATGCAGAATTCGTTCGCTACCTGTATACCGATCTCTTTTGTTGACTGTACATATCATAGGAAATACAATAACTGACGCAGGTAGCTGACATGCTGTACTTATCCGCAGTTGCAACCTAAAGTTTAGTCTGTAGAAATTCAAGCATTGTTCTGGAGTATCCTAATATGCGTTTACTGATGTCGCATAATAATATAGTGTTTCAAAGTGTAATGTGTTACTGTTGTTGTACAGGAGTCGGTGTGCGGGGCTGGGTCGCGGGGCGCTGCGGGCATGCGTCCGAAGCGGTAGCGGCAGCATGCGCGCCGTCAAGCTGTGCTTCGTGCTGCTCATGCTGGCGGCACACATCCACGCACAAGGTTAGCACATACCCCTGAGAATATATGAAGAGAACATACAAGTAACTTCAACGGCCAAACATGAGATTTGACAGAAGCTTTTGCGATTCGATATAAGTACTACTAAATCAAATATTTCAGAAATAAGGTGTCTTTGTAATTTTTTCTAACAATGATAATCAGTAAATGGTCAAAGAGAATCAGTGACTAGTTTTGAAAATTCAAATGAAAGTTATATTGAGATTCACAGCCGCGTGAAATTATGTTTTCAGTGGCTCTAAGCTTCCTCTTGCAAAAGATTCATTGTTATGCCTGAGTAGCGGCACAGTAAATATAGGTATGTATAAAGGTTGCTCGGCTTGCAGAGTTGTAGCTCATCTAACTCTATCGAACACTTTACCAGCATCCATCGTAAGACTCTCTAGTCTTTGTCTCCTGCGGATTGTAGTGTCAATAACAATAATTAGTATGCATTATCAAATATTTTATAAAAACTTGGTGTGTCAGCTTAAAAATGTTGCTGAATTGTAAACGAATTCTCAGAATTGTTTATATAATATACAAACGAATGAATGGTCATTATTAAATTATAGTACAATTGGCACATTGATAGGCATAACAACGGTATCGGCTCGTGGGTCTCGTGCGACTAATGTGGTCCGTTGTTTCGCAAGCGCAGCATCGATGAATGGCCCTCGGAGAGCGTGTCGGCTGGCGCGATGGCGCGGGCGGCCACACATAACAGAACAACTGCCCATTGTACGCTAACGCTGACCGTTTGCGTGTTATTATTGCGTTAGCTATAACTATTAACGGCTATTTCGATTGGTGGAATTAGGTGGAAAGTGACACCTTGGCGTCATTATACTACGGGCAGGATTCCCAAATTCTCCCTATAGCATTATGTTTTCTCAAAAAGGCCTTGGCTATGTACCAAATTGTTTAAGTATGTTAAGGAAGGTCAGGGTTCATCAACCAGTTTTGGATCAGTCTGCATATAGATTAATAATATCTTGTATGTCTGCACATGCAATATCGTGAAGCTAATGCTCAAGGCAACATACATGCTGAAATTTTCGCGTCAGTCAGTCTAGAGTACTTTAGTTTCTTATTTCAAAGTTTCGCAACACACACGCTACTTACGTACCTACTTCGGCCATTCTTCGGCGCACGCTCACCGCCGCCAAATTATCCTTAGGAAACAGAGAACCGTGATACGGCGCTAAATAGTTTCGCAGTCATGTGAAGTCTATTGGAATAGGTGCCAGTTTACATTGGAGTTATTATATTACGAGAAGAATTCTGTCTGCGAAAGAAAAATTTTATACCTAATACTGAACAAAATCTTAAGATTGAAATAAAACTACTTTTTACGGATTTTATCGCGTATATTGATATTATTAATCCCTATTGATTTCTGACATTTACGCGAATATTATACATTGAAATAAAACTACTTTTTACGGATTTTATCGCGTATATTGATATTATTAATCCCGACGTTTCGGACCCTTTACAGCGTCCATGGTCACGGGTAGATTGAGGTGGAGGGCGTCTTGATGATATAATTACTGACAGCTACCCTACATTTTTAATTGTTACATGATCAATGACATTTATTACTAATTATTAATTAAAACTAGATGGAGCCGGCATTTCCTAGCTGACGACCTCTGAGAAGAAACGCCGAAACAAACTCAGAGAATCATGGTCTCTTTTAAAGTAACAATATTCAATGATCATGTTTTAGTTGTTAATTATTGGCAATCCGATTCACGCAGAACGAGCTCACAGTATCCTTTGGTCTTGCAGTTGTAGGCCTGGATTTTGGTTTAATAGAATCTATAACGGGATTCCAAGCAGGTGGTAAGACCCAGCCATCTTCTCTATTGAAATTTGGATGTTTTTTAATTTCAATAGTCTCACGAATCATCCTGGGTAGGTATCGACTTTCCTTCGCAAGTATTTGTGGTTTATCAAATCTGATATAATGCTGGGCCTTGTCAAGACTATGTTCACAAACTGCTGACTTCTTGGAACGGCGGTGTTTGACATCGGCGATGTGTTCTTTTACGCGGGTCCCTATGCTTCTTTTAGTTTGGCCTATATATGAGAGACCGCAATCACAATCAAGCTTGTATACGCCCGCATCTTGTAGAGGTATGTGGCACTTGACAGATGGTAAGAACTGACTGATCTTCTTCAGCGGCTTGAAGTATGTTTTAATTGAAGCACGCTTCAAGATGTAGCCAATTTTGTCGGTGACTCCTCTAACATATGGTAGTACGGCAGGTAAGCGCTCAACTGTGGCACGTTTCACACGGTTTCTGTGACAAGGGCGCGGTATTCGGAGCTTGTTGTCGTGCAGGACTTGCTTGACATGTTGAAGCTCAGTAGCCAAGTGTTGCCCATCACAGATCCCATGTGCTCTCTGAAACAAAGATTTACCGACGGTAGATAACTGTGTTGGGTGGTCTTGACAAGGCCCAGCATTATATCAGATTTGATAAACCACAAATACTTGCGAAGGAAAGTCGATACCTACCCAGGATGATTCGTGAGGCTATTGAAATTAAAAAACATCCAAATTTCAATAGAGAAGATGGCTGGGTCTTACCACCTGCTTGGAATCCCGTTATAGATTCTATTAAACCAAAATCCAGGCCTACAACTGCAAGACCAAAGGATACTGTGAGCTCGTTCTGCGTGAATCGGATTGCCAATAATTAACAACTAAAACATGATCATTGAATATTGTTACTTTAAAAGAGACCATGATTCTCTGAGTTTGTTTCGGCGTTTCTTCTCAGAGGTCGTCAGCTAGGAAATGCCGGCTCCATCTAGTTTTAATTAATAATTAGTAATAAATGTCATTGATCATGTAACAATTAAAAATGTAGGGTAGCTGTCAGTAATTATATCATCAAGACGCCTCAGTCTACCCGTGACCATGGACGCTGTAAAGGGTCCGAAACGTCGGGATTAATAATATCAATATACGCGATAAAATCCGTAAAAACTAGTTTTATTTCAATTATTAATCCGTAAAAAGGGGATTAATAATATCAATATACGCGATAAAATCCGTAAAAAAGGGATTAATAATATCAATATACGCGATAAAATCCGTAAAAAGGGGATTAATAATATCAATATACGCGATAAAATCCGTAAAAAGGGGATTAATCATATCAATATACGCGATAAAATCCGTAAAAAGGGGATTAATAATATCAATATACGCGATAAAATCCGTAAAAAGGGGATTAATAATATTAATATACGCGATAAAATCCGTAAAAAGGGGATTAATCATATCAATATACGCGATAAAATCCGTAAAAAAGGGGATTAATAATATCAATATACGCGATAAAATCCGTAAAAAGGGGATTAATAATATCAATATACGCGATAAAATCCGTAAAAAGTAGTTTTATTTCAATGTATAATATTCGCGTAAATGTCAGAAATCAATAAAATCTTAAGATATATAGACGATTTACACCGTGAGGGGAGACTTCTTCTTCTATCCTCTGTGGTTTTAACGTAGCGTAACATTATAAGACCCTCAACAATAGTGATTTTATAGCATTTTTTTAATGAAAATTGAGGATACTTGTACGGTACAAGTATCCTCAACCAAAATTGCATCTCTACAAAACAGTTAGAAAAAGCAGGTACAAGTTGTACCTGCTTTTTCTAACTGTTTTATAGAGATGCAACTTTGGTTTGGATATAGATTAGGTAATAATTACGAACGCATTTATCGTCCAAAAATATTACACATTCACATATCTTCATTAATTACATGCTAGTAAAGTAAAAATAAAGTACTCAATTATTATTAAAGTACAAAATCTAATAACAATGCATATTATACAAATCATTAGTTTTTTGGGACTATGAAGTACCTACACGCTATCTAACACTGGAGCTGTTCCAACAAATCTAAGTTTTACTTAGCCGAATCCATCGCCAAACAAAGGAAATCACGGCGAACAAACGAGGCCCGATCAAACAAGTGAAGGGTGGTTGTTTTATTTAGCGAGGGAGGATCGTTTGCTGACCGACCCCGGCCCCATCAGTCCGCTGTCCACTGCGGACTTCGAGGCCATTCTTGACACATTTTCAAATATTTTCATTACAGTAGAAATAATACTAACGCTTTTATATTGATTTCTGACATTTACGCGAATATTATACATTGAAATAAAACTACTTAAAAAAAAAAACTTTAAATAAAACGCTTTTCTTTAAACTAGCCACTGGAGATATAACTACAATTCCACATAGAAAAAATAATGCAGTTCAGGCTGAGTGGTGTCTGCAGTCGCTTCATTGTTAAGATCCATAGTAGGTATTTTACTAGGTTTGGTATTATGTAGGAAAAAAGCTTTGAATCATTGAGGCAGGTGCGACGTCGGTGGCTTGCATCCTATCCATGAAGTTCCGTGGTCTTACAAGTGGTAATATTAGATATAATTACATTGATGAGACCACCCATAACACGCATTGATTTATATTTACATAGTTGAAAAAATAAGATAAGCACTAAGTGTATAAAAATCTCTCTGTGGCGTAAAAACCAGTGTCTTGTAATAAATGCTGCTAAGTGCCTTATCACTTATCAGTTGTATTCCTTGGAGGGTGTAGTGTCGCGTGACACGGGCCCGTGCGGCGGCCGGCGGCGGCGGCGGCGGGTCGCCGACCGCTGTGGCCTGCGCGCACCGCCCGTTCGGACCATTACCAGTGTCAATTAATTAGCAATACGCTGCATTGACCACCTAGAACACCCTAGTAAAGCTACATTTTACTTTGAGTAAGTAGGATATTATAGCGAAATAAAATAGATACCTACTCACTCTTGTATGTGTGTATGGATATTTCCCTTAGTAAATATGTAGGTAGGTTTTACTTTTCCGTGTTTTTAGTTAATTGAGGACCTTCGATTTAAACGAATTACAAAATTACTATACCTACGTGACTTAAAATGGTTCTAACAGCCAGTAACGCTAACAGCTTAATTGGGCTCAAGGGAGAAAAGCGTGAGCAACTTGCACACGACACGCGCACATGAAACGGACAAACCAATGTGCCGGCACTCAACAGCTGTGTTGTATTGTAACAATTAGCAACTGTTATTGCGCCAATCATAATTACTGCACGACAGTTACAGAAACTGCTAAGTTGTACTTGGTAACACCGGCAACGGGCTCCCGCTGTGAGCCAACACCGGATTCGCTAACATTACGTTCACGTAAATTAAAGGGATTCATTTAATTGTTCCGTCGCCGAAGTATTCCAACGCCTCCTCATTGTAAACTATAACAGTATCCTGCCCGCAGTCGAATTTTTCCTACACTAAAATAACTTTAAAATCTTAGCATGGAAAATGCCAAAAAAATACAAACAGAAATAAAATTACCTACGTCGTTTCTGTTGAGATTAATACTACTTCGCATCGCGCACCGTAATTTTTTTTCAGTTTTCAGCTAGCAGAATCGCCTTTCGTAATATAGAGCAACATATTACACACAGAACAGTTATATCGGTATAACATGTAGCCGTCACAACATTGCAGCGCTGGCGCAGCACTGGCAGGCGATCGTCCGATCAGTCTCGGTGGTCCATTGTTCGTAGTCCGGGTCGCAACTTCCTCCAGTTTCATACTTTGTGAGGTAACGGTGACAAGACAAGCACCACCACGGGAAATATCGCAACTCGTTTTATGCTCGGAATTTGGTGTAATATTACCAACGCTTAATGAAACGTTGTTCTACGGTATTTAATTAAATAGTTTCTTACCAGTTTTCGAATTTCGTTTCGCAAGATAGTAGGTAGCCAAAAGTATAACTTGACGTGATGTAAAGTGTTCTTGCAATATCTATAAGAACATAGATACGACATACCTATTCCACATATTGTGATCGAAGTCGCGTGTTCTACTTTCTTAGGCACACAAGGAATAAGAGTCGGTACATATACCTAGGTTTATTTACTGGCTACGGTTCAGTACAAGTTCACGGAAAGTTCATACGAGCACCGTAGGACGTCGACACTTAAAAATTAAATAACAGTTAAGATTTGAATCGTGTAATAAATATTCTCAAGCCGCACGCAAGAAAGGTATGAAATATGGATATTAAAGCAAAAATTGGAGCAACGTGTCGTGGTCTACATACTAATGTTTGGTAAACTTTGCGTTCATTCTTGTGTGGCGTGCTTCGGCCACGAGACGTGCCGCTAATTATTATTATTAATTATTACAGTCTAACTTAATAAATTATCCACTGGCTAATGTTTGAAAACGTTGCGGGTTGATATCAGTTCACCTGGCACACCGCACAGGTCATAACACTGTTCATGTCGACAGCTCTATTTGCTTTGTAAAAGAGGAAAGCATTTTTGCATAAGTTTTCAAATAACATTTTCCTAAGTTGCTGGCTTTCGCCATATCGTATAATTATCTGTAGTAGTAGTCTGTTAGTGTCGTTATAGATTTTAATTATGTTTTTTTCAAGTAAGTAATCATTAAAGAGAAGAATAAAGCGAATACAGGCTGGATAAGAATAATATGACCGACCGTACCTAGGTACTTCAAATCAAATCAAATCAAATCAATTTTATTGCATTCCATAATGTATACAGGTGGTCAGCTTATATTTCTTGAAACAATTATGGACCCTGTCGGGCACAGCATAGTTTAGTAGGAGAGAGGAAGAATTGCTAATTGATATAAGTAATTTATATAAATTTATTCTTTTAATTTAATTTACAATATTTTATAGTTTTTATTTTTGTATTATAATTTGTCGTATTTTCATTTAATGTCACACTATTATTATATTATTAAAGAATAATAATGTAATCATTGTAATTTTTATTATATATTTTTGTTTTATTATTTGCACTATTCATAAATATAAGTTATTGTATTATTTATATAAATAATTGTAAAATATTTTGCTTAATTTATTGAAAATGGTATCAATATAACTATTTTTTTTTTTTTATTATTTTTATTGTATTATAATATGTAAGTAATTCTTTTATATTAAATGTAATTTTATTATTCCTTTAATATTATTTATTGGTAATTATATATTTGTGGTATTTGTAAGTTTACAATCTATCATTTGTTTATGTACCTGTTTATAATTTATAGTCTTTCTAATAACGTATACTTCTAATTACGTATCGTCAAGATATTCTTTTATACTATAGTAGCTTTTTTTTATCAAAAACTGTTTTATTTTATTAACAAATATATGAAATTTATTTTCTTTTTTTATGATGTCTGGTAACTTATTATATATTTTTATTGACATGACCAAGGGACCTGAGGAGTGCATTTCCAACCGAGAGATCGGTAGGTTTAGTCTATTTTTGTGTCGAAGTATAATTTTGGTTTGTTTATTTTCACGTTTGCTGTAGAATTCAGGATATTTATGAACGAATTTACACATTTCTAAAATATAAATGCAAGGTAGGGTTAATATTTTTTGTTTTTGAAAATGCTGTTTACAGCTGTCCATTTCTTCTATGTTTACTAAGATTCTTATTAATTTTTTTTGTTGGGTAAAAACAGTTGGTGCATCTGTGCTATTTCCCCATAATATTACACCGTAGCTGAGCCAAGAGTAGGCATAGGCATAGTAGGTGACAAGTGCAGTTGGTAAATCTGTTGTTATTTTAACTTGACGTAAGGCGTATGAGAATTTTGCTAGTTTTGCTCTCACTTTTTTTACATGTGGTTTCCAGTTTATATGGGTGTCTATTGTTAAACCAAGCAAAGTAAATTCGTTTACAACTTCTAACTTTTGTCCTTTAAAATTGAAATCGATATTTAGTTGTGTTTTCTGGCGGGGGTGGAAAGATATTAATTTGGTTTTTGAGAAGTTTATTTCTAGGTTATGTTCGTTCATCCAGTCGGCTGTTTTGGTTAGGATAGAGTTTAGATTTTCATTTAGGTTTAAATTGGATTTACTTGGAACGAGTAATGAGATGTCATCTGCAAATAAGACGCATGATCCCTCAATGGTTTTAGGCAGATCGTTGATATAAATAAGGAATAATAGGCATCCTATCACACTTCCTTGAGGGATTGAGGCGTTTATGTCTTTTGTGTCTGATCGGATCCTTTCTATTATATAACTTTTTTTATTGAAGTATTCTAATTCTACTTGTTGTTTTCTACCCGTTAAGTATGATCTGAGCCATTCGTGGGCCTTTCCACGTATACCTATTCCGTATAATTTATCTAGTAATATTCTAAATTGCACTTTATCGTAGGCTTTGGTCATATCTAATAGAATGCCTATTGCGTATTTTTTATTATTTATTATATTAAGGGCTTCTTGGATATAGTTGTATACTGCTAAAGTTGTAGATTTATTCTTACGGAAACCGTTTTGGCAATTATCAAATAATTTATATTTTTCACAAAATGAGTATATTCGGTTGGTCATGGCTTTTTCAAAGATTTTAGAGGCAGTGGGTAAAAGGGCAATGGGGCGATAGTTATTTGCATTTGTTTTTGAGTCTTTTTTGTGTATTGGTTTTATTAAAGCGTGTTTTAGTAAGTCAGGGAAGACACCTTCTTCAAAAGATTGGTTTATCAATATGTAAAATGGTATGGTCAATTCTTCAGCGCAGTATCTGAATAGGGTAGGTGGCAGTTCATCTATTCCATGGCTTTTCTTGTTTTTTAGATTTTTTAATAATGTGTTTACTTCGCGAGGGTTTATGGGGCTTAGAAACATTGTATTTTCGGTGGGGTGGAGCACAGGGACAAATTTTGATTTTCTGCAAGTTGTGTGGGTGGTTGTCTCTCCCATGGATGCAAAGAAGTTATTAAAATGGTTTGCTATTTGCTTAGAATTTGTAGTGAGATTGTTATTAATATTTAATTTGATGTTATCTTTATCTTTTTTTAATATTTTGTTCGTTCGTTCATTTATAATATTCCACATAGTTTTTACTTTATTTTCTGATTTTATTATTTTGGTTTTGTAATATAGTTTTTTTGCTGTCGCTACGGTCTTTTTTAATATTTTTTCATAACTTTTATAATATTGTGTTATTATTGGATTGTTTATTTTTAATGAGAGTATTTTTAGGAGTCTTTTGTTTTTGCAAGAGAGTTTGATGCCTACTGTTAACCAGTAACTTTTGTTTTGTGTTTTTATTTTTATTTTTCGTATAGGTATGCATTTGTTTAAAATGTTATCTAGTATGTTATTAAATGCGTTGTAATTTTCACTTAAATTTTGATTTGTTAATAAAAAATCGTGCCAATTTATGGTGCTTAGATTAGATTTAAATTTTTGCATGTTTATTTGGTTAAATATTCTTTTCCATGTGGTCCACGTTGTTTGTTTAATTTGTTGAGGTATTTCCAGGTGAATAACTGTCGCGCAATGATCCGAAAACCCTAGTTCCTCTACTGTTGTATATATTTTTTTATCACTAAAATTAACAAATACTAAGTCCAAGCACGTTGAGGTAGTTTTCGAAATACGTGTGGGGAGTTTTATTTGTTGTATGAATCTATATTCTGACATGAGTTCTAAAAATTGGTTAGTTTTCAAGTTATTGTCTAATATATTAATATTGAAATCCCCACCCAAAATTATATTTGTTTTTGAATATTTGCGGTTTATATATTTCAAGATTAGTTTTAGTTGGTTCATAAATACCTCTTCCTCTCTTCTATTCCAGTACATAGTTATTAACAATATATTTTCATTTACTAGTTCACACGCACACACTTCCAAAACGTACTCAATAGACATGTCCGTTATCTCATTTATATCTTTGTGGTTGATTTCCTCTTGCAGCATGATGCACACGCCGCCGCCAGTCCGGTTGATCCGAGAGAAGGAAGATACGATTTTGTAGCCGGTGATTAGTATTGTATCTAATTTTTCAGGTGTCAGCCAGGATTCGGATATGCATATCGCTTTATAGATTGGTTTTTGTACTATGAATGCTTCTAGGATATGTTGTTTATTATATAGACTCTGTATATTTTGGTATAAGATTTTAAACTGTTGGTCTGTGTTTTCGAAAGGAATGATTCGATTGATTTAAAATGTCTTCGCTTGTTTCTAATAGACAGGTTTGGTTGCTATTATTGTTGTTTTTTGCTGTTGTCAGGTTTTCTTTTAGTTCGGTGTTTCTGTAGTTATGGTGGCTTTTTTCTATTTCTTTGTTCAAGTTAACTATTTTTCCCTCTACAAATAGTTTGTTATGTTTGATTATGGCATAAAAGCCTTTTCCCCGTGCTTTAATTAATTCTTCTCGTAGTAACTGTCTTTCTTTGCGTGCGTTTTCATCTAAAAATTCCGATATAGATAATTTGGTTCCTTGGAAGTGTTTACCATTATTTATAATGTACTTAACCATTCTTTTGCTTAATAATTCTATTACCAACGGCCGGTTATTGTTGTTCCTTTTTCCGATTCTGTATACGTCCTCTATGTAGCCCATCAGGTTTATATTCATAGTATCGTGGAATAACTCAATGAGTCGCCTGTGAAGCTCATATTCAGGCTCCCTGTAGTATTCGGCGAATCCGTGGAGTACTATTTTCTTAACGTTATTTTCATTGCAATACTTTTCAGGTGTAGTTTTAGTTGACAAGTCTTTAATTTCTTTTTTCAGTCTTTCGTTCTCTATTTTTATACTTTGTATTTCTAGATTTATTTGTATTATGTCTTCTTTTCTTTGTTCATTTTCTTTTCTTAGGGTGTCTGTTTTTTGTTCAAATTCTTTTCTTAGTTGTTTGATAGCTTCTTTTATTTCTGCCTGTATTGTATTTTTTAACTCTGCTATAATTAATGTATTATTTTCTCGAAGGCGTCGTATTATTATTTCGTTTAGTTTATCCAGTGTTAATTCGGCTGGTGTGTCAATCCGTAGTTCTGTTTCTCTATCTTCGGTGTTTAGTGTATCACCTAGTAGGCTAAGGTCTTCCGAAATCGCGGTATCGTTTCTTGTATTTGTTGTTCGTTTTCTGATAGTGATATTGTTTTTATCTGAAGGTGTGTGTATTTTTTGGGTATTTTCTGGATACTGAGGGCGTATCGGTGTATTTGAGTTGTCTCCTTTAGGCATTTTGCAACGGCAAGCTTGGCACTTCCATGATTTTTTGTATTCTATTGTCATGGTATGAATAAAGAAATCTTCAGGTATATTTGCGCATTCCAAATCGTATGTGCTTCTACATAATACACATATTATAAATTGTTTGTTTTTTGGTGTTTGTTTGCATCCAGCGCAAAGTATGGATGGCATTTTGAAATATTTACTCGTGAATATGATTTGCACTTTTATAAAATTGTTGAGGTTATGAGTTTGTTTTTTGCACTATAAGTACACAGTTTGTAAGTTTAGTAAGCGTAGCCGGGAGAGAAGACACAGTACGACACAGAACGCGATCCTTTCCAGCAACCGGGCGCCATGCAGCACTGTGTATTGTAGGCGGAGTTTCGTCACTGCGTCGCGCGTCGTGGTGAGCGGGGGGAACGACACGGATACGCACAGAACGCGATACTTTCCAACTAAACAACACAGTGTCAGATTTTTGCTGACCGTTAATTAAATTTTTTTGTTTTGAAATGTTTATATTTCTAAAACCACTCAGTATTTTTCGGTTCTGTCTTCGCTATAGTGTAATACAGTCACTAAAGCACATCACAGTATATTTCCCTATGCAGTTTTTTATGATTTGCACTTATTTAGGGTTTAAATCACGGCACTCGTTTTTACACACGTGTAACGTATTTGAACACGTCGTCCTCTCTCCAGTCGATATTGCCGGTAACCTTAATTTATTGAAATAAATTACCTACTTGCCTTCTTACATTTTAATATTAAATCAATTCATATTACTTCTATTAGCAGATAAATAGGTAAGTAAGTAATTGTTAGGTATTATTCAATTTAATAAAATTGTTTAATCCAAACAAAATCAATACAATTTATTAGGTAGTATATTTATTTTAATTTTAAATAGTAGAAGGTCTTAGTATATCACCTACTTAATACAACCAGCATCATCACCGTCATATTAATAAACGGATGTATGAATGTCTGTATGTATGAATGTATACATCTTTATTTTTAAACTTTCACAAAAAATGTAATAAATATATAATTGGGATCACATTAAGATATATAAAAACGGATGTGGATTCTGTACCTACTAGTAATTAAATGCTTCCTCTGTATAGTTTTGATTATGACTTGAGTGTTCCAGTAGAATTCTCAAATTTTTAAATCATTATCCGCTACCCGACTACACACACTGTTGAGTATAGGCCTCTGTTTTGTAGTTCCAATTTCCACGCTCAATTTTTACATAGGTATATGCATTAAATTGTAGTACTTATAGTATGTATGTGAATAACTTATTGGTGAAGCGAGATTATGGTACATCCGAGCTGTCGGAAATTCATTGTTCTCCAAATCGTCGTTATTAATCCGCTGCTAACAAAACGGACTTTTCCTTTTGTTTCCGAAACCTTTCAAATTAGTGACTACAAATTATGAAGGTGTTCGAGGTTGAAGGAATACATCAATTACCAGTGATATTAGTATGTAAACGAAGTGTATAAAGTAATTATAATAATTATTGTGATGCAATAGGTATCTGAAATCTTGTAAACGGTTTCTCTCATAACAGATTTTTACCGCAATCTTAATCAATTAAACAGAGCTTGAAGGAAGTACTTACTTATATCTTTCTCTTACTTAATATTGAAATTCGAAACTCAAATTGATTTAACTTAACAGCAAAACTAATGTCAAAATTAATTTATCAATTTGTTCTAAATTTAATTCAAATCGATATTACCGTTACGTAAGGAACGCGATACGCGGGCGCAACATTCACAAAATATATTTGCATTGATAGTGTATCTAGGAAAATTCTTCAATCAATCGTTACTATTAGCGGTTATTTGACATTTCATTAATACTTACCAACTCAAATTTAGAGCGAAGAATTATTTGTAATAAGTTCTGTTGTGGGCAGATAACTATTACAGTTATGAGTTCTCACAGATTAGCAATAGCGCTGCAAATTGATTTATACGCGATAAATGAAGTTTGGATTACATGAAATTTGATTGTAATCAATCCTGTAGAATCAATCAATCAACACTAACTCAACAAATTCTGCTAGTGTTAACGATCATAGGTATCCAATTGATTTGTGTAGAGTACCTACAGAATCAGGAAGTGATTGTATACTAAGTCCAGTCATCTGAGACAAATATAATAAACATAACAGGTAGGAATAGTGGTCAGTATAGGTTGGCATGTCACAACTCACACTTGCATCATGAGTCGTTGCTATGAAGTCCCCGTGCCGCATGCCGGGGGTCGCGCTCCGCCATGCGTGCTTCCTGCGCCCGCCACGCACCTCCTCACACCAAGATCATGTAACGACATTTTTTAAACACTCCTGCTGAGTAATTTAGTATAAATCAGGTTTGAAGCAATACCTTCAATGATTTTTCGCAAGGAAAACAGACAACTACAGTAATAAAAAAGTTCTACCTACAGTTGAAATGGTAGAATGATAAAATGATAACCACAGACCAACTGTTACAAAAATATTGATATATTTTTTTATACCACTAAGGTGGCAAACAAGCTTACGGCCCACATGATGGTAAGCGGTTACCGTAGACTATAAATGCTTGTAAGACCAGGGGCATCACTTGCGCGTTGCTGACAGTGTAAAACGAAAGAGGAATATCAGTATAAGGATCAATGTCACCCCACTGTCGATGCAACGTTTCCTCGTGGAGTACTGGCAACCTTGCTCACCGGTAGGAACACAACACAGCTCAAACCAGTGTTATTTCACTTCGATTTTCTGCAAAGGGGAGTTACTTCGCTAGTCGGGCAGCTCCCACTAAGTATGCCCTACCTCTCTTGAATATGAAAAAATTGCTTAAAGGTTTGGAAAGTTCGTTATAACAAGTTACGTAATTAAAATAACTAAAAAACCCGACTGCATAAAAACACTTTAAAAAACACTAAAAAGACAAAAACAAGTCTAGTAGTCCAGACCTATGTAAAGTAATATTGAATAACTACACCATTTAAATGTTTTCATGATCGATAAATACATAAAATAATAAATTATAACGTAGAATAAAGTCAATCTTGCCGTCGGGACCCATTCAAAATCGTGACCGTCTCTAAAATTCCCAGTAATGGGTCCCGACTGCAAGATTGACTTTATTCTACGTTATAATTTATTATTTTATGTATTTATCGATCATGAAAACATTTAAATGGTGTAGTTATTCAATATTACTTTACATAGGTCTGGACTACTAGACTTGTTTTTGTCTTTTTAGTGTTTTTTAAAGTGTTTTTATGCAGTCGGGTTTTTTAGTTATTTTAATTACGTAACTTGTTTCCGGATTTTTAGTGCAAAACTACGAAAAATCTGCAGACGCTTAATTTAAAACTAAGGTGTGTTATTTACTTGTGCAAGATTTCGCAAACGATTTAATTCTTGTAACGAATTGAGGTCATGAGGGTTATTCAGAAGTCTTCTTGGATCTAGCGTACGTTTGGCTAGTCACAACGCACGAATACTACGATGTTGAGATAAAGATGATTTTGAATTTACTAGAACTATCTAAATACTAAGAAAGAAACTAAATAATATAAATAATAGGAAGGAATATATATTTATGTGCAAGTAATGTGTGATGAATGCATGAATTGATATATTTGATTATAATATGTATTTAAGTAATCTGTTTGATAAATTTGATTATAATATGTATTTAAGTCATTTATTTCAGTTATGTAATGGTTTACTATGTGTATGTATGTGTGTATGTGAGTCACCCACATATTACGTAAAGAAAACTAAATAGGTACATAAGGACAGTAAAAATAATTCAGAATGCTTGATAAATAAATTATAACAAACAAATCGTATTTCCTAACCTCAATCTAAAACTACCTACGGACATTAACGAAGAAATTATTAATATGAAAAAGTAGATGATTTCCTACAAGTCCCTTAACAATAAAGTAATGTAATGCTTTCGCTAATTGTTACCGAAAATTTGAGAATACATGATACGGAACGCTCAAAACATATTTTTCAGCCCACGCATTAAAGCGCATAAAATCCGCCATTTTATTTTTTTTAATTTCATGTACCCAGTGACACTCGTTCCATCAAGACAAATCTAATGAGGTATCATTTATCTAAATCGGTTGCACCGTTGAATAGTTACGAGCGGACATAGGAACGGACATACATACATACATACATACATACACGTCAAACACATAACCCTCCTCCTTCGGCAGTCGGTTAAAAATAGGACCAGCTATATAGAAATGACATTCACATACCTAGTTCGCTATGTAGATACGTATTCCTATAATAATGAGAATAACACGAAACATAATTACGACGTGATAATGATAACGGAGTGTATTTGAGATGAAAGTAAAGATAAAGCGTTTAAGTGTCCATTTTATCTGGTAATAAGGCGCGTAATGCAGTAATGACGGTGGTCGGAGATGACGAATCAGATCGGAAACTATCGTCAGCTCGTAATTCGACTGATAGCCATCTCTCAATGAGATCGCGTCCGCCTTTCCCCTGCACGTAACACTCGTTTATAGAATAAATTGTCCTTGAAATTATTAGAAACTAACTATAAGTACTTACTCTTCAGTGAAAAGATGCCTTTCCCCTTTCTCGGGCATGACGAAACAACAGCTCGTATTACAGAGTATACTTACTAGTGTCAAGTATTGTTGAAAAAAGAAGTGGTAAGGTACATGAATGTGGGCTTTTGCCTTATAAATAGAACCAAATAATAATATTGCCAGTTGAAGAAAGAAGTTTTAATAGCCTTATTATAAATAGAACCAAATAATAATATTGTCAGTTGAAGAAAGAAGGTTTAAAAGCCTTTCATAAGGCTTTTAAACCTTAAGCCTTAACCTATTTATAAGGCAAAAGCCCACATTCATGTACCTACTTACTTCAAACTAATAATCGTATTATTTTTAAATTAATCAAGCACAAGTAAGTGTTTAAGATCATGCATGACGCAGTTACAAATTGTTTGATAGTAACGTGTTTGCGTGCTCTATGGCTAATGGTTTGCGCGCGTGTAATTACTGCAAGTGCAGTATTAATAATTGATACCCGGTACACCTTGCTAACGCAGAATTGGAAGGGTTTGTGCATATGATAATAAGTGTAATATGATTTGTAAATCACTGAATTATCCATAAAAATAATAATAATTATGAAATAAGGCAAAGAACAGCAAAAAAAAACGCGAGGGGTGCAACATGAAAATATTTGGAATTTAATCGAAGATTTTTATGTGACACTTATTCCAAATCATGGTCTAAATATAATATTATGTACTGGGATTAATGTTAAATCGTGGCCTAAGTAAACCGTTATTATATTAACTTGATCTAATACAGTAACAATCCAAGATCTGTTCAGTTCTGAGCTCCCTGCCTAGGATCTTGTTGAGCCGTCGGTATGTCTAGTAGACCGCTACAATGAAATCGAAAGCGTCGCGCGTAGATGAAGGGAAGGCTGCGGGCTGCGGGTCAAGTCAACCCGCATCGGTGGCTATGAACCCGCGCCGTGTTGTTTGAGCCCGCCGGAAGTCCGAGGGGATTTATTGCGCGACCGCCTTCCGGTGCTCCACTTGTCTCTGCCGCTTGCGCACCTGCCATGAAAACGTTTCATTACCTTTACTAGGCGCTACTTTATCACGGATTGTTTTTTTTTTACTATTTTGTTTGTATAGCGGCAGCGTGGGAAAGCACGGTAATCAGCGGTACAGAATATTGGTAGTGGTATTTTATTTCAGTAGGTACAATTAATATTCGTTCAAATAATTACCTAGTACTTACTCATTTACTTAGTTTTAAAATCTAACAGTATTTGTATTGGTTTAAACAGTAATTAGTATTTACGAAAGTATATAGAATGAAGAGAGTACCCAGTTTGTTATAAGGCGAAGCAATAAAGTCATCATGTAGGTAATAACATAATCATTCATCATTAATCATGGTCTGGTTTGTACTTTGAACTTATTCCCGATCCAGGGCGTCTATCATGGCGCGTGGGAGAGGCGGAGGCGAGTGCTGCGCCCGCGCCGGCGGCGGTGGAGCCCGCCACCGTCGCCGCCATAGCGCTCTCGATCAAATCCAGGGGTGAGTGAGCACCAGTGCGCACTCCACCACTATTGTTGTTGTATTACAGTAGCCACTAGTGTATCACTATGCAGTTGTTTTTTGTTGTTTGAAGACACTTTTTAGTTTTGTTGACATCACTAGGTTTCTTTTTTCGCACAAGCGTACCTATTTTATTTAAGTAAGTAGTTTTGAGTCTTATTATGGATTCGGAATGTAATTAAGTATGGACTAAATACGTAAATGTGGTAAACGTTGATTTTATGATTATTCGTACACAAGAATTGTCGGGATATAAATGGGCAACAATCCTCTGTACTGTACAGACTGTAGTAAAGAACAAATGAAGATAATAAGTACTTCATTCTGTACATCTATCCCTGCTGAAGTATTTCCATTGTAACATTTGAATTGCACTGCACCTTCATTTAACATTGCTATTGATGAACGTGTATCTTAGATGTAAAGTAATGAGGACTAGGCGGTAGTGCACATCACCCTTTAATATTTATTTTATAATGTTGTAAAAACTTTAATTAGTACTCAGCAATTTAAAATCACTTGTTAGTCCGGTTCGCTTTCGAGGCACTTTCACTGGACGGTTATTATTTGCGATGAAACTATGCGGACGACTCCACTTAAAGTATTTTATTGTACTTATTGTACAATAAATGCTGGTCAATGTAGCGACAAAGATAGGTAACATGTGGTTTATGGTCATAGTGGGTGCGTGCGGTCACAGGTTACGTTCGTTCGTGATAGGTTGGACAGGAAACCGCTGTGATGATAATGGCTAGCGAAAGTGTGAGAGCAAGGCTGTTTAACCAAATTATGGTTGTAAAAAAGTAATTTTCTTTGTAAGCAAAATAGACATTATGTCGTCAATCCGGAATGATATATTTGCAAAGGCATGCATAACAAGACAATTTGCGACAGCCCTATTTACTTCAAAACTTTAGTCTTCTTGAGTTTTGGCGTACCGATTCAACGTGAAACGTTGCAAAATACGAGTAGGCACGTACTTACTTATATGTGTAGTGTGTATATGATCATGACCCGTGGTCCGTGCATCGTCTTGTGTCTGCACAATGACTCACACCGCACACCGCCACGCTCCGCCGCGCGGCGCCTCTATAAATCCGACTTTTTATACTTACAGTATACTAACTACAATTTTTTCGTCCACACCTGTCTAAATAAAGTTGTTGAACGATATAATTTACATGACACATGAAAGGAAGTAACGAAACCGCACGTGAATATCCTTTGCGAACGTTTTTGACTGTATAACGTTTAGGTAACAACAAAACAAAACAACAAAAGTCGCTGAACATGTTGTAATCTTCAATACGTTTTTAATATAAAGTTACTGACTTATAAAGGTTGTGCGAAATAATTGCATAGATGACCATTAAAATATTTACCTTACCTTCATAATAAAAAATCTCTTGACTAGTTTTGGAGCTGTTCGGTTTTCAAAATTTAGCTGTGTTCACCGACTTTCGTTGCTGACTGTATGCTGTTTTAACGAGCAACTTTAAGTAAGGAGTGTTCAAGCGATTTCTTCATGGCTATTCCTACAATGGTACAGACAACGTATCAACAAAATATCAACTAAAATTCTGAGGTAGAGCGACATATACTAATTTGGTAGGTTGTCAATCGAATATTAACCTTGTATTTCTTCTAAGTATACGCATTAGAATTTTTCCGGAAATCTGTTACATAGAGCAAAAGTCATTTACATACGGTCTATTTTTCGAATAAGTAATAGATAGTAGTGGGTAACGGTAAACGTTCCATTATAAGGAGGAAGTGACCTCCCACCCCCGCCCCGTGTCCTGGATAGATAAGTGGACTGCCGCGACCTGCTTCTGAAAACATTACACATATCGATGTACCCACAGTTACCATCGGAACAATAATTGACTGAAAAAGACCTTACCTACTCCATTGACCCACATTTAGTCTATTATCAAAAATCAATCAATATTTTCAGGATTATTATCGTTGGTGGTAGTCAAAATGTAACATTAATGTTAGTTTTATTGAATTCTTGACAGACATATCGGAATATTAATTACTTAATTAAATAAACCCTCCGAAGTGTCACCTCCGGAGGATCGGAATAATTTTTTTTTTTTTCTGTTTCAAGTATGTACATACTCTCTCAAATCATTATGTTTATGAATATTGCTATTTTCTGTTCGTGCAGCTCACACTGAGAGGCTCGGAGGTAACCAGTATGTATAGATACGTGCACTGAGTGTTTATGACGCAGTGTACTAGTAATATAACCGATCGGTTGCATTGCAGCGATCCAGGACAGCCGCTGCTACCTCATGAACGGCGGCGCCGTCGAGAGCTTCTTTATCAGCGAGGACACACCCGTGGGTAGAGTTATTGGTAAGACGTTCTGCTAGTACATAACCTGACTGACTAGCATTTGATTAACCACTAGTGAGTCAGTTTATGTCTAAAAATTAGGCTGTGGACAAAAAGTGTCCGAACGACGCTACCTGACAGTTTGGTGTAGGTTCCGTATTTGATGGATAGGTACACGTTAAGTAAGCAATGGTTAGCATAGTAATAAATGTTCCAAATGCTAAACTGCAATAAATATAGCATGAAATAAGCATTTGAAATTGCTAAACGATTTATCATAACCTATCTACAGTCGGGTATCACGTTACAAGCACCGACCTGATTGAATGCCTCGTTAAGCCGTTTATAGACTTGATTAATTACTGTAAGTACTGAATAAAAACATTTTTTTGCGTAATTGCACAACTATTTATTGTAATGATTTAGGCACACTTAGCGTAAATGGCGATCCGTCAGAGGAGCAGGGTGACATAACCCTACGGCTGCAAGAGAAGGGTGCAGCCGTAGGGATTGCGCCTGGCACTAAGAACCTGACCCTACTGCGAGCGCTCGACCGCGAGGAAAAGCTGGGACCTTCTAACGTGTATGTGAATGTGCGCTGTGATAGGAGGCGGACCACTGATCCGGTGAGTGTTTGAAGAATCATACAAATCAGTTTCTGGGATAGTGCCTAACGTGGGTAATTGTGTGCTTGGAAGCAGTTTTAGCATCATCATCAGTAGTGTTGCTTTTAGTTTTAGAATACAAAGAAACAAAAAGGAACCTAAACATCGTGTACGATGGTCGAGAACTTAATTTGCACCTGGATTTTCTGGGTCAGAAAATAATTATAATTTTCTGAAAATATTGCAATGACATCTTCTAGAACTGAAAAAGTTTAAGTTTTTTTAAAGTTATTTAGCAAAGGAAATATTCAACCGCGGGAAAAATTCGAACCTGCGTCTTCTGGTTAGGTACATCAGACGCTATGACCACTAAGCCACCGCGATGCTTTCTCTTCTTTTTCATTATTGAAGATAATATGATGTGTGTGGTCGCAGAGCTTCATAATCCCGGTGTCGGTGCGCGTGTGGGACGTGAACGACAACGCGCCGGTGTGGTCGGGCGCGCCCTACCGCGTGCGCGTGTCGGAGCTGACGGCGGCGGGCACGCGCCTGGCTGTGGGTGCTCGCGCCACCGACGCCGACCAGCCCGGCCCGCACGCCACCATACACTACTCCGTGCTGCCCGGACCCAACCACGTAACACACTTTTTACTATACTTACACTTTTCATAACATACCTAACATACCTACATACCTGTCGCCTCACCATCACGCCTGTACTCCCCGAAGGCAGGGGTGTACTAGTGTCCACTCACATTTCGCCGGTATGTTTTAGGTCCCATGTTTGTGCCATTAACCGGGCACAAATCCAGACTCCGAACTACTACTAAGAAGTTCACAGAAAAACCCAATAACACTTTGCTCGACCTGGGGAT
The DNA here is from genome assembly GCA_964056405.1 of Acronicta alni. NCBI lineage: Eukaryota > Metazoa > Arthropoda > Insecta > Lepidoptera > Noctuidae > Acronicta > Acronicta alni. The sequence goes on along the minus strand of OZ043915.1, from coordinate 18,417,972 downwards.
CGAACCCAGGACCCCTAGCGTAGCAGTTCCGCTTAGGACCACTGGACCAATGAGACACTTTTCATTTGGTGGTTTTGGTATTTGGTCAAATAAGTCTGACGTCGTTCACACCAGGGAGCTTACTTGCGCACCGTGTCATAATTGTTGCTCTGTAATCCCAATCACCCTCAAGCTATTGACTTGGCACAAAATACGCAGTAATGAAACCTAAGCTGGGACAATATCCACATATATTCCATCTCTACTAGCAGATCATCATCACACATCGACTATTCCACTGCTGGGCATGGGTCTCCACAGAAAATGAGAGACTAATGGGTAATAGTGAAACATACCTACATCAAATTTTCAAGTTCTATTCTCAATAGCTTTAGCCCTTACTCCTGATGGCCAGAATTCTCCCTTCTCTTTCTAGGAGTACCTAGGCTTCCCGAACGAGCTAGATAGTGTGTTGGTGGTGCAAAAGCCTCTAGACTACGAGACACTGAGCAACTTCACAGTAACGCTGCGCGCGCAGGACGGCGGCACGCCCCCGCTACACAATGACACACAGCTGCACGTGCAGGTGCTGGACGCAGACGACCAGAACCCCAAGTTTACTCACGAACACTACACCGCCACGCTGCCGGAGGATGCTAAAGAGGTATGGTAGGAAGCAAGAAGACGTATCCACTCCAAAAAACATCTATTATTCACTGTCACTACTACAATGGAACGTCAATGGTGAAAGGTCCCAATGACCAGGTATTTCAATAACACAGAAGAGTAAAGTAACTTTTTAAGAAACAATGAGACATTACTTAGAATAAGTAAGACATACAGAGTGTTACAAAACTATCCGTAAAGCCGAAAGGAGGTTAAATGGGGCCTTAGTCCATTCACAATATCTAAGAACCGTAGTAACGCTGTATAACATACCCAAAAAAAAGGAAAACAACAACATTTACGAATGAAAAATAGAAAAACTATTAAAGTAGATAATTATTAGTAAAATAGGTACGTAGGCCTTTCTGTTAAATAATCTGGTTCCCTGACATGACGGCTGACAAAATTTTTGGCTTTGATAATTAATTATATTTTTTAAGGGGTATTTTTTAACACGTTGTATATATCAGTAAAATGATCTACCCCAATTTTTCTCGACTAAATTTTTGCCGAAATTATACTGTACGAAGCACCAGCTCATTTACTAGGAGCAGCATTGTATAGACTATAGATTGTTGAAGCCATTTTGATCGGTAAAATGATGTTCATCGTACGCGGTTCCAGGGTACGATCCTGGTGACATCCCCCGGGCCCATCTCGGCGGTGGACCAGGACGTGGGCATCAACGCGCCGCTGCAGTACTCCGCGTCCGGAGACAACGCTCGGCTGGTGCTCCTCGACAAGGACACGGGGCAGCTCGCCGCCACCAAGGAACTAATCGAGGAGCTCAGCCAGCCTCTCACTATTGTTATAAAGGTAGATAAACTGTAATCTCAAAATACAGAGACGCTGTCTTGATTGGTGTTGGTGATACCTACCTAAAAAGTGGTGTGCATATGGATCGGATCTGTATTCATTCATTAAAAAATCGTGACTGCAGAAGCTTGTAATAATAGTATATTTTATTATGTCCGTTTTATTGTTTCTTGACAGGGTGATGTTAATACTGGAGTCAAATATTATAAAGATGTCGGTTTTGTTGGCGTTGGTATTAAGAAGTTTTTTGAAGGCGTTATTTTCAGAGCTGTCCCGCGTCGGTGCGGATGATCGCAGTATACATCGTCATTATTAGTATATGCGAAACCTGAATATAGTTTGTTCAGAATCAGTAACTGAATCGATTCCAATAATTTTTACATCATGTTATATTTTGTCCCAAAAACATTTAAAAAATGTTACGAGTAGGACACCGAGCGACACTAAGTACCTATCCGCATTCAAATGCGCGCAACACAGGTCACTGACACTGAGCGGTCAGCGCGGGCGCAGTGGGGCGGGCGGGGCCCGGGGGTGAACCAACCAGGCAACCACTTCAGTCGCCCGGCAGCTATAGGGAAGTGTGCACGTATGTCGCTCCCGTTCAGATAAGTAGGTACAAAACGAGAGCGCGACCGCGAGCGCACGACATTTCGGTTGATCTGTACCTATCGTATGTAAAAAGCATAGGTAGTGTTCGTTTAAGAAATGGTACGGATACTAGCGGTTTGTGGTGATAAGTGATAACGTATTCCTGGCAGTGCGGCACGAGGAGCTATCTGACATTAAAGTATCGTCACACACATGAACACACGTTTTTATTTGTACCTACAGCCTGTTGTGGTTAAGTAGTGCGATGTTTAACACTTTTCATCCATTTTGAACTTACAGTGTTTGGTATAAGGTGCAACATATCGCATTGACTACATTTAATCACTTACGGCTGCATTTACAAATAAAGTACTTATTAATGTCTACCTACACTTGACCATTACGACAGTTCAAAGACTGCAAGTGTGATGGAAAATGTGGAAAGTGTGATGTATCATCAGTTAAATACAATGCAATCGGAAATCGCCGTACGGTTAGGTACCTACTGCCACATTATTATCAATGAGCGCCGCGACAACGCGGGCGCGGGGCGGCGCCTGCGCGTGATGAGCATGTTATTGTACGGACAACCAGGTAACTTAACAAGCTTATAACTTTTTGATTTTTCATGATACAAGTTTTGAAATTTTGTACATAGATTCTTTACATAAAAATACTAGACACGTGTTTCAGGTTTCGCCTATACTAATAATGATGTGTATAAAATATTGGTGTTTGATTATGTTGGAATTTAGATACTGTTATTGATATAAATGTCCTCAGTAAAGACAGGTCAGTTCTGGTTTCAAACCTAGTTATGTTATTGACGAACGAAGTAAATAGAAGTATGTGATTACGCGCAAGTTATGTAGGTACGCCAGGGTTATGAAGATTGATCGGTTATTTTTTGTTAGTCCTTCGTAATGAGGGATAGTAGTGGTTCTAACGTGACAATACCCGCAGGCTCAGCAGGTGGACAACGCGGACCGGTACGCGCTCGCCACGCTGGGCGTGCGGCGCGGGGGCCCGGCCGCGACCGCCGTGCGCTTCCGGCGCCGCCACTACAGCGCCGCCGTCAGCGAGGCCGCGCCGCCCGGGGACGCGCTGCTCACGCTGCTCACCACGCCCGCGCCCACACACGTCAGTACCGTACATACTATGCCCACTTGCTGAGCCGCCACTAACCTGACGGCGCCGCCACTACAGCGCCGCCGTCAGCGAGGCCGCGCCGCCCGGGGACGCGCTGCTCACGCTGCTCACCACGCCCGCGCCCACACACGTCAGTACCGTACATACTATGCCCACTTGCTGAGCCGCCACTAACCTGACGGCGCCGCCACTACAGCGCCGCCGTCAGCGAGGCCGCGCCGCCCGGGGACGCGCTGCTCACGCTGCTCACCACGCCCGCGCCCACACACGTCAGTACCGTACATACTATGCCCACTTGCTGAGCCGCCACTAACCTGACGGCGCCGCCACTACAGCGCCGCCGTCAGCGAGGCCGCGCCGCCCGGGGACGCGCTGCTCACGCTGCTCACCACGCCCGCGCCCACACACGTCAGTACCGTACATACTATGCCCACTTGCTGAGCCGCCACTAACCTGACGGCGCCGCCACTACAGCGCCGCCGTCAGCGAGGCCGCGCCGCCCGGGGACGCGCTGCTCACGCTGCTCACCACGCCCGCGCCCACACACGTCAGTACCGTACATACTATGCCCACTTGCTGAGCCGCCACTAACCTGACGGCGCCGCCACTACAGCGCCGCCGTCAGCGAGGCCGCGCCGCCCGGGGACGCGCTGCTCACGCTGCTCACCACGCCCGCGCCCACACACGTCAGTACCGTACATACTATGCCCACTTGCTGAGCCGCCACTAACCTGACGGCGCCGCCACTACAGCGCCGCCGTCAGCGAGGCCGCGCCGCCCGGGGACGCGCTGCTCACGCTGCTCACCACGTCCGCGCCCACACACGTCAGTACCGTACATACTATGCCCACTTGCTGAGCCGCCACTAACCTGACGGCGCCGCCACTACAGCGCCGCCGTCAGCGAGGCCGCGCCGCCCGGGGACGCGCTGCTCACGCTGCTCACCACGCCCGCGCCCACACACGTCAGTACCGTACATACTATGCCCACTTGCTGAGCCGCCACTAACCTGACGGCGCCGCCACTACAGCGCCGCCGTCAGCGAGGCCGCGCCGCCCGGGGACGCGCTGCTCACGCTGCTCACCACGTCCGCGCCCACACACGTCAGTACCGTACATACTATGCCCACTTGCTGAGCCGCCACTAACCTGACGGCGCCGCCACTACAGCGCCGCCGTCAGCGAGGCCGCGCCGCCCGGGGACGCGCTGCTCACGCTGCTCACCACGCCCGCGCCCACACACGTCAGTACCGTACATACTATGCCCACTTGCTGAGCCGCCACTAACCTGACGGCGCCGCCACTACAGCGCCGCCGTCAGCGAGGCCGCGCCGCCCGGGGACGCGCTGCTCACGCTGCTCACCACGCCCGCGCCCACACACGTCAGTACCGTACATACTATGCCCACTTGCTGAGCCGCCACTAACCTGACGGCGCCGCCACTACAATAAAATAAATAAATCCCGAAATTGGTTAGCACCACACTAAGACAATATAATTTTGTATAGGTATTAAATAAAATAATCAAAAAATCTTCATGAATGCACTCCACTAATACTTACCTTTAGAGCAAACACAAGCAAAAAAGTGATACCACTCACACGAAAACTATTCTAGATAACCAAATATTTGAAATAAAGAAATTTGAAATACTAAAGATTTTGTGGTCTTGCAGAATAATCTCCAGTTCTACGTGTCAGATCGGTCGTTCCTGGAAAAGTTCGCGATCAACAGCGCGGGCGAGGTGTTGCTGCGGCGGCCGCTGGACTACGAGACCGCGGACTCGTATCACTACCAGGTCATGGTCACGGACGGCGTCTCGGTACGTACCTACGTCCGACTAAAATGGAAATATTAGTTAGTCGGTCCATCAAAAGGTCCCAAATATTGAGTCTTTTTAAGATGTCCCATAAAGAGTGTTCAATTCTTATTTCTTTCGTGTTTGAATATAATTTGTAGCTTTACGCGTATCTGTTGATTTCTAGAATGACACGGCGTCAATAAATATAACCGTGCTAAACGTGAACGAGTGGGAGCCGCGGTTCCGGTACCCGCAGTATGAATTCCGTGTGGAGGACGACCCTCCGGACGACGTGGAGCTGTTGCCGGTCGGCAAGCTCGACGTGTACGATGGTGACAAGCGGGACAACGTCACGCTCACGCTCAGGGGTTCGGGCGCCGAGTCAGTACTGCCACTTATTATTTAATTTTGTCTGTCACAGTCTGCTGCAGACTCACTGAAAATAATTGAGATTGGGAAAACCACTTTATTAATTTGTTGAATGAAAATTATTGTCTTTTGAAAGTTTTTTTAGCTTCTCTCTACTTCTTATGGCTAACGGTTTTCCTGTTATTTTCCGGTTTCCTACTTTTCGGCGAACGCCTTCTAACGACCAATGGACTTCACTGTCCGCTCTCAACGTCAGTGATTTGTGTTTTAGAGCGCAATGTGGTATTTGTATGCGATGAGATATTTTGATGAGTGCCAATTGAATGGTTTGTGTTGCAGCATGCTGTACATAAACTCTACGGGGTCGATGTTCGTCCGCGCGGGTGCGCTGCGGGCGCTCAACACGTCCGACAGCACCGCGCTGCACGTGCTCGCCACCGCCGTCGACTCGGGCGCCCCCCCGCGACAGGTAGCCCATACCATACCATACCATACCATACCATACTATACTATACTATACCATACCATACCATACCATACTATACCATACCATACCATACCATACCATACTCACTGTGCACTCACGCACTTAACGTTACCTGCACACTCTCGTTCAATTTCTGTTCACTTAGATAATAGCAAAATGTACGTATTTATGACATGAACGCTTGACCTGGACCTTTCGAACTTCGGTATATTCCATTTCAATTTCAACAGTTTAATTTGAAAATTAATCTTCCGTCGAGCATCAAAAATTGCATGTCAGAAATTAGTGATATATGTATATCGTTTGTCCACTAGACGTCGGTCCCAGTGACGGTGCACCTGGGCGGGCGGCGGCAGGCGGCGGGCGGGGCGGGCGGGGCGCCGGTGCTGGCGTTGTTCGCGGCGGCGCTGGCGGCGCTGGCGCTGCTCGTGTGCGCGCTGCTGGTCTACATATACACAGCGTACGTCACTTACCTACTTAAAGACCTAATTACTTTAGAGAAAAACTAATTGTTGCAAGGAAATTACTGTTTGTGACTGTAATGCAAAGTATGTATATCTCGCATTATGATATATTATATTATCCAACTAGTGTTATTGTGTTAACCTGACCATATAAGTTCCTAAAACATCCTTTGTATTCACAGACGTCGTAGGTCAAAGCGAAGCGCGAGCGGGCCTGGCGCAGGACCTGGCTACGTGACGCATGAGAAGCCCCCTTCCGAGCCCGCGCCCCCCACGGCTCACGTGAGCCCCACAGGCGGAGGGGCGGCGGGGCCGGGGCCGGCGGGGGCGGGGGCGGGGGCGATGGCGGGACTGGCGGCGGCGGGCGGCTCGTCGGGCTCGCTGCTGAGCGTGAGCGCGGGCGCCAGCACTATCCTCGCTAACTCCACGTCTAGTTTGGATCTACACAATGATACAAAGAATTTGAGACAGCACACCAGTGAGTAGACTACACACAATGGCCTGTATCGGTACAATTTTGGTTTTTGTTAGTACCGGTTTTTGCTGTCAGTATTAGTTTTTCGGATAAGGTAGGTAAGTACTGGTCTTTCACTGTCAGTTCCGATTTTATTAGTTGGTTTTGGTTATATTCGATCAGTACGGGTTATGGGTTAGCGGTAATGCAACAAGTGGCGATCACAATAGACCGACTGCGGTCGCAGTGATACTTAAGCCGCTATAAAAAAATAAAAAAAACAAAAAAAAAACGGGTTATGGGTTCTACTTTTATTTGTGCCACTATGAATCGGTATTTCGATGTCAGTATCGGTTTTTCAGTGTTTTTATTAGTGTCAGTAGGTCAGTACCTACTGACACTAATAAAAGTTTATGATTGGTACGAAGAAATAAAGAGGACCAACATGCGCATAATGACTGGATATTTCGCCCTGAATCCTAGACACTAATAGCAAGAGCGCATACGTATTTAAACATGGTAGTTTTATGCGGTAATGTTGAATTGCGTTGTGAATTAGGGTATCCTACAGGTGTATCGTCGGGGCGTCAGTCACAGCGGGTCCCGCGCAGCAAGGTGTCGCCACTGTCGGCGGGCGGCGCGGGCGGGGTGGGCGGGGCGGGGGGGGCGGGGGGCGCGGAGGTCGCGGCGCACATGTCTGACCACGTGTGCTCGCGGGAGGGCGCGGGTCGCTCGGGCGTGGCGTGGCCGGCCGCCACTATCCCCGCGCGAGTTAAGAAGCTCAGCTGGGACGACGCCGCGCCACACACACCACACAAGGTACGACACACACTACTCATACACCTACACCTACACCTACACCTCTATCTACAACACATTTCTCATCAGCGCTTGTAGACAAGTTGCAATCTGACAATCGAATCGACGAACGAATAGAAACAAAATGTATGGGAATGACATCTATGATCGCCCGATTTGTCGAAAGCTTAAGTCATTTCCATAACTTTTGTTTCTATTCGTTCATCGATTCGATTGTCAGATTGCAACTTGTCTAAGCCCCCAGAGACCACATCTCCCCTTACACTCAGCCTAGGTCAACCATTGATCAGTATTTTGTAAATAAAATAATAGATAGTTCACCAAGGAAAGAAAGTACAACTGTCTTTTGTAACTAGAATCAATCGTAAAATGTGTATAAAAAAGGAACATTTCCAGGACAGAGGGGAGGAGCTGACGGACGCCACCAACCCGACCGTGGCCGACCACATGAACCTCACCGTTTACTTCTGACCGCCGGCGGACAACCGCAGCATACTCAAACTGCGCATGTAGAACTTACGAATAACAACAACGAAGAGAGAATGACAAGAAATGCTCAAATACAAAATGCTGAAACTAGTAAGGATAGACACAATGATTATAATGCATCTAAATTTGATTCTGCAGAAACCAATTTAGAACTTAAAAATAAATTTGATGATACTTGGATAGGTGATTCGCCTGAAATGAAATACCCTTTACGCAACGAGACTGTAGAAGTTAAAAATAACGCAGTACTGTACAGAGGTGGTCTCTCAGGTGATGTCATATATCCAGAAAGAAAGATTGAAACCAAAAATGACGTGTTGCCAGGATCTACAGTAAAACCTCAAACCACAGCTTATCATCCACAGAATTACGGTTCACCCTCTAGCAGAGCGCCTAACTCAGATGCTCTCAATACTGTAGGAATACCAGTTTATAGTAACCACAATTATTTATATACAAATCACCTTGGTACCGCCACAAACCATCACGTATCTCTCCCTCTCTCACCCTCTAATTACCCAACCATGGTCATGGGGCCGGTACATCCAAGTCAAGCTGTGTTGCTAGAAAGTAATTCGGGACAGTCACGAGCTCAACCCTTGCCAATCATCGGCCATGTAATTCTGACTGCTAACACGAAACGTACGAAGCATCTGAAGCCCCCTTCAAACAACAAACTTAAAAGTAAACTAGTACCAGTACATCATATAACACCTTCAAGTTATCCAGTACAGTCATCGAGTCAATCGTCTCTGTTCCATTCTCCATCCAATTATGCTCTTCCAGCGGGTCCGTCACAAATACAGCAACATCCACTTTCACCAGCTTTACAAAGCGATCAAAGATATGCTTCACCTCCAACTGCCCCAAATCTATATGAAGAAGACCCTTCTCCGTTAAGTTCAAATGGTGTTCCGTCACCGTATGCTACGATAGACCCTAAGAAGCTGCGCACTAGACACATCAGACCAGCTGTGTTCAAGAGGAGAGGAGTGGGAGGCAGCCGACAATATCAACTGTTATGAGAGTCCTCCTCAGGATAAGAAGTCGTGGATTTATTAAACCAATATCAAATACAGATTCTCTTATAATGATCAGATTAGCAGAACGTTACGTCTTACGTCTTCCTTACAACTGAATACCAATCAGTTTCGAGTACATAAATCATTCATCGGTTTATAGCTAGTTACGGCTAATAACAGCTCTAAGCTAAGCTTCTCTAACCTTAGCCCCTCCACTACCACCACTTTTTTAACTGCTAAACCCTGACACAGTAAATATATTCATATAATATATTACTATACTAGGTACTAGGTAGTAGGTACTGTTAATACTATATTAAATATAGATATTTACTGTGATCATGTCATAATCAATATTACATGAATAATAATTTAGGCTGTGGTAAGGTTTCAACCATTCACCAAATATGTATTATACAAGTGATGTATGTTTATTTTAAGTGTTGTTATTAAAAAAGCAGTATAAAGCTTTTTAAGAAAATTGTAGGAATAAAAATAAATTTTATAAAAAAAATATGACAAATTGTAAAATTGATTGTAAATAATTTTATACCAGGTAGTTAAAAACCAGATTTAATAATGTAGCTACGTGTAAGAATCTGTTCAAATAATTACAATAATAACCATGTACCAACTTATTTTCTATCTTATAATATTTAACTTTTAACTGGGCTGCCAGATTTTGAGATGCAAGGACATTTTAAAAACCTGATATTGACGCATTTTGGCAACACTTGAAAACGAAACCTATTTAGTAAGTGTTTACGTTATAAGTAGTAAGAAAGTTTTATGTTACAATATTTATAAGCATGTACGAACTGTTATTATAATGTTTTGTTTAGCTGGCGTTTTATTTAAATATCACGTGCTGCCGCAACTGCTAAGCTCGCTAGTGGTGCTGGGTTCGATTTCCAGGTCGAGAAGTGTCATTGGGTTTGTCTATGAAATTCTCAAAATAGTACATGAAACATTTAAGAGAAAAATATTATTCATATTAAACTTATTATAAATTGTAAAATATATTAAATAAGCCTCGTTTGTCTAGTGGTCGTAAGTAGCAGTAGGTAGCGCTTCGGTCGAGCAAGGTATTATTGTTATTTTCTATGAAATTTCCTGTAGCAGCTCGGAGTTTGCATTTGTGAGGCCCGTCCCCCCTATTAAATTGGGCTAAAATATACCTGCGAACTATGGGTCCACATTACTACACCTCCGCATATCTCATCCACATAATGTAGTATAAAATATATATTGTTAATCTTTGACTTTCATTTTATGCGGAGAAAGCTCGACATTTAGCCTGCTATGTGTCATAATGGTAAGGATCAACAACACTGCTATGACGTTGAAAAATCTCCAGTCCACCGCGGGCGGGGCTGACCTTGTAATGAAAGTGTTCGCTGTTGTTCTTACGCAATGCGAATGCGCAACGTCATTGAAATGCGCAGAAGCAAGAGTGTGGTGTTATTGGCGTTATGCAACCAGTTAATGTAGTTCAAGTATGTAGATGGCACTCAAAAAGCATTCAGTTGCTCACTCGGATACAAACAATACCGGCTATTCAGTGTATCAGTCGGATACCACCAGTACAGAACTGACGTACTTACAAAGAATAAATACTTAACACAAGATTATCAGAAGTTTTATTCAAGATAAACCAGTCCACCATAGTTTTGGTTTTGGTTCTTCAAGCCGGATGATTTATAGCAGCAGAAATAACATTACTATGATAGCATAGTAACGTTATTTCTTGGGTAACTTAATAAATATATGTACCTCATTTATATCGTTTTTATTCGTATAGTATGTTGGGGTAAGATCGGCGCTGGGGTAAGAGGCGCTTACCCCAGCGCCGATCTTACCCCAACATACTTATAATAATAGCTGTTGCCCCCGGTTTCACCCGAATCCCAAAAGGAATTTTAACAGAAAATCAGAAACAATCAGACTGATAGTTACTTTCTGTATCTAATATTAAAAGTATTATGTAGGGCAATAATAAATATAAATTATGTAAATAAAGCTTAAATTGTTTGATACAATACTTACTAATACTGCGATGTAGTGTACCTACTTAGTTTATATAATTTTTATGTTTGTGATGTCTTGCAATATCATCGCCAATTTGTTCTATTTCGTTAGTTACAAAAAAAAAGAAATGCCGCGACAGCACTAGATGCTCAACAAAGCGCGCGCAAAGATACAAAATTACAAATTCTATTTTGAGTTTGAATACCTTTAAGATTTGCTAAGGCCACCCATTGTATGTTTTTTTAATTGAATTTATTTTTGTGTGACAACCTCAAACAGTAACGTAAATGTTAATGCTCTATCGCTTGGTCTGTATCACCATGAAGGTTTGTTATCATAATTTAAACAAAAGTGCTGAGTATGTATTTGTTCTAATTACGAATTTAGAATTTCTTTGCTATGTCAAAATTCAATATTTTAATCTGTATGAAATAAAAAACTACATCACAACGATGGCACAAATGCGTAAAGGCCTCTGAAGCCATGCCAAAAATATTACAACATCACAACGGGACCGGGTGAAGTAAAAAATATGTTTATGTCGATTAACTTAACATAGATCTGATTTAGGCTGATGGTTTTGTGCCAAGGCCCAAATAAATTTAAAAAAATAAAAATAACATAGATCTGCTAAATCTACCCGCAGTTGTTTCTTTTTGTGTTTTGTTATTTTAGACGGTGAATAGAAGTAGCATCGCTGTTGTTGTTGAGTTAGAACGTTCGCGTGATTTGTTTGAAGTTTGGAGTCGTCCTACTATGACCACTTGCGTGAAGCTAGGTTGCGCATCACTTGAGACAGGTACCTACCTACTAATAAATTAGTAACTCTATGACCGTAATTTGAAAAACGCTTTGTGAAATTTTGGTCGCCATGTGTGTAGTGAAGATGTGCCTGGTTGCTGCCGCTAGATCCACGCGACAAGGAGGTAACAATTTACGTATACGTACATACCTAACATTTTATAACTTTTACGGACCTACTAGGTATTGGACTTAGCTTATTGTTATAGGTAATTTATTTGATTTTAAATCTGTCCTTAGGGGCTATACAGTATGTATCAAAAACCCTGTCCGATCCTTAAGGGTCGTATAAGGTGTCGTATTACGTACACAAACACGTAAACGATAATTAGATACGAGATATTTTTTTTTCCCCGATTAATTTAAATATAATTTAAAAAAAAACTAAACCTTTTACATGTCAACACTCAATCCACGAAATAAAGTTTATTGAATTCGATCTACACTAGTTTTAAAGAAACCGCCCGAGCAATTTGCCACTTTTTGATCCTTGCCGCCAGAAGTGCCGCCAGCCCGCTCTGTCGCATGCTGCCAAACAAATTTAATGCGAATGAATCTTACCTACTGGGCCTACACGTAGATATTAGCTGATATCGATTAGGCATAGTTATGTTCACCTAATAATTGACGTTCTTTTGTGTTTTTCATAAGTATCAGCTGTTACGTATTAGTCATAGGGATGATTACCTCCTACCGGGCCTACGCGTAGGTATCAGCTGGTATCGTACAAGCATCGTGATACCCAATACTTCCGCTTACGCGTGGGTATCAGCTGATATCGTACAGGAATAGTGTTGCTTACCTAATAGGTACCTAAATAATTATTGACGTTGTTTTTCAAGAAACAATGAACTAAATGTATTGCTTTGTTAAAATTATTTTGTAAAACATGAACTTGATATCTACAAAATTCTGCGATCGTGTTCCTTAAGTGAACTTCCAATAGGTACTTACTGATATTCCACGTCGTGTTTTCGTGGTTTTTCGGCATTAGGGTAATGAGTCTTGTAAGTACTCATTCATGGACACTGCTTGACACGTGTTCGTACACGTGTACACGTGAACTTCAAGTTCATGGAGACGTTGGATACACGCTCCGACGGCACTGGCATACCTTGCCTAGCAAAACGCAACCCATACTCTCACTCACTCGTAGTCTTTTCGAACATCTGCATAATTTCAGCATAAGCACATTGGAACACGACATTGACAACAGATTGGAATACGACATTACTCACGATACGATAGGTAATCGAGGTGTTAAGAGATTCACGGACGTCCGATCGGAAGCGAACTCTACGCGAGACTGTCATGACATGTCAAGGACAACAATTGGCTTACACGTGCCGCTCTATAGGTAGTTAGGTACAGTCTGTCGGCGACGACAAAGCGGCGCACGGAGCGGCGCCGCTTGGCGGCATCCTTCGAGGTAAAATTGAAAAATAAATTGGTAAATATTAAAAGATTTCGCCGCTGGGTGGAGTATTGTCAACTTATGAAATTTTCCCATATTTAGTGGATAATTGTGTAAGTTTATTAGAAGAAAAAAAATCGATACTTTCTGGTTTCTTTAATATCGTATTTTTATTTATGTTTATTAGTAAGTATATAAGAAAAGGAATACGCCTCTTTCGGATCGGATAGGGTTTTTGTTACATCCTGTATAGCCCCTAAGAACAGATTATTAGTACATTATGTACATTCGATTATGATTATGGGTTTTCCACTGGGGCGTTGATTTCAGTAAAGGCATACTAAATGCAGTCCTTTAAAATAAGCGTCACACAGGATTCAAAAACTCGCTATGACTTGACAATAGTTTCTGTGAAATAATTGCGAAGGTAGGTAGTATTTATGACTGCAGAGCATAACCAACAGTGATAAAGCTAAAATGTTACTAGTACATTGTTCTATCCTTATTATTATTAAGGAAAATGTCGAATAAGAATGTTACACCCGGATGTCTCTACATCCGGGTGTTTTCTTCTTCAACATTTTCCTATCACTATGGGTCGAGAGAATGTTCTCCGTAAGAGAATTTTCTGTCACCGAGAATGTTTGCAATATTGACAGAATTTAAAATACAATACTATTATTTTATTGAAACTTTTATATAGATGTAGAAACATGTTATCTCGTCTAAAGTTTATTAGCAGTACATTGGTAAGAACATTAGCAGTACAAAGGTTAGTACATAGGTAAGTACATAGGTAAGTACATAGGTAAGTACATAGGTAAGTACATAGGTAAGTACATAGGTAAGTACATAGGTAAGTACAAAGGTTAGTACATAGGTAAGTACATAGGTAAGTACATAGGTAAGTACATAGGTAAGTACATAGGTAAGTACATAGGTAAGTACATAGGTAAGTACATAGGTAAGTACATAGGTAAGTACATAGGTAAGTACATAGGTAAGTACATAGGTAAGTACATAGGTAAGTACATAGGTAAGTACATAGGTAAGTACATAGGTAAGTACATAGGTAAGTACATAGGTAAGTACATAGGTAGGTACATAGGTAGGTACATAGGTAGGTACATAGGTAGGTACATAGGTAGGTACACAGAGGCGTATTTACCCTAGGGCCAGGGCTGGCGTCAGGGGGGGTGACTTTTTTTAATTTTTCTTGTTAATCTCAATTAAAGTAAGTAAATCATAGGTTGCTATCCATGAGCAGTCCAAGGTTACGGGCTTAAGCTACCCTCTCAATAGGTTTCCGTAACACTATTATATTCAATGACGATGGAAGCCTTTTAACATGCTGTATGCATATACATAGAATAAATTTATTGTACACCACGATAAGAAGCAACATTCTGGAATTCATAAAAATAAGGGTACAATAATTTAAGGCGGTCTTATCACTAATAGCGCTATTTACCAGACATCCTTTGGACGGACAGGAACATTTGAAAAATGGTGGGTAGTCTAAGCATAACTATAACCAACTATAATAAACAATAAAATATACTTATTACTTTTAAATGACTAAAATAAATATAAAATAATATATATAAAACAAATAAATACCTACATATCGGGTGGAAGGGACATCGACGCGCAACGGCTTACCATGACTTCAGTACATGATTCTGGACCCGCCCGCGTTAGAATTTTTCGTCGGCTTTTTCTTAAATTTTACGTTTTTTTTTGCAGTTTTTTTTACTTTAAACTGTATAAAATCATTATTTCTATCTAACTCAGTAAGAATTTTAATTAAAAAGTCATTCATTCACTTTTTTTACTAAAAACAGCATTGTAAATTAAACTCGAAAGATCTTCTGGTCAGCTGATTCCTAGAGTTCACTTGCGAGGTCAACGTCGACCTAGTACCTGCACACGCGACGCAATCAAAGTCTTGGCGTTTGACCAGTTTTCATCTTTATCACTAAGAAAATAGGGTCGAAAATTAATCAACCACCAACGATCGTTACCGAATTTATTTCCCGTCAAAGGCGCCGCCGACAAAGGGCCACGGCGGCGACGTGCGGTCTCGTAAAGAAGCTATGGTTGTTGACCAGTTTTCACCTTTATCACAATTAAGGAATAGGGTCGAAAATTAATCAACCGCCAACGATCTTCACCAAATTTTTTCCGTAACAAGGGAGCCGACAGACAGCGAGCGCGGTGAATTCTAGGCAATGTCGCTACAATTCAAAGAAGCGCGGGAAAGAATAAATTTCTTTTGCCGGAAAGAATAAATTTCTTTTGCATTCGCCGATTTTAATTTTAATGCTTTTTTTGTCAGTTCTTAGTTTTCGGTGACAGCGAATAGATGTGCAGTTTGTTAGTTTATCAAAATCAAGTGTTTTTTTACGTGTGTGTGTGTGTGTTTGTGATTTGAGTTAGGTACTTAAAAATGACTGCAAAGATAAGGTTTTTGTGACTCGGTGACCTACCGCAGCAGACATGAGAGTTCGTATTGTAAACGTATTAATTTACGACGCTGCGTGAGGAGTGTGTTCAGGACCCCAACTTTTTGCCCCGTGTGCACGCTGAAACTGCGCCGCGCTCAGATTTGCGAGCGACTTGGCGATGGCCACTTCGAACCCTACCTCATCAGGTATGAGCGAGCTTAAAGTGCATTAGACCTACATTACTGAATCGCTTTACTTGCAAACATGTTTTTTTATAATCAAGCAGCGGACTCGCAATTTTATAGGAATAAGTGTATTGTTAGTTTTTTTTTCTTTATCATTGTTACCTAATAAAATAAGTCAGGTACTTATCATCGGGTATCAAGACAAATTAAAAGTGATTTAGGTATTTAGTTTTAAGCGATATGTCGTAGGGACGATCACGAAAACCCAGCAGCCGCGGCCGGCGGCACTGCTTTGTGTGTGTAAGTAGGTAGTTAACACACGCGCGCGCTAACGTTCACAGCGGAGCTTTGGTGGTAATCGCGTTGTTTGAAATACATTGCAGGCTCTAAAATATCAATTTCTGTAACCAAGCATTACTGAGATTAATGACTTCCGTAATTTTATTTAACCTTTTCACGAAGTTTGCGCGTCGATGTCCCTTTCACCCTGTATATTATACACCGTGACTTTATAGTCGTTTTGGAACCGAAACGTGGTAATTTAGGATAATTAGTAGTACAAAAAAAAAAATATTAAGTTGACTGTACAGCTAATAATAAAAACGTTGGCATTTCAAAAAAAAAATTCAGTTGTTCGAGTTTGTTCATAGTAGTGCACGAATATTTCATTCTAAAACCGCCGCAGTCTCAAGCTTGCCATTTATCAATGATGCGCGGCAGGCGGCGCGGGCGCGGGTCGCAGGTGGCGCGGGTCGCGGGTGGCGCGGGTCGCGGGTGGCGCGGGCGCGGGGCGCGGTGGCGCGATCGCGCGGTACGAGTCAGCTCATCAGCTGGTTACCTACCTACAGCAACGCGAGCGACGGACGACGGTCGGATGATCCGTCCGAGTACCTACTACGCGTGATTTAATAGCTAGTATCTAGACAAGTACATTGTATTATTAAAATAAATTGCATTACGATGCAGATAGCGACGTAATTTGATGTTAGGTTAGTACCTAGATCGCAGTTCAAATACTACAAGTATGGCGCCCAGCGAATCAGCTGATGATACGGGACACGAACGTAATACCTACATTCTTACTAAAAAAATTTGAATAAGACTTGTGTGTAGGTAGGTTTTATCGTAGTTTTTATTTAAGAAAAAAAACCTTGCCTCACACTAGGATTTTCTCCTGTGTCATGGGTGCATTTACAAACATAATTTTTTACATACACAAACACGCAAGCCCAGAACAATCACCTACAGATCATACAAATTGGTTCCAAGCGAGGATCGAAC
This sequence comes from Acronicta alni, assembly GCA_964056405.1. NCBI lineage: Eukaryota > Metazoa > Arthropoda > Insecta > Lepidoptera > Noctuidae > Acronicta > Acronicta alni. Next base: position 18,400,711 of record OZ043915.1, on the reverse strand, counting down.
CCGCGATGGCGCAGCAGTTGCTCGCACAGCCGCTGCGCATTGTTGACGATAAGATTACGTGTCGTCAACATTTTCACGCCAACTACGTAAATTGTATCTACTCCAATTTCTCGATCATACTTTACACGGGATTAGGACCGGCAGAAATACTTTATTTGAATTGAACTTATCTTTATTTACTGTAGGTATCAATAATTAAAAACAGAGAGCCAATGAACTGAGTAGGTACTTAAGGCGTTTGGATTTTTGGAATTTGAGCTATTTACAAAATAAAAAACTTATGTAGATACATAGCTAAGTACTTACCTATTAACAGTTTATTTACAAATTGTTTACACTTCCCTGTACCGAAGCAACTGCTCGAAAGAAGTCTGCCGCGTTCAGTACACAAACGTGCCCGTTTTATGCTAGGTATTGTCTTTTAGCCTATCACTTTTCACTTTATCAAAGACGTCCACTATCGCACTGCGTAACTCGTTAAGACTTTCATGTTCACGGGTATAAACGAGTCTTTTTATTTCCGACCACAAGAAAAAATCCAGGGGCGTTAAGTCCGGGTTCGGTGGTGGGCGCCACGGGACCGCCGCGCGCCGCGGCATATCCATCGATCACGGAACTGATTGTTTGGGTAAGCACGCACAACACTTGCATAATGAGCCGGGCAGCTGACATAGGTCAATTCTTGCCGGTGCATCATTGTTGTTGATGACGTGAGCTCGACGGAACTTATAGGGATGTTAAGCCATTATTATTTAATGTTTTCCATACGCGCATTGCTTCGCCGCGGAGCCCGCTCGAAGTACCTACTCTTCTTTCTACTCGACTACTTTCTAGTCTTCGTTCTACTGCGAGTCATTCAGGCGCCCTCGACCTTGCGCGTGAGCCGGCACACGGAATTGTCCATGATCGAGAAGGCGCTGGGTTGCAGCCAAGTGGGTAGGGGTTGAAGGTACTTGAGGACTTTCAATCCCTCGTAGCCGCAGCGCCTTTAAATGTTCTGGCCGGGAATACAACCGCCTGGCCTCTTCCAAATTGTAACTGGCAACAGCGTACAGCTAAACCATTGTTAAGTACCTACTCCGCGTTCAAGTATTCATACTGAAGACTCATTTTCGTGGGTTTGTATCGCGTGGCTACGTAAAACGTAAAAAATGCAACCTTTATCGCGCGCGAGTTGCAACAGAACTGGCGGGTGCGGCCGTGCGGGGTGGTTAAGGGGGAGCGGCGCGGGCGACGCGACGACGCGGGAGCGCTCGCGCCGCGCCGGCGCCGCGCAGCCTGCTACTAGGGGCAGGTACATATTACACATCCAATGGGCGGATAACGTGCCTAGGCATGTTTTACCGCTTAGTGTTGTGTGTGTAACATTGAATGACATCAATCGTAGTGATCGTAGTACGTAACATTGAGTGGAGTTATCATGAGTTCTCATTTTTTGTTCGAATATGACATTATTTTTCATAATCAATAAAATAATATATTTTTATTTAAATTAAATTATATTTTAATAGGTTCCATTACTGATATAGAGTCTAAAATTTTCGGTTCCAAAACGACTAAAAATTCTCGGTGTATACAGTATGTATCAAAAACCCTGTCCGATCCTTAAGGGTCGTATAAGGTATCGTATTACGTACACAAACACGTAAACGATAATTAGATACGAGATATTTTTTTTCCCCGATTAATTTAAATATAATTAAAAAAAAACTAAACCTTTTACATGTCAACACTCAATCCACGAAATAAAGTTTATTGAATTCGATCTACACTAGTGTCAAAGAAACCGCCCGAGCAATTTGCCGCTTTTTGATCCTTTGTCATGTGCCGCCAGCCCGCTCTATCGCGTGCCGCCAAACAAATTTAATGCGAATGAATCTTACCTACTGGGGACGTAGATATTAGCTGATATCGATTGCATAGTTATGTTTACCTAATAATTGACGTTCTTTTGTGTTTTTCATAAATATCAGCTGTTACGTATTAGTCATAGTGATGATTACCTCCTACCGGGCCTACGCGTAGGTATCAGCTGGTATCGTACAAGCATCGTGATACCCAATACTTCCGCTTACGCGTCGGCATCAGCTGATATCGTACAGGAATAGTGTTACTTACCTAATAGGTAAATAATTATTGACGTTGTTTTTCAAGAAACAATGAACTAAATGTATTGCTTTGTTAAAATTATTTTGTAAAACATAAACTTGATATCTACAAAATTCTGCGATCGTGTTCCTTAAGTGAACTTCCAATAGGTAGGTACTTACTGATATTCCACGTCGTGTTTTCGTGGTCTTTCGGCATTAGGGTAATGAGTCTTGTACTCATTCATGGACACTGCTTGACACGTGTACACGTGAACTTCAAGTTCATGGAGACGTTGGATACACGCTCCGACGGCACTGGCATACCTTGCCTATCAAAACGCACCCCATACTCTCACTCACTCTTTTCGAACATCTGCATAATTGCAGCATAAGCACATTGGAACACGACATTGACAACAGATTGGAATACGACATTACTCTCGATACGATGGGTAATCGAGGTGATAAGAGATTCACGGACGTCCGATCGGAAGCGAACTCTACGCGAGACTGACATGTCAAGGACAACAATTGGCTTACACGTGCCGCTCTGTAGGTAGTTAGGTACAGTCTGCGACGACGTGTCTTTGTCGACGACGACAAAGCGCGCACGGACGGCCGCGCGGCGGCGGAATCCTTTGAGGTAAAAATGAAAAATAAATTGGTAAATATTAAAAGATTTCGCCGCTGGGTGGAGTATTGTCAACTTATGAAATTTTCCCATATTTAGTGGAGAATTGTGTAAGTTTATTAGAATAAAAAAAATCGATACTTTCTGGTTTCTTTAATATCGTATTTTCATTTATGTTTATTAGTAAGTATATAAGAAAAGGAATACGCCTCTTTCGGATCGGACAGGGTTTTTGTTACATACTATATAATATATACACCGAGAATTTTTAGTCGTTTTGGAACCGAAAATTTTAGATTCTACATATATCAGTAACAGAACCTATTATGTAACCTATGTACTCCATAAGTACTCCTTATGTACTCCTTATGTACTCCTTATGTACTCCTTATGTACTCCTTATGTACTCCTTATGTACTCCTTATGTACTCCTTATGTACTCCTTATGTACTCCTTATGTACTCCTTATGTACTCCTTATGTACTCCTTATGTACTCCTTATGTACTCCTTATGTACTCCTTATGTACTTTTTATGTACTCCTTATGTACTCCTTATGTACTCCTTATGTACTCCTCATGTACTCCTTATGTACTCCTTATGTACTCTTAATGTACGACTTATTTACTACTTATGTACTACTTGTGTTTTCCTTGTGTACTCCTTGTATACTCCTTATGTACTTCTTATGTACTCCTTATGTACTCCTTATGTACTCCTTATGTACTCCTTATGTACTCCTTATATACTCCTTATGTACTCCTTATGTACTCCTTATGTACTCCTTATGTACTCCTTATGTACTCCTTATGTGCTCCTTATGTACTCCTTATGTACTCCTTATGTACTCATTATGTACTCCTTATGTAGTCCTTATGTACTCCTTATTTACTCTTTATGTCCTCCTTGTGAACTTCTTGTAAACTCCTTGTGAACTCCTTTTGTACTCCTTATGTACTCCTTATACAACATTATTATTAGTATATGCGAAACCTGAAACACGTGTCTAGTATTTTTATGTAAATAATCTATGTACAAAATTTCAAAACTTGTATCATGAAAAATCACAAAGTTATAAGCTTGTTAAGTTACCTGGTTGTCCGTACAAAAACATGCTCATCACGCGCAGGCGCCGCCCCGCGCCCGCGTTGTCGCGGCGCTCATTGATAATAATGTGGCAGTAGGTACCTAACCGTACGGCGATTTCCGATTGCATTGTATTTAACTGATGATACATCACACTTTCCACATTTTCCATCACACTTCCAGACATTAATAAGTACTTTATTTGTAAATGCAGCCGTAAGTGATTAAAGTAGTCAATGCGATATGTTGCACCTTATACCAAACACTGTAAGTTCAAAATGGATGAAAAGTGTTAAACATCGCACTACTTAACCACAACAGGCTGTAGGTACAAATAAAAACGTGTGTTCATGTGTGTGACGATACTTTAATGTCAGATAGCTCCTCGTGCCGCACTGCCAGGAATACGTTATCACTTATCACCACAAACCGCTAGTATCCGCACCATTTCTTACACGAACACTATGGTTTTTACATACGATAGGTACACGTCAACCGAAACACAACTGCCGCGCGCTCGCGTTATCACCACAAACCGCTACTGTACGTACCATTTCTTAAACGAACACTACCTATGCTTTTTACATACGATAGGTACAGATCAACCGAAATGCTTGCGCTCGCGGTCGCGCTCTCGTTTTGTACCTACTTATCTGAACGGGAGCGACATACGTGCACACTTCTCTATAGCTGCCGGGCGACTGAAGTGGTTCTTGCCTGGTTGGTTCACCCCCGGGCCCGCCCGCCCCACTGCGCCCGCGCTGACCGCTCAGTGTCAGTGACCTGTGTTGCGCGCATATGATTGCGGATAGGTACTTAGTGTCGCTCGGTGTCCTACTCGTAACATTTTTTAAATGTTTTTGGGACAAAATTTATCATGATGTAAAAATTATTGGAATCGATTCAGTTACTGATTCTGAACAAACTATATTCAGGTTTCGCATATACTAATAATAATGTTGTATACCCATAATGTTCTTATGTTCTCCTTATGTAATCCTTATGTACTCCTTATGTACTCTTAATGTACGACTTATTTACTACTTATGTACTACTTGTGTACTCCTTATGTACTCCTTATGTACTCTTAATGTACGACTTATTTACTACTTATGTACTACTTGTGTTTTCCTTGTGTACTCCTTATGTACTCCTTATGTACTCCTTATGTACTCCTTATGTACTCCTTATGTACTCCTTATGTACTCCTTATGTACTCCTTATGTACTCCTTATGTGCTCCTTATGTACTCCTTATGTACTCCTTATGTACTCATTATGTACTCCTTATGTACTCCTTATGTACTCCTTATGTACTCCTTATGCAGTCCTTATGTACTCCTTATTTACTCTTTATGTCCTCCTTGTGAACTTCTTGTAAACTCCTTGTGAACTCCTTTTGTACTCCTTATGTACTCCTTATATACCCATAATGTTCTTATGTTCTCCTTATGTACTCCTTATGTACTCCTTATGTACTCTTAATGTACGACTTATTAACTACTTATGTACTACTTGTGTACTCCTTATGTACTCCTTATGTACTCTTAATGTACGACTTATTTACTACTTATGTACTACTTGTGTTTTCCTTGTGTACTCCTTATGTACTCCTTATGTACTCCTTATGTACTCCTTATGTACTTCTTATGTACTCCTTATGTACTCCTTATGTACTCCTTATGTACTCCTTATGTACTCCTTATGTACTCCTTATGTACTCCTTATGTACTCTATGTACTACTTATGTACTACTTATGTACTACTTATGTAAATGTGTACTACTTAGGAGTTATACCAAAGAGCCTACAACGTAGTCTAGATATTTTACAGGTCCCGAAACACACGTTACATACACTTCAGAAAGCGGTAATACTAAACACCTGCCGAATCACTCGCAAATTCCTCACCACGTCATCCGTCTCATCCGCTTATACGATAACCTAAACTCTACAAACGCTTGGCTACGGCCCGTGTGAGTAGATCAATTTTACCCCTGAATGGGAGAAAGAAAAATACATACAATAATAATAATAATAATAATAATTTATTGCCCAAAGAAAGAAACAGAAAATACATGATATGTTACATATTAAGTCTATGAGTTCTTTTTTACATTTAATTTTATGAATAATGTCCCCTATGCTAGGAAAGTCCTGTATTATAGGAGACATCCATTCGTCTGTTATTACAATTTAACAAGAATTGGATAAACCAAACGTGTAACATTATACAATAGTTTATGTACGTATGAGCGCGCGTGCGTGAGTAGTGTGTATGCGTGAGAGAGAATGTGTGTGAGTGTGGGGAGAGTGTGATATGGTGTGTGTGTGTGTGTGTGACGGATGATGTGTGTGTGATGATTTTTGGGCGTGTGTGTAGTTTGTATGATGATTAATTAGAGATTTATGAGGATGAGGGTTTAACCAGTGCTTCTGTCTCGTCATAATCTAGGGTAAGTAGAAAAGTTTTAAGTATTTTTTTACAATTGAATATGTTTTGGGAGTGGATACCTAGCGTTTCGTGCATTTTGTTGTAGATGCGTGCACTTAAGAAAGTGAAGTGTCGCCTAGCAAATGTGGTGTTTGAGTGTGTTGTGGGGCATGGCGGTTTGGGTCTTCTTCTGGCTGTTGGGCTATTATTTGTGGTATATGGAAGGGTCACATGTTTTCTCATGACTGTGCGGAGGATGTACAGTTGTCGGACTGTTAGTGTCTCAAACTCTGCGTATAGTTGCCGTGTTGGAAATCTGAAGGGTTTTTTTAAGGTGACTTTTATAACTGCTCTTTGTGCTCGTTCTACCTGAATAATGTCAGTCTTGGCAGCTCCTCCCCACGCAGTGATGCAATAATTTAATATAGAATCGCATAGTGCCGAGTAAACGATCTTAAGGATGTTGCTATTGGCAGATACTCTTAGTTTTTTAAATAAGAAAATGAGTTTTCGAACTCGTGCGGACATTACATGTAAGTGTGGTTTCCATGATAAACAGGAGTCTAGTTGGATACCGAGATATCGTATTACTGATGCTCTGGTAACAGTGGGGCATGAACAAGGGGGGGAAAGGTTGGTGCATTTGTGGGCTTTTATTGATAAAGAACCATCTGGCGGAAGGGTGGAGGGTCGTAAGCCGAAAGTAATGAAGTTAGTTTTTTTTATGTTGAGGGCGAGGTTGTTTTTTCCCAACCATATCATCACTTCGCTCAGTCCCCTTTCGGCAATCTCTTTTGCTGAGGTCCAATCACGGTCATACGATAGAATAGCCGTGTCATCCGCATAGGCTATTATTTTTGTGGAGTGGAGGGATAGCTGACAGAGTTCGTTCACATATATTTGAAAGAGGAGGGGACTGAGAAGGCTTCCCTGTGGCAAGCCGACCACCACATTACTTGCGTCGCTAATATATTCCCCAATCTTAACGCACTGCAACCTATCTGTGAGAAAATTGCTGAATAGAGACAAAGCAACGCCTCGTACTCCGATGGTTTCAAGTTTGGAAAGTAGTAGAGGGACAGAGACAGTGTCGAACGCCTTTGAAAGGTCTAGAAAGATTCCTAAACATTTGAGTTTATTGTCAACCTTATCAACTACAAAGTCTAGTAGGGATGTCACCGCATCTTCAGTTGACAATCCGCGTCTGAAGCCGAATTGGTTTTGGGAAATAATTTTGTGTTTGTCGAGGAAATTATTCAAGCGTTTGTACATAATTCTTTCCAGAACCTTGGAGATCGCAGGGAGGACTGATATTGGGCGGTAGTTAGTGACCTTGTCTCTGTCCCCAGACTTGTAGATTGGGTGTACAATTGCCTTTTTCAAGGCATTTGGGAATGTACCTGTAGATATTGCCAGGTTGCATATATGTGTTATAGGCGGAACTAGAATGTGATTGGCGTGTATTAGTAATTTTGGTGGAATGCCGTCCCATCCGGTAGCACTATTGATTCGGAGATTGCTTATTATCGATTTAACCTCTTCTTCATCTGTTTCCAGAACAACCATTGAGTTAGCCGTACCTTGTTGATGGTAGTTGGGGGGTTGAGGGAGATTCTGAGGGTAGATATTATTGGTTAGATTTATACCCACATTTGCAAAGAATGTATTAATTGTGTTGACGGATTTAGTAAGGCAATTTTCAATTGTTAAAAGGTCAGTTGATTTTGAGCGTATGCATTTAGTGTCAGTTACATTGCGAATTACTTCCCACATTTTTTTGGGGTTGTTTTTAGCCTTTTCGAATTCTTTTTCTTCATATTCTTTTTTTAGTTTTTTTAGTATATTATTGCAGAAATTGCGATATCTTATATAGGTTAATTTTAGGATATGATTAGTTGGCTCTTTATTAGTTTTCTTGTGCATTTTGTCCCTATTATGTATGCATCTCAAAAGACCAATGGTAATCCAAGGTTTTATAATTCTTTGTTTGCTTGGGATTGATTTGTAGATAGTATTTTTAGATATAATGGGGGAAATAATATTCAATAATTCGTTGGTGGCCTGGTTGGCGTCAGTTATTGTGTATACATTAGAGAAATCACAGGTTATAATATCAGAGATAGCTTTTGAAATATCAAGGCTAGATGTTTGAAATTTGGTGTTTTTAGGTTTGGGTTTGCTGATCTCGAGGTTTAGAAGGACTGCTGCGTGGTCCGTGATTGACGTTTCCAGTATTAAGGTGGTCGCAATGTTACTGGTTTTCAGGAGTATGTGATCTATACAGCTGTGTAAGCGAGTAGGTAAAAGGTAAGCTGGGAGAAATCCGTGAGATGCGGTCAGGTTTAAGTATTGCTGTGAACGTGGGTCATGACAATCCGGACTGATATTAATGTTTGTATCTCCAATAATTATGATGTGATTGTGATTTTTGTGGTCGAGTATGACATTGTTTAAGTTTTCTAAGAAAGGGTCAATGTTTCTTTGTGACGGTGGTCTATACAGGGCTATAATAGTTAGGTTGTTTTCAAGGTTGCAGATTAGACAGCTGGCATCATTAAAAGTAGGTTCTGTTACAGTGTGACGTAGGTTATTTCTGATATATATGACCAGACCGTCATTTTGGTTAATTAAGTTCTGGGTTTGATGGGATGAATATCCGTCTAAGGTGGGAATGTTTCCTGATTTTTTGAGCCAGCATTCAGATAGCACTATTATATTGCATGTAATGTTCATTGTGACTAAAAGACATACAAGTTCGTCAAAGTTTTTATTAATGCTTCTAATGTTTAGGTGTAGGACATTTAGTGCCTTTGAGGTTTGTATGTAATTCATGCACTGGTCTGGTTGGCACATATATGATGACGAAACTTGCATATCATCTAAATCGTTAACTATGTTATTTAGAGTGGCCATTTGTGTGACATAGGACGGCGAAGTATGTATGGGGGTTCGTTATTAAATCGAGAATGGGTCATAGCAGGATTTAAGTAGAGTGGGTTGGTAATGTATGTTGGGGATGTGCAGGAATTGAGATAATGTAAGTGTACTAAGTGAGTTATGTTTTTGTATTGGATAAATACTAACGAGGCAAACTGGTATATGATAGGTGTTTTAATTAATTTGTTATATTTTATTAAGGCAGTGTTATTAGTTATGTTTATGTTTAGTATCGTTTGTGTGATGATATTGTATAGATAATTTACTTCAGTATAAGTATATAAGGTAGACGTAGTTGGAGTTTGTTTGCGTAGTTGAAATCTTCTGTGTATATATGGTAGTTTAAAAGACAACAACCTGTTTGTGTTATATAGTCATTGACAACTTTGGGCCTGCAGTTCAGCAAGAGATTGTTCGGATTTAATAAGGAGTTGTTTGGCGCCTTCCTCCTTACGCAGGAATATATTTCCATTCGATGTCCAACAATACTTGTACTCCATTCGTTTTGCGAATTCTCTCGCTACATAGAAGAGTTTACGTGAGCTGGCAGGAAGATATTCTGCGACATAAATCGGTCGGCGGTCGCCGGTCAGGCCAATGCTGAGGGTATTCAGGCGTCCTTCATTTGGGTTTCCCTTGTTGAAGTTGCGTGTAGAGGTAATGAATGTTCTCGAGAATTGCTCATCACTACCGATGTATTGAAATAGCCATAGACATAAGAAAGTATTTATTTTATTAAGACTGTCAGACTGTAAGAGTCGTAGATCAGATACGTCCAATTTCACCTTATCTATGTATATGGCATGCTTTAAATCTTAGTTGACTTAATTATAAAGTAAGTAGGTACCCCTTCAACGATCCATTATCTGCTTCTTTGCTAGATTCTTGTCGATCCAATGGTTGTCTGTTAAGAAATTGCTTTTAGCCAAAGATTTAAATCTCTGCTTTTAGCGATAAAACCGCCAATCAAATTGTATCTACTCTTGTAACGTTTGCATACTTTTTTATTCTTACTTGTCCTTTAGTGTACAATAAAGAATAGGTACTCTATCTATCTAGACAAACTAAGTAAAAAAACATTATATTTTACCGGCATCACCTCCATGTTTGGTATCTATAGATGCCAAACATGGAGTATACAGATATGATGTGTCTAAGTACCTGCTTTAAAGATGTTGGAATCAAATGTCTGTCAATGCCAAGTGCAATGTACCGTCGGCAAACATCAGTGCACATGGTTATTGAAATTGCCAAAAAAATATTGATGCCTCTCAAACACAACATTCCCCACCTCCTCGTGTGGGTACCACCACACACGCGGCAATTTCTCCGCGTTACCAACAGTGCGCGGCCGACAGACGCGCCGATCAATACCTTGCGACTAGTCGCGGACAGTTCGAGGCGCGACGCCGACTCCACCAGTAAAAGTGATATCATTGCCGAATATTACCAGTGCACACACCACCAGTTTTAGGAGCTAAGGTATGTCACTTTCCAATTCTGGTAGTTTCTGAGATTCGCGATTATTACCTAATTGTTATGCATATCGAAAAGAAAGTCGTTACTTAGGCAGTCATTAATGTTTCGTTTCATTTTACTCATGTACCTATGCATTGTGTTAATAAGGATATAGATTATGAGTAATGTCTTATTGTCTGCAAATAACGACAGAATCGCAAACATCAATGAATGAAGTTTTTGTAGCGGTCAGCGGCTGTCCGATGTTAGGCAGTACAGCAGCAGACATGCACGTAAGAAAGGCTGCTGTTTTTTATTCCCAGTTAGGGAGAGGTGTACTGATGTACACCCACAGTTCGCCTATATGTTTATAGGGCCCGGCCTATTCGAGGCTCAAAAATACCTTAATCAGTAACTAGTAACTAATTACTTAGGTAAGGGCGGGACGCATGCGTGTTACATTATAAGTTCCATGCATTCGTTATTGTTGATTGTGATTGAGCATTTTTGTGTCTGTTGGTACCCATATCCACTTTATTTTCAATGTATGCGACTGTGTTGATGCTTTGTGCGTTCACCATTGTAGGTATCTGCAAGAAGCAGTGTATACCTATATAGCTTTAGCTGTCGATTTACCAGGCCCACAAAAAAACATTATTTCAATCCTTAGTTGTCATCAATAAGGTGACAGTAATATGACCTAACCTAAATACAATTTAAAAAAATAAAGATATTTAAAATAATTCTGTGGCCTGGTGCTAAAACGGCCAAAGTCTAAAAATTCTATTTCCCGTAAATAAAATTATAGCAATGAACAAACGGACTGCTAGAAGGTTGCAGGCAGTCCAGACATTTTGCTTTATTATAAACTGTGCAGTTAGGGCTAACATTGTAATACAAAATGGGCTTAAGTTAACTTTGATCGTTCTCGTTTTCACTCCATTAAACAAAAAGTGATTCTTACAAAAATGGATTTTGGCCCTTTTTGCACCAGGCCACAGAATTATATTTCTAAAAAGGAAAATTCGATCTCGGCCAGGATTTGAACCTGCGTAAAAATTATGTAGATACTTATAGCAGTGTTTAAACATTACTTTATCAAGATAAATTGGTAAGGTAATGTTTAAACACTGCTATAATTAACATAATAATAATATAATTAATGATGATGAAAATTTGAATGTCGACTTGACTAAACCCACTGCTTGTTCATGACTGCATTGCATTTGCAAACAATATAACACTGCTAAGTCAAGCAGAAATCAGAGTAGGTAACTCATTCTAGTAATCAATTTATCGAATTTAATGAATCAATTGTGAAGTAACTATTACTTACGTAGGAACTTATTTCGTACTCATATAAGGACGTACCGTACTGCAGTAAACAGTAACATCCTGGGTCGTGGTCGGTTGGAAATACCCCAGTGAACGATGTAATCCTTGTGTTTACCCGCCAGAGTCCGGTGCGGCTCGCGGCGCTTTCTCCTGCGCTTGCGCAACCGCGGCGCTGGAACCTCCGCTGACCCCGGACGTAATAATGATAATACCGCCCTGCGATTGACGTGTGTGTGTGATTCATAATATTTTGTTTGGTAATAAATAAATCTAGGTAGGTAGGTAAGTCGTGAGAAATCATTCTGTGTAGGTAGTTTATGTGAATATTCTGGATTCTAATAACCAGAGGTCGGAATAAGGTAGAGTTATTTATGTACTTGCATCGAAATGTTGATATTAATATGGATCCTTCCGGGATTTCTAATGGACAATCCGGTGTGGCCAACAATATTACAAATACCTTCATAATAATAACAACCTCAGATATAGATAAGACAAAAACCATACAATTTATAGTATTTAAATTAATTCAAAATACACATTATTAATACAGTCTTAAGCAAATTCTCATACTTATGAAAATGAAAATGAAAATGAAAATGAAAATGAAAAATGAAAAAATATTTATTTAAACATACAAATCAGTCAATTAAAAAGCTTTAAAGCTTTATACTTCGCCTTATATATAAATAACTTTTTTATTTAATATATCACAGGATTTTTTCTTCTCTTTAAAATTAATCTTGGGATTTGAGGCATATCCACTTTATTCTTTGGCTGTATGAAATCAGTGTAAGCACATAAATAACTCTACCTAATTCCGACCTCTGGTAATAACCTACCGCGTTCTACTTAGTAAATTTTTTCCCCAAAACCTATTTATACAGCACCACCACTGTGACCTATTCCAGATGTCGCGACTTCCATTCGCGGCCTTAGCTGTGCTTGTCCTGTCAGGCTCAGCTTACACAGAAGAGCACAACAACACGATAGCGAATGAGGAGTGGTGTGGAGTGGAGCAGACCACGTGCGCACTGCACGACGACGATGGGCCCTGGATGGCGATGCTGCAGCAGTGGGCACTCAGCACCCCCGAAAGTGGAAGACAGGGTGAGTTCTATTTAGTCCTGGATTTGTCAATAGTTTGACAAATCCAGTCCATTTTTTTAGTCTGGATTTGTGAGGATGTCGTGGCGTGTTCTATGCCAGTAATCGAGTCCATCTGACATCAGAATTTAGTTAAATCTTCTGCATATACCTGTCATCTATTCTCCAGGTCGCATAATGGCCCTACCTCCGGCGCAAGGCTACTACGTGACCGATCGCATAGACGGTCCAATGCTGAGCCCGCCGCCACTGCCGCCGCACTACGCCTCGCACGGCAAGCTGTCGAACCAGCCGGCCCGGCCCTACGACGAGTGGCAGCACACGCCGCCGCCACCACCCACCACCGGCAAGATTGTCAACCGACCACCCAACCCATACAAGGATAAATTCAAGCCAAGCTATGTGAGTCTCTTCTAATTACCTCTTTATATTAAGTGCTTCACGTTATTAATAAATATTTAGATAAGAACGGCAGTGGCAGGGATATAAACCGAATGTCGATACTAAACTGCAAGTTAATATTCTGTTGTATTTTTATGAGAGGTATAGTGGAAGTAATTCTGCTCAAATTGGAGCTGCCTGACTGGGGATGTACCTAAGTACCTACCTACCTCCGCCTTGCAGAAAATCGAAGTGAAATAACATCGTTTTGAGCTGTGTTGTGTTCCTTACGGTGAGCAAGGATGCCAGTGGTCCGCGAGAAAACGTTGTGTTGGCAGCTAGTGGTGGGCTTTGACTCTCATATTGCTAACCCAACTATTCCTGTTTCGTTTCACAGGGTCGCGCATGTAGGTACCTAATACCTCTGGTGTTGCAAGCGTCTGATGGCTACGGTAACCGCTTACCAGCGGTGGATCGTATGCTTGTTTGGCACCTTAGTGGAATAAAAAAATATATAATTAAGTATATATAATTACTTGACGGGTTATAAGTTGTGAATTAGTTAGTCTGATTAATTTCTCAAAATTTACGTTACTCAGTATTTCCATAAACAATGATCCATTTGTTCAAAATATTAACCTAATTAAGTATCTGTAGCTGACTATAATTAATTGCTTCTGTCAAATTCTCACGGGAACTTTAAAACAAAAGAATTTACAAAGAGAAAACTTTCATAGCCACCGGCCTTAGAATATTACGATTTAAAAAGAGTCATACTTATTAGAAATCACATTTAATTAGTGTTACCAATGAAACAATGCCATAAACAACAAACCTAACTAATAAAGCTATTTCACTCGTACAATCAGCCGGCACCTCCCCAAAACCAGCCGATCCCAGTGCACGGCCCCGCGGCCGGCGCAGGCGTGGACCGGGTGGACGAGACCCGCCCGACGCCGCAGAAGATGGTCTCCGAGACGGACCTGTACCTGCTGGGCGCCATCGAGAAGCTCGTGTACCGCGCCGACCTCATGGAGAAGCGCCTGCGCAAGATGGAAGAAACCGTGCACTACCTTGTGGCCGGCGTTGATAATAAACCCGGTTAGTGAATATTACGCTGTATCTCAATGCTGCGACTAAGTTTTTATTATTCTAGCATCTCACCTCGAGAAAGAAAACTTTGATCTCGGGCAGAATTCGAACCTGCGTCCTGTCGGTTAAATAAGTACCTACACCGGAAGGTTTAGCCAACTAAGCTACCGAGACCATTACTAGTCATGTCGAATTTCTCTTCCACATTCTACGTCTCAAGGTCACGTCAACGATATCTATGAATTTGGTCTGTTAGCTTCTTGCTTTGAGTGAGTTCGTAGCTTAAGATGTTACCTACTTAAACTTCTATTGCTGAAATCTTCATTAACGAGGTAGGTAGATAAATAGGCTATCGAGACCATCAGAACACCTTCTATCTACTAGGTACTAGGTACCTAGCTATCTACTAGTTATTATACCCAAGAGAAGATGCTACAAACATTTATGTCACACATTTTGATTGAATTATTATCTACTTAGATATTTTTAAGTAGATAAACTGCTCTATTAAGACATGCATTAGCTATGATGCATAATTTACCCACATAATATAAGTAGACATACACACAGCATGCGTAATTTATGTTTATGTAAATAATACAACAAAAATGAATTAATCAAAATTCGCCTAAAAACTTTCGCCATTCATCAAAGTGAAAGCTCGCTTAGTTAACATGATCTGTATGTCAGAGCCGTGCGCGGAGAACTTCACGCGCGTGGGCGAGGGTTGCTACCACGTGTCGTCAGACGCCGCCAACTGGAAGGGCGCCAGCTACGCATGTCGCCGCCTCAAGTCCAACATGCTGGAGATCGACTCCGACCAAGAGAGAAAGAAGCTCACGTCCTCATTTCTCGCTGATAAAAGATTTAAAGGTGAGCTGATCAGCATCGCATAACATTACCTACTTTTATACTCGACTTTTATCACCACGAAGTCTATGTGGCGAACGATACGACGAACATGATGCACCATTTATGGATTATTTTATCTAACCTATAGACCTACCACTTCTTTATAGAAATTAACACAATTGTATCCCTTTTTCTGCTGCGAAAGGAGACGAACCTCGTAAGAGGATGTCCGGAGAAATGTCCGAGTCATGCAAGTTTGTTAAATGTGCCTGGCTGTGGAGCCACATGAGAGCGTTCTATTTACTGTTCATGTCCTCGTTGATTTATGGACTTTCACATAAAATTATTGAAAATTTGCCCTCTCGTATGTTTGCCGCTACTGTCACTAGGAAAACTCTCAAGATAGCCAAGCAAATCAAGTTAAGATCTAGTTTCCCGATGATATAATTCCATAAATAGACCTACTTACTCCTGGTCATTTTTATGAGAAGTAAGGTAATAGCAGCCACGAAATTCATAATATATTTAACAATTCCAAAAAGTATCTACCCATTATCTTCTGGTTAAGGTTAAGCTTCACATTTAAAATAATTAGGAGGCTTCACATGGATGGGCCGAACACAGTTTTTTACGGGGTCACTATGGAAACTTCTGTACGCGTTAAAAATAGGAAAATTTTGTTCTCAGCAATATAGTTACATACTCAACCGCATTAAATATGATACTTATCTGTAGGTACAGGGTGAGGTCCTAGGTTCGATTCCCAGATTGAGCACTCACTGGGTTTTTCTATGAAATTCTCAGTAGCAGCTCGGAGTTCGGTTTACGCCGCCTATGGGAACATAGTGTGTACTTTGGTACATCTCTCATCTCTGCCTAACCCTTCGAGGAATACAAGCGTGATGTATGTAGAAAAAATATTAATAGATTTCTTAGAACAAATCTTTTTAAATAAAACGATAGGGGGTGTGCCATAGAGATCCCTGTAAAAATATAATAAACTAAACTTAGATCATCTTTCAAAGTAGTAACCGCCAGCGCTATGTACAGAGGCCTGCACATTAAGCTACCACAATCTGTCAAATTTATTTTATTGATTTTAAACTTTAATGCAAAATTATAAGGTTCATTTTCAATTGGTAAAATTTGACAGTTTTGGATAGCTTGACCTGCTGGCGTCCGTACATCAATGGCCAATTCGACTATATGTACTAGATTTCTTTACCTATATATACTCTACTACATACTCAATATAATAATGCGTAATAGAGATTAAATACACATTACATTTAACATCTCGGTTTAGTTCAAGTTGTTGCACAGTCGTCACGGATACGTTTAGAGGGTGAGAAAATTTAACCAGGTCCATTTAACAAACTTGTTTGAGCGTGACCAATCTGAAGTTTTCGTTGGATTCATGTAAGTTTATATTTTTGTGTTACGTAGTATTACATTGTTCATTGAAGTATTTCACTCGTGACGTGAATGTGAAATACTAGGGGCTGTGAGCGACTCTAGGTTCGATTCCTAGATTTATTATGGATTTTTCTGAATTTCTTGGCTTAACATAGATTTGTATCTCGTAAATGGCAATGGGACTGTTCTATAATATGGGATCTAAAACATGCTGGCGAACTCTGGGTGTACAATTGTAATCATTTTTTTTAAAAAGAGTGTCTATGGAGTTTCTTGTCAGTTCTTCTCCATAAGACCCACTTCTTGGAACCGTGCAACTAGTTTTGACTTTTCAAAAGTGCAAGTTGAAATTTTAAAGGTCTAATTGAAATAAAATATTTGACTTTGACTATATTTCTGCATAAGTTTTCGGGAATGTATTACTGCGACTGCATCAACTTATTTTGATGTGTAGACGCTGAGTTCTGGACTGGTGGGCTGAACCCGGGCCTGCTGTGGATCTGGTCGCACTCCGCCCGGCCCGTGCTGGACAACACTACCGGCGCGGAGGGAGGCGCGGAGGGAGGCGCGGAGCAGGCGCACGTCACGGGAGCGGGGCGCTGCCTGGCCTGGCTGCACGACAGTGACAGCGACAGTGGCGCCGCCACCTACGTATACCGCGGACAGGACTGCGCACTACGACACCGGTACATTTGTGAGAAGCCCGACGGTAAAGATAAACTCAGCAACGAGATCGAGAGGGTCGCGCGCAGCATGAGGCAGGGAACGAAACCAAAAATTATATGGACTGAAAACGAACCGTGATACGAGCTCTATCTACAGAATATATTGTGTATGATATCAGTGCTGATTCTATTGTTTACAAACTTGAAACTAATTTAAGGTCTCCCCACATTTATTGAAACAGAATCAACTTATTGTCGGCTTATCGTATTAAAAACAACTAATTTGACAGTTCCTAGTATAATTTAGCAGGTTTTTTCATTTTCAGTTCCAGTGTGTCTAAAATTAGTGTCGTGAGTTGAACAATAGAATTAACATTTTTATCTTGTATTTTAGGATTTAAGTACTATTTATTGTAATTTATATGTAATTCGTACTCGTATAATATACTATATTCGCGTTTTTAACTACTATTATCATAATCAAAGACTTTTGATGAAAACTCGAATGTAATTTGTGAACGAATTTGAACGTTTGGATAAAATAAATAAACATAAACATTTTACTCTATCTTATATTCCTATAATATTTACAATGTTATAAGAAATCACAACAAAATAACTTACTAATAAATAAATATTTATTTATTTATCGACTGATAACGACCTCGTAATGGGAAATAAAACTTACATTTCAAACGTGTCTGAACCAACATTGACAAAAAATTTGGCTCTTGAACCAACTTTGAACAAAACATTGATGGATCGATATTTTGATTCAAATTTGTAACTGGCCACAGCTTCGTACATAATCTCTATTTAATTATTTATTCAGTTTTATTACCAACGAAAAAATGAGGTAATACTTAGCACAAAACATAGTTTTTTCGATACAGTACATATTGAACCCTCATTGTTTATGCATGCTCTCACAAACTTCAGAAATAACAACGTCTAAAAGAACACTTAATAACTTTTTAAACACAGCAAGTTTACAGGAGGTATTTATTGTAACGGTCAGCAAGCTACAGATGTAAAAACAAATCTAGCATTTCCTTCATATCAACGATTGTTAAATAAAATCTTTATCCTGTTTCCTTACTTTTTAATAAATAAAGCAAGTTGTAATTCTGCTTCTAGGAACATGCTCTGATAGTCTACCATCTGGTTTGAGCTGACCCTAAATGTTATTGATTTAACAATCGGTAGAAAGAAGGACGCTGTTTGACAGCGCAGTAATGCAAGTTTCAACAACTTGAAGTGGAGTCAGTCGAGGCACGTATTTTTCAACGTCATTAAACGTTAAGCACAGAAGTTTATATGTCCTTAGGTTCTGATATAGTGTGGTTACATCAAATACATAAACAGCTTTTGTGGTCAGTTAAGTGTTAATAATTAGTACGAAAACATTCCAATTAATAAATAAATATTATTATAATGTATTAGTCTTTGACAGATTGTGATAAGTTCAATAGCAAGTCTCTAGCGTGGCAAATAATTGTGCTAATATTTATTTTTAAAAAAATTTAAGGCAAGTATACTATATTATTTTTGGAGATCAAAATATAAGAAAACCAATGTTTGCTCCCAACTTATTAGAAGATTTTAATCCTTATATAATTTCTCGTAAAAATGATTGGTAAAGAGAAGCACTCAGCCTTGTCATCGTTACAATATGTAAAGTGCAGTCAACATTTGTGCTTACTTAAGATCGAAACAATCCATTTTAAAGCGTCTAACATGGCAGCCAGGGAGGACTGTATAAAGAGGTCTGGCAACCCCATTATGTTACAACACTTTACACTTCGTAATGACGAAAAATTCTTCTTTCTCATGAAAACTCACAATTTATTAGTTAGTTACTATCAAATTACAAAAGTAATTATACAATATTTACAATTCGGTGGACGACAGAATTTCACAAGTTGGTCTTACGAGTTCACGGATTAACATGATGGATATTATACTATATGTATATATCACAGTACCTAGTTTTTAAGTATTTAACATGATTTCGTGATTCAAAAGCAGTCTCAACAAGAGTTATTTGACTGTAACCTAGAACAGACAGTTAGTAGAAGAGCATTCCTAAGTTTGACTTGGCGTCACACAATGTTTTTCATGCTTCACCATTTGAAATTACAACGTAAAAAATTCAAATACAACTTTAACCTTGATATATGTATGAAAACTTCACACGGAGATATAACCATGTCATATATAGCATACCTACTGACAAATTGAATGTTTTCGAAGTTCTGTTGTCCACGACCACAAAATGACGGCCGCGTCGGCAGCATTGCTATCAACTGAAAGTAGAGACTCGATAGACGACCATACATTGGTGACACATGGAAGTGTTTTTTGACGTCACACCTAGTGTTATGTTCAATTCGGCATAAAAAAGGTGCACGGTATTATGTATGGCAGAGATCACACTGTGCCGACACAAGAGATACGTTCACTTTAACAGTTCGTAGGCGTTGCTGTGACGTTAATTGAAGTGGAACTTAAACTGGAAGGGGCTGCCGTGCTGGAAGTGGTGGAAGGGATTGTTGAAGGGCCCCCCCTGTCCCCCACGCTGTGCCTCGGGGTCCAGGGGGTCCGAGCCCGCGTCGAACTGAGCGCGCTTCTCCGGGTCCGTTAGCACCTGCGAAATAATCAACATTATATTAAAACTATACAGGTAGGCGTTTGTAAAGGTTTTTATGGGAAATGTTAAACTTTTTACGTACTTAATGATATTTCATAACGTGGTATATATTTATCTTCTGCGTGAATAATATAAGGGTCGTACCTCTTTGGCGGCGGCGATGTCGATGAACTTCTTCTCGGCGAGTTTCTTGTCGTCTCCCGGGAAGTTGTCGGGATGCCACTTCTGCGCAGCCTTACGGTACGCCTTGATTATCTCCTGCTTGCTCGCTGTCCTGTTAGTAACGTAGCGAGATATTTACAATAGCATGATTTAATCAAAAGACAAGGACTCCATAAATATTAAGGCTTGACTTAGTTAACATTTTGACCTCCGCATCAATAACGAAAATCCGTGTTTTCTACGCCAAACGACAAATTGTAGTATGTAATAATAGGTAAAAAAAAAAACAAAAAAAAATTGTATAGGTATTTATTATGAACTAAAAAGAAATTGTATTTTTGACGTGCCATGCCGTCGTTGGCGTCGTGAACAAGTTTTAATTTGACATCTATGGCGGTCATAGGGTTAAGAGGTGAACATTCTAGCCTATTTTAACATAATTAATTCATTTTACATGCGAAGATGATTCTATTTTCAGCAGTAAATTAAATCTTCCACCTAGTTGTTGTTTGATTATTATTATACTGAGTTAAGTACAATAATAATCACGAAATCATGTGCGTATTAATAATTAATTATCACTCGCTTAAACGGTGAAGAAAAACATCGTGAGGAAACCTGCATACCTGAGAGACTTTCTCGAAGGCGTGTGAAGTCTACCAACCCGCACTAGGCCAGCGTGGTGGACTATAGCCTAATCCCTCTCATCATGAGAAGAGACCCGTGCCCAGCAGTGGGACAGTATATGGGTTGATGATGATGATGATGATGAAGTATAATCGTAGGTACCATACCTTTTAACACCTAATATTTTATAGTAGTCCCTCTGCTCCGATTGTTTCTGTAGTTTCTGCGCGCGACTCAGGCCATCCTTAGCCCGCTGCAACGATTCTTCTAACTCTAAGGCCTCTTTGAACGACTGGATAGCTGGAAGAATAAGAGCCATGTTATAACAAATTTAACTTATAAAATATCCAGCATTTTTAACATTCTTTTTAGTAGTGTTCAACTGGAGCACAGTATTGTAATTACGAAAGCACTTTATTTTCCAATAATATTTCTCGTATAGTCGTAAAATGGAACAACAGTACAATATTATCGTAATTTTTATAGTCGTGATAGGGGATGGCATAGAGACATGACTTCCTATTTATTGCTGATAGGCTACAGCTGTTCTTAACCTTTTGACCGCCACGTCAATAATGGAAATCCGTGTTCTCTACACCAAGCGAAAAATTCTAGTATTTAATAATACGTAAAAAATAACAAAAAAAAATGTATAGGTATGTATTTTGAACTAAAAGAAAAGTGTTATTTTTGACGTGCCATGCCGTCGTTGGCGTCGTGAGCAAGTTTTCATTTGACGTCTATACACGTCCGTGGCGGTCAAAAGTTAAATAAAATTCCCAATAATTACAGCTGTAAATTCGAAATCAATCCGTAATCGATTATGGATGGATTACGAATTACTGATTTACCCCGAGAAACCTAGAAATGGACATCCATATCCACTTTTTTTAAAAGAAATAATTTCCGTCATTTCGGATTTCAAAACGAATGCTACTGAACGCTGATTACGAACTTAGCGTCGATTTAAACAATTTTATTAAAAAACACAATGTCATCTTGGATTTTAAAATTACTGCCATTTTCGTAATTACAAAGGGCTACCGTCGTCTTATGTGATCATCACTCAGAGAAGTTTCTCTGAAAGGTACGTCCGTTTTTTAAATCCGATATTTTGGATTAGGTAGTACATAACATACGAAGGGATTCACCAATAGGACTATAGTTTTTTTTTGTTTCATCCTCTAAAACGGTCGCCCTTCATCGTTTCCTAATGTACGACGAAAAGAAGCGGCGCAACAA